>BROG01000400.1:317500-663564 GCA_030159075.1 Atrina japonica | reverse complement strand
GGCACGTTGAAGAACCCTCACTGCCCGATGACCGTAAGTAGCGAGCATAGGCCAAAATTTGAAGCCCTTCACCGGTATTTGGTGACGCTTCCATATGAGTGAAAGATTCTTGAGTGGGACGCTAAATAACAACAAACAAACAAATCGTATCTTATTATTATTATTATTATTATTATTATTATTATATTTCACCAAATTAAATGCTTTTTCCTGAACCTGCTGTTTTCTGTGATATTTACATTATATGGATGCATTAGTAAGCCGCTTAAGTTAGCTAACAAAATGTAGTTTGTCTAAGATAAATTGACGCATATTTTTTTCAGATGCCATCAAGAATTTTTCACTTTAATTAAGATGTTCACGTGAAGTGCTACAAATTTTGGCCTGTGCTATGGACTTATATCAATAGAGTGATGATTCTTTTACGTGCCACGCCGTCCGCAACATGAAATTTCGGTTTCAGTTGCATTAGATAGACATCTGACCTTCACTTCGTACGCCGATCGCTTGGCGATGGAACGGTCACTACTATTTTTAGAATTTGGTATGATCCTGTCCGGGAATCGAACCCGGGACCTTCCGCTTGGGTGTCGAACGTTTTACCACTAGAGCTAACCCCTTTTTCAATTTTCACTTCTTTACTATTTAGATTGATACACAATTACATAAATGACATATACTGGCATAAAAATTCTTAAATTCCTATAAGTTTTGTGAAAATTACAAGAGAAACACAAGTTTGGCACGTTTTCAATTGCAATTGATTAACTCAATCTTATTACTTGTATATAAATACCACACATGACCTGACCTTATTTTCACAAAAGTTGTAGGAATATTACATTTTTCTGCCTGTGTTTAGCTCTTGTTATTGTACATCGAGTACAATAAATAAAAGGAAAAAAAGAAAATTTGTTTTGGGGTAAATAAAGCTAATGCCAATTTAATATCTATGGTGTGTTGCTGCCTAAAACAGGCGAGTCTCATTTGAATTATCACACAAACATTTTGAACAATTTTTGGATCATGTATTTGTATGTATCTTTTATGAATTACAGAGAAACTAATGAAGTCTAAATGTCACAAACGATCGCCCTGAGCATTATAACTTTGGCAACATGTTTATAATATTTAAGTCTAAATTAAAGTCTAGATCGTAATAAGGAAAAAACTAGATAATTTCGAAATGCTTTGCAAAAAATTTTTGACGAATCAATCAGCTTTTCTTTTACTTTACCATTCGTTTCTTCCGGTATACTAACCATAGACAATTTCCAAATTACCAGAATGCCGATGTTTTAGACGGAACGAAATTTTCATTGTTTATTTGTTTTTTTTTTTGTTTTGTTTTTTTTTTTTTTTTTTTTTTTTGGGGGGGGGGGTTGTTTCTTTTTTGTGCATTTATCGCCAATAATTGTTCACTTATGTTATAGCTGACACATATTAAAGGCAACTGAAATGACACAACTTTTAACCGATGAAGTGAGGATTCATGCCCGTCAGCATACGGGACTACGTTTTACATTTTGTCCGAATAAAACCAAATTGTGAACTTCATTTCTAATGGCAAATACTAGGTAAAAGTACATTGTCAATCCATTTCAAAATGCCATTCAATATTTCAGAAAGCAAAGTATTGTCAAAAACGAGGTCATCACATCGACCATCCATTTTGCGAAACCCCACTAACAATGTACCTCTAAAAAAACAGCTTAGTTTGTTCGAGCGGCGACCTATCCTGAGCTGAAAAGTGATAAAGGTCTTTGTGGTTCTTCTTTTTACAGTGGTTACTCTTAGACGGATTTTGGCTATGCATTTGGATTTATTTTTGGCCTAGTATTATACCACTTTTCCTTAAGCAAAACTTTTTTAAAAAAAAATTGGAGCTCAACTGATGAAGTCTAATTGACATAAACGACCGCCTTGGACATATTAACTGTGATAATATGTTTATAGTATTTAAAATACATTGTTCTTACCAATCGGTATCGGAAACACCCCCCCCCCCCTCCAAATAATTTTAAAAACGATAATACAACTCACCAAAGAAAACAAGCATGGCCGTACGTCCACGTGCCGATCCTAAACCAGCTTGACCACTGTGCGCTGCTGCGCTCAAGTCGAAGGGATTCGGTCGATTTTGTCCCGCTGGTTCATATACGCCATCCCCATAACTAGCGGGTGAGCGACGAATCAGCCATCCGTCTACAAATATTGTGTAAAAATCAACTTAAATCTCATCTCATTTCTACGTTTGTTGAAAAAACGATTTCGGTCTTACTTAAAATTTGTGTCTCATTCTGAAGACTGCAGTACAGAAATACCTGCTATAGCGGCCATCTCTATATAAGGATTACCTGTTTATAAAGGCCAGTATTTAAAGTCCCTTGACTGCAACATCAACTAAATTGAACCTGTGTATAAGGATCACCTGCACATAAAGGTCAATATCTTATGGTCCCTTTGGTGGCCCCTATATACATGGTTTCACTGTATTTGAATTTATACAACTTATCAATTAATTTAAGTATGCCTATTGATTTATGCACAAATCTAATATGTTTCAAGTTATAATAACATAACTATTATGATATAAATATTATGATTTTTAACAATTTGCCTTGCCATAAAAAAGGTAAAATATAGTTAATCCCATTTCTATAACTAGTTATACACTGATTATTGAAAATGAGTTTTTAGTTTTATACGAAATAAGATGAATATGACATAAAAATACACAAAATAACATGAATATGACATGAAACCTTACATAATATAACATGAATATAGCATGAAACCTTATACAAAATAGCATGAATATGACATGAAACATTATACAAAATAACATGAATATGACATGAAACCTTACACAAAATAACATAAATATGTCTTACAAATGAAAGGGGCTTTAGCATTAACATTACTTCAATTTGTTCTACCTTTTTTTACTTGTAATTAATGTACAATTAAAACTAATGGCTATAAACAGGAATAAACAACATAATATTCCACTTTATTTTGTGAAAATAAGGTCAGGTTCAGTAATGTATTCGAACATAACAAATAGTATGGTCGAGTGAATCAATTGCAATTGAAAAAGTGTCAAACCCGGGTTTCTCAAGCAATTTTCACAAAATAATTTTTCTATGCTTGTGTACATCTCTTTTATTTTTTCATTGTATATCAATCTTAGTACTGTATGCAGGGTTATTTTCGCCCTTTGTAATTTTCGCCCTGTGTAATTTTCGCCCTGTGTAATTTTCGCCCTAATGAACTTGCAAGCGGTTTCGCCCCGTTTTCAATTCGCCAAGACTTTTATTATTAAAAGTATATAAAACCACTTTTGAATTTGCCCTGTTTTGAAATCGCCCACTGATGATGAGGGCGAAAGAGCGGAAATAACACGGGGGCGAAAATTTCCCCGTATACAGTAGTTAAAAAGGGGGACATTCTTTTAATAAAAACACGGTTAGACCCCCTTTAATACAACATGACATAAGTATTACAGTGCACCATATAGGCTACGTATTTCTATAATGATCTTTTTGACCTTAAATTTATTTTAATCGTCTGCAGATTCAGAACACAAATTATGCCCTAAATGAAAGCTACAGACCATAAAAGACGAGTCTAAAAGAGGGTTGAGACCATAACTTTTTTTTAAATTTCGGATAAAAAGTTTTATCTGAACCTATTACTTGAATTAGAGTGATCATTAAATAAGTTATACGTACAAGATTCTATACCATGAGATTGTTGATATTTCTTTTTTTGTTGTTGTTCAACTTACCAATTGCACCCCAGTCCGGATGAACCAAGTTATTGAACCAACCATCCTGAGGGGCTGGTTCAGTTTCCTCTTCAGCAACACTTGAATCTACGGATATATCGATTTTACCATTAATTATGTAACAAATAGCCATAGAGTTGTTGCCTTACATTGTCAATGTTTCTATTTTTATTTATCCAGGGTTATTATACCAGAACATATAATAATTACCAAGTTTTCATTAATTAATTTACACATTGTAAAATATAACATTATGTACATTTGAAATAAAATGTTGATATCTGTTTTATACAGTCAAATACACTTACAACGGAATTGAATGGGAGAAAGATTTTTATTTCGTTATAGCCGGATTTCGTTATACTAAATGCGGTCAGATTACAGATTATATCACTTGATAATCAGTTGTGTAAATGAACTTAATTATAGTAAATCCATATAACCTGGCGGGGCGGAGTCTTGTGAACCCTTTTCTTGACCTGGACGAGACCTAGGTAATAAATCATAACATTAAAATTACACTGACTAGAGTAATCGTTCCTACTTGTCACGATACAGAAGAGAGTACCGAATGAGAAATAAAACGTTTTTCTCGTGCAGCTTGTCATAACTAAAAAGTGAGTAGAGTCATCCGTATGATAAATGGTTACTCCACCCCGCCATCTTATGTGAATCAGACAATCTGCAACGTGAAATCGTGGATCGCAGAATGACAATAATCCAAAAGATTGTAATACCATACGGGTAATTCAAGCTTAGTGAAAGTTCAGTTTATTCGAGAGGAAAACGTACATACAGCTTGCAAAAGCCATAGATAAATAGCGTAAGTCTTCCATGTAAAGTTTTGTTGATAATCAAATACGTAGAACTACATGTAAATGCAATGCACATATATACATAATTACCATGTCTATTTTAAAGCAATATGAGTCTTTCATGTAAAGTAATACGTAGAACTACATGTAAATGCAATGCATATATATACATAATTACCATGTCTATTTTAAAGCAATATGAGCTGTCGGCAACGGTATTTTTTTAAATGTATAATAAACACTTAACCACATAAATACATTGCAACATATCACCGAACACGGAATAGCCTACATGCTTTAAACCTGTAAACTCATTTTTAGAGACACGAGATACACTACCTCGCAAGACAGTATTTATCTGACGTAATCGACATGTATGTAAATAACACTCAGAGGACTCGCATTGTGTTTGTGTCCACTACTGATATTGGCCCATTCAAAAGCTAAATTTACCACGTGATCAAATACTGGACTTTCAAAAACATCTCGTTATACAGCATTTAATCAACCGCCATCGGTACAAATTCATAAGTTCGTTACAAGCTATATCTCGTTATATTTCTCTCGTTATAGACGTTCAGATTTATACAGAATTAAATAGTAAATGCAAGGTGAATACATATTCTCGTTATAAATCGAATATCGTTGTAAGCGATCTCGTTATAAGTGAGGTTGGTTGTATCTAATTTTCTAATTATTTATCACTGAAAGTGACAAATCTGTGAATATATTTCCAAACAGATGTTGCATATTGCAAATCGCCAATATTTCGGTTCATCAACCATTCATAAATGTTCGGGAATATGTGGATTCGCAGATATTTGCTAAATATATTAATTCGTGAACTGGGCCCGAAGTCACTAATTTTACCCCTACTCAAGCTCAACTCTTATCGTATTATTTTTACTGCATGCATGTAATAGTTTGTAAAACGTTAAGGTTTGAGTGAAAAGTAAACGTGCTATTTTTTCATCGTTCACGTATAAATTATTCGTCACACTTATGATGATCCTGTAAGAAGAATAAATACGTTGAGTACGGTACTCAAAATTTGAAAACGTACTCAACTTTTTTAATATTTCTGAAGTTTTCT
This sequence comes from Atrina japonica, assembly GCA_030159075.1. Classification (NCBI taxonomy): domain Eukaryota; kingdom Metazoa; phylum Mollusca; class Bivalvia; order Pterioida; family Pinnidae; genus Atrina; species Atrina japonica. Next base: position 657,866 of record BROG01000400.1, on the reverse strand, counting down.
TCAAATTGACAATAATTATGATCATTATTTACAATTGTATGCTGTCAATATACATATATGTCCAGTTACAGAATAGACTTTGCGTGTTTTACCTTAAAATCATGAAAAGTTAGTTGAAGATATCGAAAACCGCGTTTAATGTCAACGTTCCGCAAATTTTATGGTCGGTATAATAGTCTTGTTTGCGACTACTCTGTTTCACTAAGTGAAATTGAGTTGCCTTTTCGTCGGCGGTTGTTGAGACGTCTGTACCAATTGTCCTAAAACTGGACAAAAGTGTATCATTGAGAATTCCCGGACAACCAAACCACACTCACGCAATCCGTCTTTGCATTGTATTCTGGGTCGGACAGGTATGTTACATATCGGGGCAACTCGTGTCAAGTACTTGACTTGATATTAAGACGTATAATAGTCTTGTTTGCGATTACTCTGTTTCACTAACTGAAACGTTGAGTTGCCTTTTCGTTGGCGGTTGTTGAGACGTCTGTACCAATTGTGACGAGGATACACTCCTCACGTGTTTCATTGGACATGACTGTGGACGGCGGGTGTGACCGGTCGACAGGGGATGTTTACTCCTCCATGGCACCTGATCCCACCTCTTGGTTTCAAGAGGTCCGTGTTTTTCCATTTTTACTGGATTTGTATCTATGTCCTGGACATCCTATTGATTTATACTTTGGTATCTGAAATTTTTATATATTGAGATTGAGTATGGAGTAAATTTGATGAGTTTGGGCTCAGGTCCACTCGCGAATTAAGACGAAAATTATCTTAATGTGCATTAAACGTTAAATACTATGTCAAATATGAAGAGAAATTATTGAGCAGGTTCTGAAAATATAAAATATATTTAAAAATGTTCCAAGTAACAGTACGACGAAAACCAGCACGACTGACATCGCACCATGACTTAAGGTCATCTAAGAGAGTCACAAGAATTAAAATGATAGAAACATGATCGGAAGGCATCTGTCGGAAACACTCAAATTAAACAAATTTTGACCAATCAAGCCACAGGATGTTCTTCTTAAACACTTCCGGTGTGGTGTGTATTTTAATTTAAAGAGTGTTAAAACTTGAAGGATATTTCCATTTCCATTTTATGAAATAAGACATAATCAATCTACGGTGAAAAATGACTCCCATCAATTCATTGGCTTTAGATTTCTAATATCTTAATATTGGGTTACATGAGTATAGAATAAACGCTATCACATTAATTCCGATACACAAAGTCGATGTATCCGTGAAAGATGATAGCGTTAATGGAATTAAAATGACCTGGTTACTTTGCATTGTATTATGTAGAATATATAAATATGATATTTACATATTCACTGTAAAAAGCAAATATGGTTGACTTCAGAGCAAATTTGACTTCTGTGTTTATATGGCGTAGGTTAAAGTAAAGCAATTTAGATAAGGTAATGCACACGAGAATAATCTTTGTTTATATATTAGCTAGGTATATTATCCTGTATCTCAATAGCTATCTCAATACTCTTATTAGTATACAGATGAAACCTTAAAAAGCAAAACACAAATACACCCTTTTCACAGCTTTTCATAACTTTTTTTTTAATTTTTCATCATGGAAATATTTCTATTCACCGATATATCCCCATCCAAAACATTGTTTCAAAACTTGCACTGATATGTATTTTTGTCCCTTATAAGGGACAAGAAATCTGTAGAGAAATATTCTCTCTACTTTCATATTACAAACCACAGTCCAAAGTCGTACAGGAAAATGTCAACTTAAAACTTTGCCAGTTACACTTCCTTGATTTGAAGATATTCTATTGATGACATAAGCATTGGTATTGGTAAGATATATGGCAATAGAAAGGAATAGTAAAGGCGGGTAACAAAGAGTAAGGCATGGAGGTAGAAGTGGTAAAATGGTTGTCCCTTTGTTGTTGTTGTTGTTATTATTGTTATTGTTACTTTTATTGATGTTGTTTTGGGGTTGTGTATTTTTGTTTTTATCATTGTAGCTGTTTTTGTTATTATTGTTATTTTAATTGTTTATTGATATTGTTATTGTTCTAGCTGCTGTTATCATTATTATTGATGTTGTTGTAGTATTGTTGTTATTGATGTTGTTATGGTATTGTTGTTTCTGTTGTTATTATTATTTCTGTTGTTATTTTGTTGTTTATAGGTGGTGCAATCATATCCCAAAACATAAACTGATATGTAGACATCATTGTCTGATTATCTATCAAAGAACACCATGAACTCTTGATAAGATGAACAAAACTTCAGTCCTGCGTTTTGTTTTGTTTTGTTTTTTGTTTGTTTTTATCGCTGTTTGCAACTCATTGACATTCATGTCTGATCATTTTTCATTTCTATAAAAAATCTGATCATTTCTACCTGCCTTAAGTCGGATGTATTAAATATAACTTTGGTATTATATATATATATATATATATATATATATATATATATATATATATATATATATATGTGTGTGTGTGTGTGTGTGTGTGGTTGTGTGTAAGTATGTGTGTGCGTGGTTGTGTATGTGTGTGTGGATGTGTGTGTATGTTTATGTGTGTGTGTGTGTGTGTGTGTTTAGATTATAAACCACTGCAAGACTGAATTGCCAAATCACATTTTACAGCACAAACTTGACTCCCATCAATTCATTGGCTTTAGATTTCTAATATCTTAATATTGGGTTACATGAGTATAGAATAAACGCTATCACATTAATTCCGATACACAAAGTCGATGTATCCGTGAAAGATGATAGCGTTAATGGAATTAAAATGACCTGGTTACTTTGCATTGTATTATGTAGAATATATAAATATGATATTTACATATTCACTGTAAAAAAGCAAATATGGTTGACTTCAGAGCAAATTTGACTTCTGTGTTTATATGGCGCTAGGTTAAAGTAAAGCAATTTAGATAAGGTAATGCACACGAGAATAATCTTTGTTTATATATTAGCTAGGGTATATTATCCTGTATCTCAATAGCTATCTCAATACTCTTATTAGTATACCAGATGAACCCTTAAAAAGCAAAACACAAATACACCCTTTTCACAGCTTTTCATAACTTTTTTTTTTAATTTTCATCATGAAATATTTCTATTCACCGATATATCCCCATCCAAAACATTGTTTCAAAACTTGCACTGATATGTATTTTTGTCCCTTATAAGGGACAAGAAATCTGTAGAGAAATATTCTCTCTACTTTCATATTACAAACCACAGTCCAAAGTCGTACAGGAAAATGTCAACTTAAAACTTTGCCAGTTACACTTCCTTGATTTGAAGATATTCTATTGATGACATAAGCATTGGTATTGGTAAGATATATGGCAATAGAAAGGAATAGTAAAGGCGGGTAACAAAGAGTAAGGGCATGGAGGTAGAAGTGGTAAAATGGTTGTCCCTTTGTTGTTGTTGTTGTTATTATTGTTATTGTTACTTTTATTGATGTTGTTTTGGGTTGTGTATTTTTGTTTTTATCATTGTAGCTGTTTTTGTTATTATTGTTATTTTAATTGTTTATTGATATTGTTATTGTTCTAGCTGCTGTTATCATTATTATTGATGTTGTTGTAGTATTGTTGTTATTGATGTTGTTATGGTATTGTTGTTTCTGTTGTTATTATTATTTCTGTTGTTATTTTGTTGTTTATAGGTGGTGCAATCATATCCCAAAACATAAACTGATATGTAGACCTCATTGTCTGATTATCTATCAAAGAACACCATGAACTCTTGATAAGATGAACAAAACTTCAGTCCTGCGTTTTGTTTTGTTTTGTTTTTTGTTTGTTTTTATCGCTGTTTGCAACTCATTGACATTCATGTCTGATCATTTTTCATTGCTAAAAAATCTGATCATTTCTACCTGCCTTAAGTCGGATGTATTAAATATAACTTTGGTATTATATATATATATATATATATATATATATATATATATATATATATATGTGTGTGTGTGTGTGTGTGTGGTTGTGTGTATGTATGTGTGTGCGTGGTTGTGTATGTGTGTGTGGTTGTGTGTGTATGTGTGTGTTTAGATTATAAACCACTGCAAGACTGAATTGCCAAATCACATTTTACAGCACAAACTTGACTCCCATCAATTCATTGGCTTTAGATTTCTAATATCTTAATATTGGGTTACATGAGTATAGAATAAAACGCTATCACATTTAATTCCGATACACAAAGTCGATGTATCCGTGAAAGATGATAGCGTTAATGGAATTAAAATGACCTGGTTACTTTGCATTGTATTATGTAGAATATATAAATATGATATTTACATATTCACTGTAAAAAGCAAATATGGTTGACTTCAGAGCAAATTTTACTTCTGTGTTTATATGGCGTAGGTTAAAGTAAAGCAATTTAGATAAGGTAATGCACACGAGAATAATCTTTGTTTATATATTAGCTAGGTATATTATCCTGTATCTCAATAGCTATCTCAATACTCTTATTAGTATACAGATGAAACCTTAAAAAGCAAAACACAAATACACCCTTTTCACAGCTTTTCATAACTTTTTTTTTTAATTTTCATCATGAAATATTTCTATTCACCGATATATCCCCATCCAAAACATTGTTTCAAAACTTGCACTGATATGTATTTTTGTCCCTTTATAAGGGACAAAAAATCTGTAGAGAAATATTCTCTCTACTTTCATATTACAAACCACAGTCCAAAGTCGTACAGGAAAATGTCAACTTAAAACTTTGCCAGTTACACTTCCTTGATTTGAAGATATTCTATTGATGACATAAGCATTGGTATTGGTAAGATATATGGCAATAGAAAGGAATAGTAAAGGCGGGTAACAAAGAGTAAGGCATGGAGGTAGAAGTGGTAAAATGGTTGTCCCTTTGTTGTTGTTGTTGTTATTATTGTTATTGTTACTTTTATTGATGTTGTTTTGGGGTTGTGTATTTTTGTTTTTATCATTGTAGCTGTTTTTGTTATTATTGTTATTTTAATTGTTTATTGATATTGTTATTGTTCTAGCTGCTGTTATCATTATTATTGATGTTGCTGTAGTATTGTTGTTATTGATGTTGTTGTGGTATTGTTGATTCTGTTGTTATTATTATTGCTGTTGTTATTTTGTTGTTTAAAGGTGGTGTAGTCATATCCCAAAACATAAACTGAAATGTAGACCTCATTTTCTTATTATCTATCAAAGAACACCATGAACTCTTGAAAAGATGAACAAAACTTCAGTCCTGTGTTTTGTTTTGTTTTTGTTTGTTTTTTATCGCTGTTTGCAACTCATTGACATTCATGTCTGATCATTTTTCATTTCTAAAAAATCTGATCATTTCTACCTGCCTTAAGTCGGATGTATTAAGTATATATATGTTTAGATTATAAACCAATGCAAGACTGAATTGCCAACTTTGTGTAGCTAATTTTTGTTAAAAAAGATAAAAGATAAAAAAAAATAAAACATCTTGCAAAATTATACTGTGAATCTAGAAATACTGCTGATATAAATATTTTAAAGAATATCATCTTATACTTACAAAACTGCAAAGCAAACGTTAATAGAAAAATAGTAATCCAAGATTTGTCTACCATGTTTCTTATCCATCCGCAGATACGTATTTCGTTGTGAAGTGAAACTGCGATAGTTAATTTTCTATACAAAAATATAAATGTTAAATATTCCACGTGGCAGGTGTCGATATGAGATATTGTTAGTTCAGGAAGATCGATGTCACATATTTTAAAAAACTCTTCAAACTTATCCAGACATTTAATCGAGTGTTACCGATTACGGTTAATTTATAAGATCAGTCAACAGGAACTTTCTTCCGTATACACAACATAACTGTGAAACTATTTTGGTAGCACGTGTTATATTATTGTGCACAATCCCCCAAAATTTCTTTTCATACACGATAATGAAAATCCACGAATATTATACCTATCTTTAGAATAATGCTATTGTGATGAGTTTGCTTTAAGAGCATTGTATGCGTTGACACGAATCCCAAAATTTTAACTCATTATATAGATAGATAGATAGATAGATAGATAGATAGATGTGTGTGTGTGTGCGTGTGTGTGCGTGTGTGTGTGTGTGTGTGTGTGTGTGTGTTCTACTGTCATACTTCAGGGGCGAACGTGTTGATATTGCATGTAAGATTATTGTCAAAAATTTCGATTCTTAATGTACACTCCTGAATCATAACAGTGAAATTTACTTTTCTTTGGAATAGTTGAGTTTAAATGTGGCTAAAGGTGTCCATGAGTTTAACCCCTGATCCGGAGGACGAGTCGCTTTTGTTGAGATTTTGTCTTTCAATTTGAACTCGAACTGTCGACTCTTATAGCGAGTTTATCGCAATATCAATTACATTTTTTAATATGCAAGAAAGGGGTGTTCCCAAAACGAATAGGGAATTATAGACCCGTTCAAACTCGTCGCATCGTGCCACTGGATGTGACGATAAAACAATCGTTCACGGCGCAGGGTTTTGAAAAAGAATTTTTAGGACAGTTCCTTTTATAGAGTGATGAACTCGTTCTGTTAAAAATTTGTTTATATTTTCATTTTACTCGCATATTACTGTAAATCCGGAATTTTCGTGGGGATTTATTTTCGAGAGAAACTGTTTCTCAATTCATTCGCGATTACGATCTATTATCCTACACTTTATTACAACAAAACATTTTTTTAAATCAAGCGAGATGTCCTAATTTCGCGAGCGATAACTCTCGCTAAATTTAGACTTAGGATTTAGGGCTAACAACCTTTCGGACAACAGGCCTCTGATTTCTAAAGTATGACTTAAATTGTTTCATGAAAACAGGGCATTTATCGGTATTTACGAATATATATGAGTCGAAAAAATACATTTAAATCATGTTTAACCTGTATCAATATCAGCATACATGATCTACTAGGAAGCTGCCACGTGTTTAAAGGTAAAGTGACAGTTGATTGCCCCCGATAACAATCTTTATTTTATTTTGCACCTTATACGTCGTGGGTCGTTCTGCCTTCTCCATACACAAATACCTATAAACATAAAAAAATGTAACAAGGACGTCAAATGCAGATCGGGTTCCAGTTGGATTGAAACTTTTTTTTAAAGCAATGCAATTAGGCTTTGATATTTTCAATTTAAAAAAATAACGACTTAACTTTCATTTGAGCCTGACTTGCTCTCGCCTAGTCTAGACATACAGTAAAATCTCGTTATACTGCCATCATTTGTTCAGCCCAAATTTGGCATTATAAAGGGGTTTGGCAATAGGGTGCGGGAAACCCTGATGAAATTTTAGGGTAAATTTGAAAAGTGGACGTTCAAAATTTGTGGCGTTAAGTGAGGTGACAAATGTATTAGGGAATTATAAAGAGGTTTTTATGGTGGCTGATTTGTTGCCGTTCGGCGGGTTGTTGCTTTTAATTATCTACGCGAAAAGGCGAGAAAATTAACACGAAAAGGCGCCGTTTTAGACATTTAAAAAATCTCGCCTTTTCGCGTAAATTTTGTCGCCTTTTCGTGTTGTTATGACCAACGCGATAACACGCCGAACGTCGCCTTTTCGCATTGTCCAAACGCGAAAACCCGCCGAACGTCGCCTTATTGCCTTGTAAAATAAACGCGAAAACCCGCCAAACTTCGCCTTGTTTAAAACACGACAACCCGCCGAATGTTATGTGTTTTGTATTCGCATGTCATTCCAGAAGGCGAAAAGGCGACGTTCGGCGGGTTTTCGCGTTGGTCAAAACAACACGAAAAGGCGACAAAAGTTACGCGAAAAGGCGAGATTTTTACTTTAGAAATCAGCGGCCCGTTGTACGAAAGGCTGTAGGCCCTAAATCCTAAGTCTAAATTTAGCGAGAGTTATCGCTCGCGAAAATATGATTCTCGCTTGATTTAAAAAATGCCGAAAGTGAAACTGTTTTGTTGTAATAAAGTGTAGGATAATAGATTGCCGAAATTTGCATTCGTAATCGCGAATGAATTGAGAAACAGTTTCTCTCGAAAATAAATTCCCACGAAAATTCCGGATTTACAGTAATAAGCGAGTAAAATGAAAATATAAACAAATTTTTAACTGAACGAGTTCATCATTCTATAAAAAGAACTGTCCTAAAAATTCTTTCGCGTTGGCCCTAACAACACGAAAAGGCGACAAAAGTTACGCGAAACGGCGTTTTTTCGTGTTCATTTTCTAGCCTTTCTACCTTTTCTCGTAGATATTTAAAGGCGACGTTAGAAACAACGCGAAATGGCACAAATCAGCCACCATAGGTTTTACTGTATATACACATGTTAAAACTTTGCAGCATTGGTAAATACATGTACATTTGTATATCTAACAGCTTCAAATCACTCATCGTCGTAAAAGCATTGTCAAAAATCGCTATGCTCTGCCTACCCGTGGTCTCATGCGACCGAAATCTTTCGTATATATTTTTATTATTCGTGAAGCCTCGGCCAATGCGAGTAAACGGTCCTGGCATTCGTCAACCAATCAGATCGAGGTTTTTAAACAATTTCAGAATTGCACTGCATCAACACTGTGACATATACGATTTAAACTAATATCAAAGGCCTACATAGAATGTACTTGAATATTTCCCACCATGGGCCAAGTGTTATAGTGTTACGGGTTATGTGTAATAGATTAGCCAGAATGTTCATTTAAGAACAGGTTATAGCCTAGTCCAAATACCCTAGATCCTTAGAGCAATATGGAAAATAGTCCCAGTGCATAGTAACCCATTTATGACTCTTATGATTTATGCTAATTTCAAATGTCCACACAGGCTGTACTAGAATATGTTCCACTATGGGCTAACTATGAATGGTTAGCCGAGCATATGAACATAAATTCAAGATATAGTCCAAATCTCCGAGACCCGTAGAATAGTATGAAAAAGGGTCCCAAATTTAGGTACCTCTTTCCCCTTTGTGATATTTACGATTCCGTGCTAATTTCAAATGTCCACGCAGGCTATAGTAGAATATTTCCGTATAGTAGTTGCTTAGGCGGGGAATTGGTATTATGGCTGTACCGTCCACTGGGTACTTCACTGTAATTCTTGTGAACATTTCTGCGTGAATTTTGGTTGACAGTGGTGGTTTTGTTGTGCATTTCATTCACTTGTCTGTTCTTTTTTCAGTTCTTATTTCTTGGGGAATTGAAGTGGACGCATCTCCACACACATTTCAAACAGTTGCCCCTCGGAAACAAAGTAGCAAGATGACATGGGGAAGACCTCCACCTATGGGCGAAATCCGTGTAGTCGTGCTCCTTGCGGGAGTAGTTGCTTAGGCGGGGAGTTGGTATTATGGCTGTACTGTCCACTGGGCACTTCACTGTAATTCTTGTGAACATTTCTGCGTGAATCTTGGTTGACAGTGGTGGTTTAGTTGTGTATTTCATTCAATTGTCCGTTCTTATTTTTTCAGTTCTTATTTCTTAGGGAATTGAAGTGGACGCATCACCACACAGGTTTCAAACAGTTGCCGCTCGGAAAAAAAGTAGCAAGATGACATGGAAAAGGCCTCCGCCTCAGGGGCGAAATCCGTATAGTAGTTTCTTAGGCGGGGAATTGGTAATACGGCAGTACCATCCATTGGGCACTTCACTGTAATTCTTGTGAACATTTCTGCGTGAATCCTGGTTGACAGTGGTGGTTTTGTTGTGCATTTCATTCACTTGTCTGTTCTTTTTTTAGTTCTTATTTCTTAGGGAATTGAAGTGGACGCATCTCCACACACATTTCAAACAGTTGCCGCTCGGAAAAAAAGTAGCAAGATGACATGGGGAAGACCTCCACCTAAGGACGAAATCCGTGTAGTCGTGCTCCTTGCGGGAGTAGTTGCTTAGGCGGGGAATTGGTATTATGGCTGTACCGTCCACTGGGTACTTCACTGTAATTCTTGTGAACATTTCTGCGTGAATCTTGGTTGACAGTGGTGGTTTTATTGTGCATTTCATTCACTTGTCTGTTCTTTTTTCAGTTCTTATTTCTTGGGGAATTGAAGTGGACGTATCTCCACACACATTTCAAACATTGCCGCTCAGAAACAAAGTAGCAACATGACATAGGAAAGACCTCCACCTAAGGGCGAAATCCGTGTAGTCGTGCTCCTTGCGGGAGTAGTTGCTTAGGCGGGGAATTGGTATTATGGCTGTACCGTCCACTGGGTACTTCACTGTAATTCTTGTGAACATTTCTGCGTGAATCTTGGTTGACAGTGGTGGTTTTAATGTGCATTTCATTCACTTGTCTGTTCTTTTTTCAGTTCTTATTTCTTGGGGAATTGAAGTGGACGCATTTCCACACACATTTCAAACAGTTGCCGCTCGGAAACAAAGTAGCAAGATGACATTGGGAAGACCTCCACCTAAGGGCGAAATACGAGTAGTCGTGCTCCTTGCGGGAGTAGTTGCTTAGGCGGGGAATTGGTATTATGGCTGTACCGTCCATTTGGTACTTCACTGTTATTCTTGTGAACATTTCTGTGTGAATCTTGGTTGACAGTGGTGGTTTTGTTGTGTATTTCATTCAATTCTCCGTTCTTATTTTTTCAGTTCTTATTTCTTAGGGAAGTGAAGTGGACGCATCACCACACAGGTTTCAAACAGTTGCCGCTCGGAAAAAAAGTAGCAAGATGACATGGAGAAGGCCTCCGCCTCAGGGGCGAAAACCGTATAGTAGTTTCTTAGGCGGGGAATTGGTATTATGGCTGTACCATCCACTGGGTACTTCACTGTTATTCTTGTGAACATTTCTGCGTGAATCTTGGTTGACAGTGGTGGTTTTGATGTGCATTTCATTCACTTGTCTGTTCTTTTTTCAGTTCTTATTTCTTGGGGAATTGAAGTGGACGCATCACCACACACATTTCAAACAGTTGCCACTTGGAAACAAAGTAGCAAGATGACATGGGGAAGACCTCCACCTAAGGGCGAAATCCGTGTAGTCGTGCTCCTTGCGGGAGTAGTTGCTTAGGCGGGGAATTGGTATTATGGCTGTACCGTCCACTGGGTACTTCACTGTAATTCTTGTGAACATTTCTGCGTGAATCTTGGTTGACAGTGGTGATTTTATTGTGCATTTCATTCACTTCTCTGTTCTTTTTTCAATTCTTATTTCTTGGGGAATTGAAGTATACGCATCTCCACACACATTTCAAACATTGCCGCTCGGAAAAAAAGTAGCAAGATGACATGGAGAAGGCCTCCGCCTCAGGGGCGAAATCCGTATAGTAGTTTCTTAGGCGGGGAATTGGTATTATGGCTGTACCATCCACTGGGTACTTCACTGTAATTCTTGTGAACATTTCTGCGTGAATCTTGGTTGACAGTGGTGGTTTTGTTGTGCATTTCATTCACTTGTCTGTTCTTATTTCAGTTCTATTTCTTGGGGAATTGAAGTGGACGCATCACCACACACATTTCAAACAGTTGCCGCTCGGAAACAAAGTAGCAAGATGACATGGGGAAGACCTCCACCTAAGAGCGAAATCCGTGTAGTCGTGATCCTTGCGGGAGTAGTTGCTTAGGCGGGGAATTGGTATTATGGCTGTACCGTCCACTGGGTACTTCACTGTAATTCTTGTGAACATTTCTGTGTGAATCTTGGTTGATAGTGGTGGTTTTGTTGTGTATTTCATTCAATTGTCCGTTCTTATTTTTTCAGTTCTTATTTCTTAGGTAATTGAAGTGGACGCATCACCACACACATTTCAAACAGTTGCCGCTCGGAAACAAAGTAGCAAGATGACATGGAGAAGGCCTCCGCCTAAGGGGCGAAATCCGTATAGTAGTTTCTTAGGCGGGGAATTGGTAATACAGCTGTACCATCCATTGGGCACTTCACAGTAATTCTTGTGAACATTTCTGCGTGAATCTTGGTTGACAGTGGTGGTTTTGTTGTTTATTTCATTCAATTTTGTCCGATCTTATTTTTTCAGTTCTTATTTCTTAGGGAATTGAAGTGGACGCATCACCACACAGGTTTCAAACAGTTGCCGCTCGGAAAAAAAAGTAGCAAGATGACATGGAGAAGGCCTCCGCCTCAGGGGCGAAAACCGTATAGTAGTTTCTTAGGCGGGGAATTGGTATTATGGCTGTACCGTCCACCGGGCACTTCACTGTAATTCTTGTGAACATTTCTGCGTGAATCTTGGTTGACAGTGGTGGTTTTGTCGTACATTTTATTCAATTGCCCGTTCTCAGTTATTTTTTTTTTCCTAGTTTCTTTTCGTAATTTTTAAAGTTTTATCTCTGTTTATAAATTGACTGATATTTTATTCTATCATTTCTAGTTCTTGCTAACTTAAAATGTTTTGATATTTCTTTTTCTTACAGATCACTAAATATATATGCAGGCAAGTATATTTTTTTTGCAATACGGATGTTTTTCCCCGTCACTTCTTTATACATGTGTTGTAATTTTCTATGCACGGGGATGGTGTTTTGCATAATTTTCTAACATGAATACTTTTTGTCGTTAACAAAATTTTGAATTGCATCCACCGGGCGGTAAATTCAAAACGTAGACCACGACACAAGGGAGAGCCTGCCTGGCTCAGTCGATAGCGCGCTCGACTCTGCAGCCCTTTTCACAAAAAATCTTAAGATAACTTTTACTCTTAAGAGTAAAATTAAGATTGTTATGGTTTTCATGAAAAATCTTAAGTGAATCTTAAGATAAAAATTTGTCGTAACTTTAAGAGAGCTATCACCCACACTTAAGAGAAATTTTTACTCTTAAGATTTTATCAATATAATCGTAAGTGTCTCCATAGAAAAAAAAGATGATCTGATATGTTGTTTGATATGATTAACAGAATAGCTATTCGCAGAGAACGTATTTTTGACAATAAAATGTGAGTGTAGATAGATCGACGAGTCACTAAATATTGACCAGCCGTTAGGTTTTTTCCGAGGCACTGCATCGTGAACTTAGCAGACACAACAAGAGATTTAATTGAAAGGCACACAGAAAATATCATGCAATTCCTCCCCATATCCTGAGGGCATTTTGTATTTAGTAGGTTAATAAATCTAGGACTAGATCGATTACTTTGTGTTGAAACTACAAAAGATCTAGGCTACCATATTGTACTGTCCTCGTCACATAATCCGTGAATCAGAAAAATAGAAATGGTTTTAGATCTAGAATAGAAATCTAGGCCTATATCGTTGTCATGATATGATAACATATGCATACCTTTTGTAATCCTTTAATAGATCTACAATGATAGATTTAGTCAAGAAAATTGAAATTTGCTAGCCCTGCCATTATTGTTTACATCTGTACCAAATCCTAGCGTTCTTAAAGTCACGCACTCTGACGTCATGTAACAGGTCGATCCAAGCTGATAAGGGGTGTTTCAAATGAAGTCGAGTATCATCATTACCAGGAAATATTTAAATTGCATCGGCGGATTTAGAGGGACGGTAGGGCTCTCAAAGCTTAGTTAAAAATAAAAAAAATCCTTGAGACTACTTGGTCGAATTTCTGCTCCGATTTTAATATACATTTAACATTGCACTTTTTTGCTGAATCAGTTATCTTCTTTTGAGAACGATAATCAATTTGATTTATTAGCGGATTATCAGGCAAAGGCCATATTGTCGCGTCTGAATGTAGAAAAAGGCGTCTATGGATTTTAAATTTCTTTTTTTTTTTTCTGGAAGCGTAAACCCCGATCCCCTTACGAAATGCGATCCCTATAGTTGACAAAATAGGTGTATTTTTAACCTTCAATTTCTCTAGATTCCTGAAAAAACACAGAATTTTCCCGACTCGCTCCGTTCAGCATGTTCAATATCAAGACTTATGCCCCCTTTAAATTCTCGGTTTAGCTCTGGTGAGATATACATGATATAAAAGTTGTACACGACATTTTTTAAAAAGTAATAATCCCATGTCAACATCGGCACCACTTTTACAAATTTTCTATATCCGCTTATGCGATGTGATACTTTGAAGGACAAACAGGTCATAATTTAGTGTCTAAAAACTTCAAAACTTGTAAAACTACACCATTTCCAGGGAAGGATACCCTATAGGACCGTTTGCTGTGAAAATAATCCCTTTGAGATTAACAATGGGACACCGAACTTGTCGTTAGATCGAGTCTGGAAGCTTACGAATTTCCAGCTTTTTTTTTCAAAGGTGCGTGACCCATAGTCTCAAATGAAATATTGCTCCACAATTTATTCAAAAATTTTAAACGTAAAACATCCTCACTGAGGCTTGTATTCTATAACAATTTAGTATAATTGAGTATATCTAAATGGATATGTAAAATAAATGTAAAAAACCAAATTTTTATGAAAAACAATTAGATCTAAAAATATAAACACACGATATCGTATAAATAATTTACTACTAGGTATTTCAAGAAGGAAGTACTGTTTATATTGTAAACAATTTTAAATTGGGTAAAGTTCAATGATAAATTTAAATTTATGAATTTAAAAGTGAACACCTGGCAGTATGAATATCTAAAAACGCAAACGTGAAGCCTACTCAACACACACATTTAAATTACGAAATAGAATTTAAAATGTTAATACACAAAAACATAACCTATAAACATATAATTTACTGATGCCGTATAGATCTAGATAACATAATACATGTAAAACACAAACAAATACGCTAGTATTGTGTAATTTCAAAAGGCTGGAGTAAAAAATAAGTAGAGCTTTGTGAAACTTTATTTAATCATTATTCAAACTTGATTGAATTTCATTTACACCAAAAATATTTTTTTTCCTGGATTATATTCAGTGCAAATACATCAACTAAAATACATGTGACGCCTTATCGGAAATATTGTATGCGCATGCGAATCGAAAGTGAAACGTCGTTGCTATGCTTACTTTAATCGTAAGAGAAAAACTTAAGATTTTATCTTACGATTAAATCTTAAGAGAAAATTAAATCTTACGATAGCTTTTATGAAAATGACTTAAGATTTATCTTACGATACTCGTAAGATTTTATCTTAAGAATGATCTTAAGATTTTTTGTGAAAAGGGCTGCTGGATCGTGAGGTCGTGAGTTCGAGTCCCACCGGCGGCAGGTTGGTTTCCTGTCTTTCGGATGAGACAGTAAAAACTGGAGGTCCCGTGTCACAGTAGGTGTCGGCACGTTAAAGAACCCTCACTGCTCAATGGCCGTAAGTGCCGAGAATAGGCCCAAATTTGAAGCCCTTCACCGGCATTTGGTGACGTCTCCATATGAGTGAAATATTCTTGTTATTCACGTTATTCATTGTACCGCGTAACGAAGTAAATAAATGTCAAACAGTTTTGGTTTGTTTGTTTGTTTATTGTTGTTTAACGTCCCACTCAAAAATATTTCACTCATATGGAGACGTCACCAAATGCCGGTGAAGGGCTTCGGTTTTTTGGCCTATGCTCGCCACTTACGGCCATTGAGCAGTGGGGGTTCTTTAACGTGCCGACACCTACTGTGACACGGGACCTCGGTTATTTCTCAAACAGTTTGGGAAATTTAAAATTTAAATGATTGAAATTTTTAACTTTTGATTGTTTATTTTATACCTCATAATCTTTCACTTATATGGAGATGTCACCAGTTATAGGTGAAGTGCTACAATTTTTGGCCTGTGCTATGGATTGGCGTCAATGCAGTGATCGTTCTTTTCCGCACCATGCCTTCCACACCAGTGTAAAGCTAGCCCGCAATTCGATTAACGAAACTGCCAGCCTGCAATTCGACTTCTGGCTTTGTTCGAAATAAGTTCTTGAGTAAATTAGACTCAAATATGAAGATGTATTACTTTATCTAACTTTCCTCAGTTTGCAGGCCGGTCGCAATGGAATGCATCTCGTGGAATCAAAGAGAGAAAAGGGAAATTTATTACTAGTAGAAAAAATCGTAAGTATCACAAGGGGGGGGGGACCTCGTTTCGAGACTCTTTCTCATAGTGTTCACTGGGCTATATCTTAACTTTACGTTTAGACCTAGGCCTACCTAGAATGTTCTCGAATATTTCCCACCATGGGCTACGCGCGTGATATAGTGTTGTGGTCTATGTGTAATAGCTTAGTCAAGAATGTTAACTTAAGATCAGCACCCGGCACCATAAAACTTGAGAATTTACTCATAAGTTTTATGGTGCTGGGTCCAGGTTATAGTTTTGTCCAAATTCCCTAGACCATAACAATGTATTTGTTTGTTTGTTTGTTTATTGTTGTTTAACGTCCCACTCGAGAATATTTCACTCATATGGAGACGTCACCAAATGAAGGGCTTCAAATTTTGGCCTATGCTCGGCACATACGGTGAGGGTTCTTTAACGTGCCAACACCTACTGTGACACGGGACCTCCAGCTTTTATTGTCTCATCCGAAAGACAGGAAACCAACCTGTCGCCGGCGGGACTCGAACTCACGACCTCACGATCCAAAGTCGAGCGCGCTACCGACTGAGCCAGGCCGGCTCCCATAACAATGTGGAAAATAATTCCAATGTATGGTACCCCTTTTATGTTATGTGCGATTCATGGTAATTTAAAAGGTTCGAACAGGCTATACTGGAATTTTTCCCACTATGGGCTAACTATGGAGGATTGGCTAACTATGTAAATGTAAAATGAAGATAAAAGTCCTAATTACCGTAGACCCATTTAACACTATGGAGAAATGGTCCCGAAATGCGGTAACACCCCTCCCCCACTTTGTGATATTTACGATATATGCTTATTACAAAAATAAATCCAGACTATACTAGAATATTCCCACTACGGGCTAACAATAAGGGATTAGCCCAGTATATAAACGTAAATTAAAGATATAGTCCAAATCCCCTAGACCCGTAAATAACTATGAGAAATGGTCCCGATATGAACCCCCCCCCCTTTGATATTTGCGATTTGTTGCTAATTTCAAAGGTCCACCTAGACTATGCTGGAATATTTCCCATTATGGACTCACTATGAAATGTTAGCCCGGTATAAAAACGTAAAATTAAAGTATAGTCCAAATCCCGTAGACCTGTAGAATACTATGAGAAAGAGTCCCGAAATGAGCCCTCTCCCACCCACCCCCTTTTACGATTTATGCCAATTTCAAAGGTCCGCCCAGGCTATACTTGAATATTTCTCATTATGAGCTAATTATGAAAGGTTAGCCCAGTACATAAACGTAAAATGTAGTTTAAATACCCCCAGACCCGTAGAATGCTGTGAGAAAGAGTCCCTATATGAGGTACGGCTCCTCGTAATATTTACAATTTATGCTTTCAAAGATCCGCCCAGGCTACACTAGAATATTTCCCGCTATGGGCTAACTATAGGGATTAGCCAAGTATGTAGGCGTAAAATTAGGATACAGTTCAAATCCCATATAGACCCGTAGAACATTATGAGAAAGAGCCCCGACATGAGGTACCCTCCCTCTCCTATGGGTCAAATTGTATTGTTATTACACATAATTAGTTCCTTGTCGTCTGCAATACGTAAATAATAATCTGTTCTTTTCTGTGATTCCCAATAATATTAGGCATTCTATTCCGAAATAGAGGAAATACACCTTCGTATCAGACTCTAGTTTACTCAAGAACGTATTTCGAACACACCCAGAGGTCAAAGTGCGGGCTGCAAGTTCCGTGCATCGAATTGCGAGCTTGCTTCACACTGGTATAACAAGAATCAAGTAAACCCCATACGGGGAAATCAAAAAAATTGAGTTTTTTTTTTCTTGAAGGTAATAGATAAATGAAAAATTTAGTATAAAATGTTAAGTAACTCCGGGAAATCGCCTCCTGACGATTCCGACTATTCACATTTTAGACATCTACAGTTATTCTTCTTAAACTTTCTTGCTATTTCAATACTTCAACTTGCTAGGCGAAAGTTCGTTTCAATTTATCAACATCGAATCTGCCTTCAAATAGCAGATACTTCCAAATTTCTCAACCGGGGTGTACATGCATCTAAAGTAGGTTAGGTATGCATTTAGGGTGTAGCGGATGGGGACATCCCGATAGTCCGACGGTTCGATAGTCCGACGGTTCGATAGTCCGACGGTCCGATAGTCCGATGGTTTGATACTTTTGGTACATTTTTTACCTTTTGACCTTGACCTTTGACCTTTGACCTTTGCTTCAGGCCTACTAGACCTAATTTCTTGTCTGGACGCAGATAAAAAAAAATCATTAGATGAATAATAGACGATCTCCTAAAGAAATGTTACCTCAAAGTTAATCCTAAACCTTTTGGGAAAACAATTCAACTGACGCTGCCTTTTCTGTTCCGCAACACGGAAAAAATATCCAAAGGGTTTTTTTTTTTAAATTTTGCGTAATGAGTAGTGATATCGTTCCCCTAAAGTTGAAAAAACTGGTGTAAAGAGTCGGAAAATGAAAAAGAAATTTCACAAAATTTTCACACACCTCGCTCTCTACTTGGCGAATGAATTAATGAGGTGTAAAACTTAAATTTTTGGTATAAAAAGTCAGAAAATGGAAAAGAAATTTCAAAAAAATTTCGCGCCTCGCTCCGATTCATTCATTTTCACTCTCTCAAACATTTATTCCACGGTCCGTTTGTGTAGATGCACACATTTCTTCGCAATCAGTTTAAACTTTGTCCCAACATTTCTTTTATTTTTTCTAACTGTGCGACTACTGCATACTAGTATAACATTATTCATTTTCATACTCAAAAAGCGCATGGAAACGATTTTTGCAAGCAAAAAATAAAAAAAAATTGCCGCCCCCCCCCCCCCTTTTGATTTGCTTCCTACGCCACTGAAAAAGGCTATGCTTAAAGTCTATTTATTTTTTTAAATGCTTTTTTGTGGTGTTGTAGTGATATATATATATTTTTATATATATTCCGGGTTTTTCAAATTTTCATCACGTTTTTATAAGATATCTTAGGAAAAGACGGGGTTGCTTGATATTTCTCATTTACTATCAAAGATGCCGCCGGGGGCATTCATGTTCCACAAACACATCTTGTTTGATGACTATTCTGTTCACCGAAAGTTGCTTTTTGACTCTACATTATCATTTTTTTTTTTGGCCCATATTGGTCGGCATTTTTGAAGTCTACATTGTAGCAAGTATATGAAATGAACATACATCGGGTGTTCTGTTATTTCTAAAAGCATCGGTCGGCATTTTATATTTGTAATAATATCTGAAAGGCTGCGCTAGTTTGAAAATTAACAACGGAAGTTACAATGTAAATTTCTTTGTCTTTGATGATGGCTTATAGCGGTGTCTAAAATTGTAGACGTTCAATTGGTTTATTATGAAAAAAGCGGCATAATTTCTATAATGTTGCCGACGATGCTTATATAAATAGGGGTATCCTACGTATCCAATCATAAGTTAACCACCATGGCTTACGTGATGAGAGGTGTAAAAAAAGGGAAAGTCTTGGTAAATAATGGATATCGGTACCAACTCAATAAGAAAAAGGCAACTGTCTTCCACTGGAGGTGTTGGCGTAAAACATGCAGGACGACCCTATCAACCAATGCATTTAATCTTGATGAAGGTCAACCGCAGATTGAAATTAAATCGGTAAATGAACATGATCATACCCCCGAAGACAATACGCTTCGAGAAGCCGAAGCTATCAATCAAATGAAAGAAACTATCAAAGACGACCCAACGAAGCCAATTAAGAGGGTCTACAATGAAGTTATTGAAGGATGCATTGATAATTACGAAGATGATGACCTGCCTGAGTTCCAGAGAGTCCGTTCCATTTTGCATAGGCAACGCGAATCGGTTCTACCCCCGTATTCCTCGCAATGTCGACGATGTAAGAATAAGAGGGGAGTGGAAGAAAACCTGGTCTGGTAAACGTTTTTTAAGTCATCATGATAACAACTGGGGGATAGCTATATTTGCTACAACAGAGAGTTTGCGCCCTTTTACAAGGATGTTCTACGGTGTATGTCGATGGAACATTTAAAAGTAGCCCACATCCTTATACACAGATGGTCACAATCCATGGTAAATACATGGGCAGATTTCTTACATTTGCTTGGGTCCTTGATGACGGGTAAGACCGTAGGTCATTACCGACAGTTTTTCCAACACTTAAAATCCAAAGTCAGGCATGCTACTGGTAGAAGATTTCGACCTCGCACAGTCGTGTGCGACTTTGAGACCGCTTTAAAGTTGGCTGTTGAAACTGAACTTCCGCAAAGTACGCTTTCCGCATGTTATTTTCACTTTACGCAGAGCATATGGCGTAAAATCCAAGAAGTTGGACTAGCAAGGGCATACCGTCGAAGACGAAGAGAAAATAAACTACTACGTAAAATGATGTCCATTGGACACCTCCCTCTTCTACTCGTTCGACAGAACTTCCACATGCTTGCTAATAGTCTTGACACCTTGCGACTGCGGAACAGATACCCGGAAA
This sequence comes from Atrina japonica, assembly GCA_030159075.1. Lineage (NCBI taxonomy): Eukaryota > Metazoa > Mollusca > Bivalvia > Pterioida > Pinnidae > Atrina > Atrina japonica. Next base: position 637,432 of record BROG01000400.1, on the reverse strand, counting down.
TTACAGATCTCCTGACTTACTTCCAGAACACCTATTTAGATGGAAACTTTCCACCACAGATATGGAATGTGTTCAATAGAGACAAGGACACACGGACAAATAACCTAGTCGAAGGTAAGTAATTTTAATACTGCAAAAAGAAATTCCCTTGTAATAAATCTCTCTAGATATATAGACGCAGAAACCTTGTTGTAACAACAAAAAGTGCCTTACACGGTGGTCCGCCGTTTAAATTTCCCGCGGTTGACGACCAACATAATGCCAATCTTTACCGAGAGTTCTCGTTCTTGCTTGGCAAACAATTTTGGCATATACATGTATATGTATAATTGCATATTATATGTAATGAAATTTTTACGTTCAAACGAGTCGTTTATTTCTATTAATACTGCATGGAATAGTTCCTACAAAATACCACCACAAATAGGGGTTGAAGAAGTATTATTTCCTATATAATACACAGAAACTGTTGTCGATAGTTCTCATAATAGGTATAGTCCGTTTGAGTGCACTTGAGACAGATAAAAATCGTTATTTTTCCGAAAACAAAAAACTGTGTACAAATAAAGTACATCAAAGTAATTTCTAAATATACTACATAACACATACACAATTTTCAAATATGGTACACAAAAACTGCTAAACTGTCGTCATGAAATTACAGAAATAATCACAATTTTTCTAAGTGTACAAGGTTTAAAGTTGTGGATGGATAAATTCTGTGCAGTTACGTATTGTATAAGCGAATTAATTTTTCATAACACGAGCATCCACATATAAATACCTTTGCTAAAATCGCGAAAAACTGTCTCAACTGCACCCAAACTGTTTCAGTGATATGCATTTTATGCAAGTCTTGGCATTTAATAAGAGGAATGAAGAGGAGCGATAACTCTGGGTAGGGATTGATATATTGCACGTACGGAGGCTTTTTGGGCTGCATCAGTATGTTTTTATAATTTTAATTAATAAATTTTTAATTTGTTATAACAAACTATAAAAAAAACTTAATACTGATGCGGACCTAGTAAGCTTCCGTATGTGCGGGCCAAGGTCGGAGGCAGTTTGATGTGTCTGTGAAGTTGGCTGTGAGTTGGGAATTTGGGTATCCAACTACATTCGTGAATTCACAGCTACAACCTAATTCCCAATCAGCTGGATATTGAGTATTCATGGGGATTGGTTATTTACAAATTCCCAGCTACAGGCAAATTCCCAGCCAGCTGTGAATTAGGTGTTCAAGATCTGGATTTGAATACCCAACTACAGGTGAATTTCCAGCCAACTTGGAATTGGGTTGTAGCTGGGTATTCAAATTCAGAATAAGTTGCATATATTTTGAAAACCCAATTCCCAGCTGGCTGGAAATTCACAAAATATAAGTCCATTAAGTCTACTCAAATACTTAGGCCCCTACGTTGACTTGTCAGATTAAGATTTTCGATTACACACTAGTGCCGACCCAGGACGGTCACTTGGATGATAAAGCAAATCAATTGGTGTGGTTAACCGGTTTACGGGCCCAATCTCCCAAAAAGCGCAAAAAGCAGTGTAATCAAATGGAAAAATAAAAAGGTAATTATATTTATTGCATTTATGTTGCATTTCAGGTTTCCACTCCCAGTGGAACAGCAGCGTTGGGTGTAAGCATCCATCAATTTGGATCTTTATCAGAAAACTAAAAGATGCAGAGCGTCTGCAAAAAATTACCCTGAGGGCAGCCATGAGAGGGGAACATGCACCACGCACGAGGCGAAAGTGGCGTAGACTTCAACGGCAAATATCTAACATTAAACTGCAGTACAACAATGGCCAAAGAAATATATCTGAATATTGGAATGGAATAAGCCATTGCATAAAACATTATCGCTGAAGTGTTTACTATGTGATACTCTGCCATGCAAATCATGAAACTGATGCATGCACTCAGCTCAGATCTGCCATCGAGTTACGACTTACGACTTTTATGATGTTGACATAATTTTTGTGAATATGTCGACATAATATGAGAAGATGTCGACATCTTGGAAAAAGATGTCGACATCTTAGAAAAAGATGTCGACTTATAAATTCAATATGCCGCGATAATTATCTAGCAAGTCGGCGTTACTATCTCGACAAGTTTGAATTAATAAGTCGACATCTTTCTCTATGATGTCGACATATCATATTATGTCGACATAATCACAAAATTATGTCAACATCATAAAAGTCGTAAGTCGTAACTCGATGGCAGAAATATGCCACCATACAGAAGTCTTTTGTGTTGAACTTTTTGCCGATCATTTAATACTTGCTAAAATTCCTATCTTCTGAACATTCAGTAAAGTACGCATTATCCATACCATTTCTTGTGCTTGGTTATTTAACAAATCATCGGAAACTCGCAACATGTTGCGATTCATCTTTTTTTCTTCAGTTATAAATGAAACGCAACTGGTTGCGATTTTCCGACTTTGCTACTGGTCAGTACTGTTTCCACCGTATAGTTGATATTTCAGAACTACGGTAATTTCTCCATTAAAAGCTAATATTTCAAAAGATTGTATGGTGGTATACTTCTGCCATCTACATGCGAGTTATTTTTCTACCGATTATGTCAACATGCAACTTATAAATTATGTCAACATGCATAAGTTGCATGTTGACATGAATAAGTTACATGTTAACATAATTATTTGCATGTTAACATATTTATCTTGCATATTGACATAAATGTCATATGTGGGCATAAAACAAACTTTTTTGCTTTTGTTTTCTTATTTTTATCTTGCATGTCAACATAATCATTGGGAAAACAACTTGCATGTAGATGGCAGAAGTATGCCACCATAGGATTGACATGACTTGTGTCAACGATACACTACTGCTTTTAAAGTCCTACGAAAAATAAATATCTTAAAAACGGAAATAGTTGACACCATTTATACAACTAAATCCAATCGAAGCTGGAAATTACATGTGGCAAATTTTGCCTATTTTCACTTTCTAATTTATAGCAAGTTGATTCTCAGATCATACATGTACCATTTCCAAGCCACATCTATATTTACAGATAATTTAATTCCTCTTAAGACATTAAAAGCTACCGCGGGTTTCCTGGCTGAAAATATATGGTGGCTGATTTTTGCTATTTGTAATTTCGTTTTGTTGCTCCGACGTCACGATAATCTTCGTCTTTTCGCCCCGCTAACTGTCGTCTTTTCGCCCCGCTAATTATTGTCCCGACATAACGATGATCGTCGTGATCTTTTTCTCCTTCGCCAATAAAAAACGAAGATTACCATTATTTCGGGCGACAAAACGAAATAACGACATGTCCACCGTTGAAATACAAACCATGTAGCGCAAACAGTAAAAAATAACCCAAGTGGATGTGGGTCGCATACCTGAGCACTATCCATGCATGTTCAGTCAGAAGCCAGTGCGGCCATATTTGATAAGTAGAAAACTAGTTGCTTCCCGTCAAGTTTCGATGAACTCGCTGCAGAGGAGAAGCAGTGTCACCACGCAATTTGTAATAACGACACAATTTGTAATAAAAATTTCAAAATCAGAGAATTATTTTAAAAATAGGGGAAAATGTTTGGGATGACCGTCTTAAGACACAATTTGACCAATTTAATGGAGAAAAGATGGGTTTGAACCCAATAAGATGGCTTTTAAAAAGTTATTACAAATTGCGTGGTGACAAAGCAGACACTGCGTCAAATATTTAAGTGACTTTTTGTTCTGTTTAATCCTCTTGATAGCCATGAGATTTAACTGTCGGACTATCGGACCGTCGGACTATCGACATGTCACCGTAGCGGATGACAAACGCTATACAATGACTTGCGCAGCCATAATATCTTATTTTGATTTACAGCTCCATGCTTGGTGAATTTATTTAATATATCAGTAAAAGAAGTGATATATTTAGAACTAATGTGTCATACGATATCTTGATGAAATACTTACTTATTTAAATCTCTCTCTCTCTCTCTCTCTCTCTCTCTCTCTCTCTCTCTCTGTTACTATTATATTTTATTAGATTAAACATACATTTTTTTGGTAAAATCGGCATGCTAAGGAACTGGACACAAGTTTTCAAATGTATAACATTATCTCCCATTTCGCTTATTATTATTAAATTGTGCATATATAGCGATACAACACTTATATTTACATTGCGAAATAGGACAATATGAAAGAAGGAAAGCTAGACTGAAATATCGGGATGAAATAACTGAAAAGTAATAATATATTTTAATAGGCACGCAAAGAAGATACCATGCAGATACATTGACGTATGCGGTTGTTTGGGGTTTCTTTTTTTTTTTTTTTTTTTTTTTTTTTTTTTTTTTTTCGTTTTCGTTTTTTTTTTTTTTTTTTAACTCAGTAAACCTTTGTCGGCAAATCTGAAATTCGCAATTTCTAATCAATCGAGTGTGAAACTCACCACTGAACTAGGGATTATCTCCCTTCCATTTTGGTTTCACATTAGAATTGTTTGAAACATATTTTATAGCTTTAATAATGCTCAACTTACCTTGTGCACCTTACAACTAAGGTAACCCATAAGGCCCTCTCTTGATAATACGCTCTTAATTTGAACCATGAAGCCTCTAACTTCTGATCAGCGCAGGTTCGAGTCCCGCTGGAACCTGAGCTGATTTTTGTGCGAAAGTTTGACAGTTTACTTGTGGAAGGCAGGTGGTTCGCTCCTCCACCACGAAAAACTGGCCACCACCACATAACTAAAAATAATGTAGAGTTTGGCATAAAACTGCATCCAAACAAACATTCTATAGGCATTGATAGTAAAACCAAACAAACAAACAAAAAAGAAACACGGTAGAGGAATAGGAAAAAGAGCACCTTGTAGGGAACCAGGAGTGAATTATACCTGCACAGTTTCGTCAAAATCCATTCGCCATTTCTAGAGGTTAAACTTGCATTTATTTCATGCACCCGTTTTCCTTTTTTCAACTAAATAAATGAACAAAAATTCTTCAGTGGTCCTCATGAACAAGCTGACAGTATGTAAAAGCCCCCCACCCTCACCCTCTTTTATCATTTTGCAAAAAAAATCATGATAAACACAAAAATTTCGATTTTTTCAGTAATTATCGCATGAATAATATGTGAGTCGCATAAAATGAATAATTCACAGTGAATATATAAAGGGATATAATCAAAGAAATCATACAAAAATGAATGAAAATGACAAACTCTGAGAAGACGTTAAAAATTACTGACCCGATAGTTAACCGAATCATACAGCCATGTAAATCTCTCGTACACCATATATTTTTTTCATTCAGGCAGGGGTTATTAATGAGAATATTTTCTAAAAGTGGTACCCCCTTGGACCTATTTTGCACCACCCAGGATCCATCCTCAGCAGATCTGGCCAAAAAACAGACTTGGTAAATGACCTTGAGTAGGCCGACTTGCTTCCTGTAATTCTAATAAAGTTTCGTCAAAATACCTTCAGTGAGCTGATAGTGTGAAAAGGTTCCAAGCCCACCTCTTTTCTGTAGACTTTCATTAATAACTTACAAAAAATATAGTTTGGTAAAACTTCTCACCCAAAGTCATTCCGTCACCTAATTATTGGTAAAAATACGTAAAATGAATGCATAATAATTAATATAAATAATAATCAAAGAACTCATTCACAAATGAATAAAAATGACAAAGTCAGAAAATACGTCAAAGAATTAAATTAGAATTAACTTAGAAACTTGAATTCAGATACATCAGATTTAGATCTCTCAGATACCATCCGTTTTTCCTGTGTGTTTTGTCTCTCTTCCACCATTTAAAACTGGTCGCCACCATATAACTGCCACCATATATAACTGAAAATGTAGAACCCCACCACCACCTCCTTCTTTAAGTCGGCAAAAATATGTATAATATTTAATGTTTCTATGAAAAGGTGGAAAATGAATAAATGTTCGCTCGCACCCCATCTAACTTGAAATTTTGGATCCACCGTTGTTAGGATTTGAGACAATTTGCGTGATTCCGGTTCTCTTGAAATAATTTGGTACAAACGTAACTGATAAATTTGATGGGGCTAAAATCAAAACGAAAAGTGGAATGGCTTATTCCATTCAAATCTCAAATTTATTGGTGATTAAGATTATTTTAGATACTATCCGTTAATTAAAGGAGCATAAGATATGCCTCCACCCCCAAATTTTTGTTTTCTTTTTTTTCACCTTAGATTGATAAACAATGACAAAAAGAGATGTACATCGGTATAAAATTCGTAATTTCCTATATATTTTGTGAAAATTGCTTGAGAAACTCAGTTTGGCAATAATTCACTTGTAATTCTTTACTTCAACCTTATTATTTGTATAATAATGCATACCACACTGGACCTGATTTTATTTTCAAAAAAATAGATTTTTTATGCATGTGCAAAAAAAATTGTTATAGTACATCAAGTACAAATAGTAAAAGTAGAAATCTCTCTCTCTCTCTCTCTCTCTCTCTCTCTCTCTCTCTCTCTCTCTCTCTCTCTCTCTCACACACACACACACACACTCGTAGGTGCGCGCGCACCTCAAATTTAATGATAAAACAAGTTGTAAATTGCTGAAGGTTAAACTTTCAATTCTAGTTGATTATCATGACGTTTAGTGTTCTGACTGACTTTTTTGACATGTGGTCATCTGATTGTCCGATTATCTATACAAATACGAATCGTTATCATGTTCACAAATCGACATTGAGTCAATGTTGTGTTTTCTTGATGGTATCTAACGAATCAATCTGTCAATCAAGTATCATTCAAAGAAATCAATTTACTCGGTACAACATTCAATTTCTATCAGTGACGGAGATATGTATCTTGAATTTAAACCCCGGAATTGTTTATTTTATCTTAATTCATAATTTATTCACTTGATTATTTACTTATATACTTATATATATATATATAGAGAGAGAGAGAGAGAGAGAGAGAGTTTCTGTTTTTTAGTTTTAGTTTTTGGTTTATTTTATTTGTATGGTTTAATATCTTAATGTACATATCAATTTATACATGTATTTCATTTATCATATATTTATATATATTTTTATATATTTATACATTTATTTATCATATATTTTATTACTTTTTTATTTTTATTTTATATAGATATATATAGATATATATATATATATATATATATATATATATATATATATATATATATATATATATATATATATATATAATTCATAATTATAACAACATAAATTGCCATATTAAACTGAATAAAAAGACAATTCAGACATCTTTTGTAAATCAATGCTGTCGAATTACTTATCTTTACTGTCTAGAAGTTCGGGAAATGTTCGGTGATGTCAGTTGAAAGCTAATTATGTCGATGTGATAAGAGAAATATGACATCATTGATCTGCAAATCACAATCAGTTTTTGTTGATAATCATGTTTCAGTGGTTACAACCGTCATAATGTTTACTGTCGTCATGCTTCTGTACCGTCGGTAATTATATAATCTCTATCATAGTGATTTGAGATAAGATTTTTTATGCGTTATGCAGTTTTTATAAAATTAATTTTGAAAATGTGGATTTAGATACAAAGTTTTGAAAGATTATGATATGCTAAGAAATGAAGGGTAGTTTAGCAAAACATATTTTAACGCTTTCTGTAGAAGGAAAATATTTGTATAAAATTTGATATAATTATTCTTTTAGAAATTTCCCCCTTTTAAAAAAGAAAAAAAAAAGATCCACTGTAGAATTTGTATGGATCCAATTTTTCAAATTGTTAACATTAACAAATTTCCTATTTAAATGCAACACTGAAGTGGACATTCAATTTTATTTACATCTATATATCAAAAATATTTTTAACATGTTGTAAATTGTAATATATATATATATATGTGTGTGTGTGTGTGTGTGTGTGTGTGTGTGTGTGTGTGTGTGTTATTTGTATTAATTCCAAGTGTCTGGTAAGTCCCATACCATTTCAATCTTTTTATATTGTGATTTTATATGATGCATTTAAATACTTGTGATCAAATCTGTGACACATAAATAAACTAACTAAATATATATATATATATATATATATATATATATATATATATATATATATATATATATATATATATATATATATATATATATATATAGTGAAAATCAAGCAGGATTCCAAAATATATATATATATTGGTATAACATGTTTATACTGCATTTCAAATATTTGGAATATCATGACTGAGTTGCAGCAAAATGTAAGCTAAAAAAGAATTATATGTCAGTTTATTTCAATATATGCTTCCACCAGTTACTTCAAAATGTAAAATATACAAATTCAAATATGAATCATATCTGGGTGATAAAATCTACTGTTTCTTCTAGTAGTAATGTCATTGATAGTAGTTACTTTTTCAAGTACAAATAGCAAAAGTAGAAAAATCGATATATAAATATATATATTGTTTTATATATATATATATATATATATAATATATATAGAATATATATATATATATATATATATATATATATATATATATATATATATATATATATATATAAACATGGTTAATGCCTGTTTAATTCCTTCCACTGTCTCCTCATTATGTTACAGAAAAAAAAAGTTTTTGTGTTTCTTCATTCAGCTTCAAACAAATATACATGTACATGTTTATAGCCATGGTTTTAGGTATACACAGTGTCATGTTGTAAATTTTGAATTTACTGGGTGGGTGTAAATTCAAAATTTACAACATGACAGACAGTATACAAGCTGATTAATTTTAAGAAAATTACACATTTCTACACAGACACATCATGTTCATCAGTTCAAAATGAAAAACTGCTTTTGTTGGAATATTGTAGAAAAATCAAAGATTATATTTATACAAGGTACTTTTGCTGTTTTTGAAACTTCAAATAAATATTTATTGTATAAGCATTTGGTAAATAACTTTTGATGTGTTACTTAAAGAAATCAATACCAATAATCCTACAACTTCTACTAACAAAATTCAGACTTATCTTATCATGATTTATTTGTAGAAACTGAAAGACACAGAAATATACCTAGATATAATACCATATGGTACACTGTGTTATAAACAAGATATTAATTTGCCCTGTCTAGGCAGAAATGCGATAGAAATTTTTGAAACCTTATTTCTTTAACTCATTCACCCCTAAAGACACATTTGGACTGACCTAAGTCATTGATTTACAGAAGAGTCCAATGTTTTTCAGGGGTTGATGAGTTGAAAAAGCGTTGATGTACAAGCTGATAAATCTTCTTAATACAAAAAAAAAATCAAAGAGTTGTGTAATAAATACCTAAATTTTTAAAGTATGCCTCTGTATTACGTAAATCTTTATTGTATGGTTTAAATGTTGTTCAAATTTCTTTATCCTGTCTATCTTATGAATATGTGTTGTTAACCTCCACAATATTTATATACTTATATATTTGTAATTCTTGTACCTAAAGACCAGCTGATCTTCGGTCTTCTTCAATAGACAATAGTACAAAATCATAATAATTTACAACCATGATATATGAATTAGCACACAAACAGCAATAGTATCAATATTTAGGCTCATAGTAATAATACAAACAACAACAATAACACCAGTAATAACATATATATACATAATATACATGCATTATTATGTACATGCACATATAATTATCATAATTATTTTTACCGATATTTAAATCAGTTATGGGGGGGGGTTATTTGATTTGATTTACAAGACATAGGCGTCGGAACCGGGGGGGGGGGCTTAGCCCCCCACTTTTTTTGCAAAGATAGATTTAGGTGTTGAAAATTGGGGCTTAGCCCCCAGACGTTTCTGGCGTGTGTGTGTTTTAAGTTGGTTTAGCCCCCCCACTTTCAATTTGCTTCCGACGCCAATGCCAGAGACCTAATAGTATAAGTCGGAATTGATATATAGAGAAATAAATTGAAAATTAATTTAATTTAAATTCAGGAAAAATGATCTATCTTTAATAGAGTTATTGATAATATATAAGGTCAATTTTCGTTGTCTGGCGTTACTGGAAATATTAAGTAACTTCTACAACTTTATCATTTATATTTGGCCAATGACAAAAACATTTAGAAAGATAGCGCACTCTCAGATCGTGATACAAAGGACAGACTTCAATGACACCCATATTACAGTAATTACATAAACTGTCCTGTCTACCCACACCCACATCTTCTGCCTTTTTCTATATTTAGATCATGTATGTGCACTAATGGCGTAATCTTGCCAAAGCTGATCAGAGAGATTTGGGATTAATATTCCTCACACATGACTCGATAATCAATTTATCTTTAGTTTTAGAATACAATTTGTAATATCGTTGACGGAGTTAATTCTGTCCTCCATTTTCGTATAGAATTATCTAGAACATATATGTAAAAAGGCAAGTAGCTCATGAAGAGCAAAATCTAGAGCAAAGCTACATATATTTTACAAGAATCTTGTAAATTTGAGTCGTTTACAGAGATTGAGCGAGAGTACAAGGACGGACAACTCTGTCAGAGAATTGAATGTACCCGGGAAGAGATCAGTGAATGAAAATAAACTCCTGGTAGATCCAAGGGTGGGAGCAGGTGTCACAGACAAGTAAGCGCCCTCTGTATTTTTCACAAAATCGGTTTAGAATCAAGCGGAGCTGACGCAGTAAAGATAAGAGACTTCAGTCATAGTTTGAAGCGCGATGCGGTCATGGATGCACCGTGCAGCCTTGCACGACCCCATTGAAGTAAAAAAAAAAAAGAAATGGCGGTTGATTTACCAAAAAAAAAAGAACAAATATACATGTATTAACAAGATGCACGAATATATATTAACAGCCGGAAATACTGGAAAACATCGAGAGTTTAACAAATAGAATTACTTCAAGTTGATATATAATACCAATGTCCTCTAGATAATTTCATAAAACTTAAGAAATAATTCGCCTTTCATCCATTAATAGATTCATTATCTGCTCACACAATATATTGGCCTCACCTGCAAAGTTCCAGAACCCGTTACGACACAAGTTTAAATGGTGACAATAGAACACTTAATGTTTAACGGCGAAGCTTTCTCACATGAAATTAACGAATTACAATAGGAAATAACTTTCCGAATTATCTTAAATTCCAGGTGAAATGTTTTACCTTGCATTATAGTAAGTGACACTAAAAGTATATTACATGCAGAGAGCGACATCACAGAAAAAATGCAATTCTTAAAACCAATATTTGAAAACGGAATTAATTCATGAAAAGTTGTTGACGCAGCTTCGTTTAGATCGTTTTATGTCTTTTAATGCCGCGCTTCAAATGGTTATTAGGCACGACATGTATTTCCAGAGTTAATCTCCTTGTATCCGATCGAGAAAAAGACCCCAGGGATACGTCAAAACAAACGGTTGAAACACAATGTGAATTAACGGCATAGAGACTTTGACTCAAACGTTTTTCTTTCTTCTACGTTTTAAGTATACCTACAAATCAGTGTGCATATTTCGCTAGGAACACCAATATTTCAATAACGACAATCAATATTTTCATCATTTAAATGTGATCGCGCAGTTTTCATCAATATTTGGACTTTTCAAGTCGTAGAAGTCAAAATCATGAATGTATTATATGCATAGATAAGTTTTTTTTTAAAACGATCGTAGTTTTTTCTCACACGCATTGATTTTTGCCCACGTTGTTGCATCAGTCATCAGTGGTGGATTCAATGTGGTGGGTGAGGTGGGGTAAAGGGCGTATGCTACCTCTTTAGACGCCAAAGTATAGGTTTGTGTACAGTAAAAATTCTCTACACGAACTCCACAATATTTATTTTCAGTTATACATAATATATGATTATTGGTTGCACTGCATTAATAGTACTGACACGTAAAGATTTGACAATCTTCTTCGATGCTCTGCACTCAGAATAAACCAGAACTCAACAATTTGCATTTAGTAAAAAAAAACATTGAGGAATGCAAAAATAAATAAATAAATAAATAAATAAATAAATAAATAAATAATAAATAAATTACACCCCCTCTTTCAAAATTTCTGGATCGGCCGTGGTCGCACTGATACAGATGTTGGTATAAAGACATGCAAACTGCAAAATGGACTTTTCTGTTTTTTATCAGAACTTTTTCCAATAAACATTGTACTTTATTTTACAAAAATAAAAATTTCTTTAAAAATTCCGAGTTGAAAAAAAAATTGTTTTAATGTCGTAACTTGTTAAAAGAAATCGAATGTGAATAATGGGTGAGTTAATATTGTATTCTTTCATGGACGGAAGGGATATCAATCGTCTAGGCAATCAATTCACACACACACACACACACACACACACATATATATATATATATACATATACATATGTGTGTGTGTGTGTGTGTGTGTATGTGTGTGTGTGTGTGTAGTCAAACCCGGGTATATTGAAATCGAACTGGACTTATTTTTTCCTTTCACATAAACAGGGTTTTCAAAACCATGTTATAATCACAGATAATGAAGATATTTGCCTGGGGAATTCAATGTCACGGAGTTCAATATTAGTTCTACTGTATATACATGTGTATAGAGTAATTATATACATATATCGTATATAAAAATGTGTATGTATATATTTTTTATTTGTGAAATTAAAGATATTTATTTTTATTTTGTCAATTATTTATTCTATGTATGTTGTTTTATTAATCTTAATCACCAATTATAACATTCTATGCGAAAAACTGCATTGATTAAATTGACATATTGTCATGCATTACACCTGCATCGTTCAGGTAATACTTTTAAGTAACTTATTTGCTTAATATGAAAACTTACAAGTTCTGGAGAATGTTTACTGAACAATTAAGTTGTTATGTATAACAAACACAGTTTGTAACATAAGTCGGGTGTTATATGCAGTTGCTCTCTAAATGACAAAAAAAAGTTGTACGAATAGGTCCTGAAGGTTGTCAAAGAACTTCTGAAAACAAGGACTCATCTCTTGTAATATTGATTCTTACACCTATTATTTACATTTACACTTTGAGGGTGTTTACGACATTGATTTACCAACAATTGGTCTTGGCTCTCTTTAAGGTGGCATGGCATCCCCGTCCTCTTCACAATATGAGCAAATAATTCACAAACAGTTTGACACCTGTGGCTTGGCGAGTGTTATATTGGAACGGAGCTTAATCCGAGCAAATAGTAGAACAGTTCATATTATTTGTTCAACAAAATTATCCAAATATTTTCTTAACATCGTTTCCACTTCTTTTAGAAAATTAATATTTTCTTTAGAAGAAAGTGTATCAAAAATGTGTCACTAAATAAACTGGTACTAATTAAAATATTTTCCGGAACTCTTGAAATCCTGGCAACCGGAAAAAACGGAAATTAATACTGGACTAAATAAAGTACTTGGTGTTATATAACAAGAATTAGATATTAACAGTTTTCTGTAAATATTTTACATGAAACAGGTGCGAACCGTTTTTAAATATCTCGATAAATCCAAGGTCGCCCATACTACGGTGACGGATCCAGAATTATTATTTAAGTTGGGTGTTGAGGGGTAACATATTTATAATACATCATTATTGAAATTGTTTTACTCTGACTCTGTGAAATTGATAGACTTTACCAAATAACTGACATTTTTATTTGCAAATTGATACCTTGTATCATATGTAAATATGAAAAAACACGGATACCAAAGTATAAAAAAAAAACACGGACCGATATGAAAAAAATATCAGAAACACGGATACCAAAATATAAAAAAAAACACGGACTGATATGAAAAAATATAAGAAACACGGATACCAAAAATAAATAACACGACTAAAAAAATATTTAAAAAAAAACCAGATAACATAGAATATAAATAAAGACATGCAATGGATACCAATATAATTATATGCACATGTATATCTCTTTTGATGACATAATGATAATGTGTCTAGTTTCTGTTTGTCAGAATGATAATTTGTCCGAGCCTCGTATGACAAAATGATAATTACGTTGTACGGCCCTGTATGACATGAATAATTTGTCTGGGCCGTGTGTGGAACAATGATAATTTGTCCGGGTCCTGTTTTACAAAATGATAGTTTTTCCGACCCCCGTATGATTGCCCGGGTATTGTATAACATAATGATAATTTGTCCGGGTCCTGTGTAACAAAATGATCATTTTCCGATCCCCGTATGACATGATGATAATTTGTATGGGCCCTGTATGACGTAATGATAATTTGTTCGTGTCCTAAGTGACATAAATATGGTTTTTCTGAGCCCTGTATGACATAAATGATCAATGATTTGTCCTGTAAAACATGAGAACAATTTGGCCGGGCTCGGAATAACATAATTATAATCTATCCGGGCCCTGTATGACATCAGAATTATTTTCCGGGTCCCTTATGACATCAAAATAATTTGTCCGGGCCATCCCATTATATTCTATATATTACATGTATATATTTTTCGGTCACGAAATGTTCCTTTCTTATATAAAGATATCATTCATTCATCATTTATATCAGAGGGCATTTGCATCCCAGAAAAGACGCTAATACACGATAAAAACGAACACATACAGGTCGAAGGTGTCTTGGTGCGAGTTTTGATATAGACGAGTCATGCCTAAAAATGTCGAATGTCTTTTTCAGTTTGCGTGGAGGTAGTTCTATGTATTCAACTCGATCAAGTTATTACCAAAATATAACCCTTACGTGCAAATAAAATTATGACTCTTTCGCCCTCTCTATACACAAACAATATTCTGTAAAAGAACATCTTTGATAGCGGCAATGTTTTGTGTTCTTAATTTCCTGGTATGCAGATTAATTTAAAATCAAATGTTAAAATTTCCGAATTTTCTGGATGGTGAATAATACAAAGTCAATGTGTTGTCATGATTTGATGTATTAATTGTTATGTGTAAAAAAAATATTGTTCCGAAATTTCGAGTTATCATCCGGACATTTCGAGTTGTTATCTCGGAATTTCGAATCCTTTTCCCGAAATATCGAGTTATTATCTCGGAATTTCGAATTATTATCCCAAAATTTTGATTCATTATATTTTTACACTTGGCAACAATACGCTTCGGTAGATTTCTTTATAGGCGTGCCGCCCAGAGAATTCACGTAACCATAACATGACATACTATCGAAGACGTGGTGAGAAAAACCCAAGAAATATATCAACTGTAACCTTTACAGGAATGATATTTTCTTTCTTTGACCAGAGTAAATTTATTATTCAAAATCATTTTTGTAGGAAAATGGCGTAAGTAATAAAAGTATTGCTTAAACCAGCAGAATTTCCACTTTTTGAGTTTTTTTTTTTTTTAATTTACATTTTTTCATTTTATCATTGGTACTCAAAACAAACAAACAAACACAACCCCGCAGTCAAAGATTACAAAATATTTTTTCCACTAAAAGTTATGGCTGATATTTCTTGAAATAAAATAAAATAAAGAAAAACTGTGCTGATATTTTCGTAATTTTATTCTTATTGCACTAATAAGTTATTCGTCACGTGATGTTCGTAACATAGGTATGAAATGAATTACAGGTGAAAACAAATTTACACAACTCATACATTAACAATAAAAAGATCATTTACACATCTGTACATTTCATTCTGCCATTCTTCGCAACTATCATACACACATTCAACTACATACACTTTATACATTTAAAAACTTCATAATAATCTTTACATAAATATGAATAAAAATGCAAAGATATGTCACAAAAAAATCTTTGGTCATAGTTAAAATTGAATCACAAAATTTACAGTCTGTATATATATACAAATATTTGCGTAGATATGCACATTAATTATCAATAAATTGGAAAATCCGAAAATATATCTGATAATTTATACAAATCAACATTGTAGCACTACCGGAATCGAAGCTCTCGCTTCTGTTCGAGACATTTTTACAATATAAAATAAGAAATGCTTGCGTCTATCTGTAACATAATATCTATCGTGTCAAATCAAGATTTTTGAAAAATTTCGATGGAAGTTCATTTGAACAAATAAACACGTGTATGAATTAAATTTGTAAATAGAAAATTTAAATCATAAAAATAAACAATTCAAGAGGCATATAGTATATTAAAGAGCCATGATTATCTGTTTGTTTCTAAGCAAAAAAAAAAAAGAAAATTAACAATGCCTAACATTTCTTACCTCGCAAGCTTTTCACAATACATTAATGTTATAATAAAATTCAAAATAAAATATCACATTTATAAGTAAAGTCACACTCTTGGTCACTATTGCGCCGCTTGCATCCTTTGTAAACCGGCATATTGTGAACTACAGTAGGATGACGGTGGCGGCAGAGATGAATAACTGGATAACGGACCATTTGACGGAGGTACGGACGGAACTTGTGAACTAGAAAGATAAGATCCGCCTAAAGATGACGAAAGAGAGGATCCTAGAGACGTGTTCATGTTCATGCCACCGGTATTGTAATACGGAGAATATCCACTCGGAGCAGAGGAATTCCAACTCTCCGGTTTTGACGTGAGTCCGTACTGCTGGGGTTGTGGTAATCCCTGGGAAAACGAAGACAAAGCCAGTGGATTTAAGGATGGATATGGTTTGTATCCGGAAGGTGGTCCATATAAACTAAAATGTCCGTATGAATTCACATGCTGTACATGAGCGTGTTCTTCTCTTTTATGTTTTGGCAACTTAAATCGTTTTGCTCTTCGCAGGAAGCTCCCGTTTCCGAACATATCTCCACAAGCCGGGTGAAGTGCCCAGTAGTTTCCTTTTCCAGGACGTCCCGGAGCGCGGGGAATTTTCACAAAACAGTCGTTTAGCGATAGATTATGACGAATTGAATTTTGCCATCTCTGCTGATTCTCTTTGAAATAAGGAAATCTGTTCATGATAAATGCATATATTTCATTCAGAGTCATCATCCCGGTTCCGGAACTTTCGATGGACATTGTTATTAGAGCAATGTAGGAATATGGCGGCTTTACATCGGCAAATCTGCGTTTCTGTTGCGAAAGTGTAGATGTTCCAGAATACTGGTCCAATTCGTCCAGATGACTCAGATCCGAGTCTGGAGAATGTGGCTCATCCTGGTTATCAGAGTCGCTTAGGTCTTTGTTGATGTAGTTTCCGGGATTCTTGTTGCCGTTCATGTTCGCATGGTCTTCTTCGTTTAAGTTATGAGATGAAATTCCGTCGTACATATTTGGTACTGGAGTCTGCTGCATCATGTGCGAATTTGCCATCATACAAGATGATTTGTCATTTTTGTTGTAATCTTCGTGGCCGGGAATAACGCCGTTGTTTTCCATGATCATATTTCACACTGGTCACTTTAAGTTCTGCTTCGTGTTTTTGCTTTTCCAAATAAAGAGTCAGCAAAAATAAATTTTCAAAGAATGTTGTTTTAACTATAATGTTTATACAACAGAGTCCTAGAGTGATCTTGTCCAAGTGCTGGCCTTGCCTCGATTTATTAGGAAAAACACTACTTTCAATCCCGACTTCTGATTGGTTGAATATGCCTGACCGGCGACGTATTGTTAAAGTTAATGGACCGTTAAAAGGGTTTTTGAACGTCGATTAACGGTCAACAAGTAGTCAATAAAACCAAAAATCGCCATAGGGTGAAAGTTGACCACGGAGTCCGGCCTACTAACTACTGTTTAATTTGTTTATGAAAGAGTATTTCAATTTTTAAAACCCACCCACTTGATATTTTGTTTGGCTTCCAAAAAGAAAAAAAAACCGGTAGTACACGTAATAGAAAGAAAAGAAAATGGCGGATTGTAATACAACAAACCCAAGAAAAAGAAAATGTTTTCAACAAATATTACTCTTTCTGTTTAATATTTGTCTAAATTTGTATAAAGAATCCTCAAATATCAAAACAGGAATCTAATGACATAAAAAATAATAATTATCGACTTAAACTGTATGTTTACGTTGTGTTTACCGTTATCAATTAGTTGTGTTTTTTCGTCTTAGAATATTATTTTTAAAATTTATCGCTGCCAGAAAATCAATATTTAATCAGTAAAATAACTGATACTATATTTTAGTGGTTTGTTTGCATGGTCATTTATCTAATCGTACCCTAATTTGGGGAATCGTGTAGTAATATAACAAATATTTCTTAATTTTGTTTTCAGACGGTTCTGTAGTATTGTTTTTTTTATGATATCCGTGTCCATTTGGTTTATTTGTGCGTAAGCGATACTCAACAACTGGGAGTAATTATTTCACGTCAGAATTAAAGTATAATCTTGCAAAATAAATTAGTTTTCTTTTCGGTATAATTTATTCGAACGGACTGATTGTTAGACTTTTATTTTTTCCACAAATCAAAAAAAAAAAAGATTTACACGGAAGAAACGTGTGCCAAATTGTTCGTTTTTCATTTCTAAAAAGGTGAACGTAGAATAAAGCAAAGACATATGTAAAACAAATAAGAAAGAAAAATTGTACAATTTAATAACGGTTTTCAATATTGAATAATGAAAAATTTACGAACTTGAAGTATGCATTTGTATATATTTCCAAGGACATAACTATAAATTAGAAAATGTTTGATATGAGCTGTTCATTGTCAGCAAAAATGATGTTTTGTACCCCTTCCTTTTTGTGCGTTGGACTCGCTTTGTGTATACAGTGCACCCCTATATGCTTCTGCATGTTTCTTGACTACCCCTCCTCATTCAAATTGCTTGGTTTTTTTTTATTATTATATCAAATGTAAACTAATTTTTTTTTGTTGCTAATCAACAATTAAGGTTATTTATTTATTTACTTCATTTTGATCCAAAGAAATGGATGATACAAGAGTACATAATATGGTTTTACTTTTAAACTAAGCATTACATGTACAAATGTATATGAATTCTGTTTAGTGAATAAAGTTTAAACTACTTTAAACTGAATTAGAAAATATTGAAAAAAGAATGGATTCTAAGGAAAATACAGAAACTGTCACGAATCGAATGAAAATGAAGTAGGAAACAGGGGGCTATGGACGTAGGAAACAGGGGAGGTACTAGGGAGGTAGGAAACAGGGGGGTATAGCTAGAGAAGTTGGAAACAAGGGGTTAGGGAAACAAAGCTGTTACTGATCTCCAGTTCAGTACCTCAAAATTGAGGGTTGATATTCTACGTATACGCCATTAATTTGACCCGTGAAAGGGGGGAAATATATTAAGTTTGATTAGTTTAGGTAGCATCGAGAGAAATGTAATGTTTATGACTAGAAGACGTAAAATGAAGCCCTACCTCAGATTCATTTTTAGATCGTCGTCGCCGTCGTTGTTTTTGTTTGTTTGTTTGTTTTTCTAGTATTATACCTCTGGTAGACGTAGATTGTCATCGAAGGCAATGATTTTGGTTTATTATTTGAATTTGTTTGCACAAGGCTTTGGATTGAATTTAAATTAAAAAAAATTAATTTGTTATGAAAGAGGAAAATAAGAAAAATAATAAATTATATGCATGACACATAGTCTGTACATCAGTAGTAATTTGAAAGTCTCCGTGTTTATTTTGAGTTAAGACTGAATTTGGGCCAACTTTCACCTCATTCGGCAAAATTCGTTGTGAGTCACAGACATACATTTTGGTTTGCATTTCTCCGTAATGAATAAAATCAAATACACAATGTATATGTCAAAAGATCATTCATACAGTAATACGTCGTTATAATGCCAGCATTTGTTTAGCCAAAATTTGCCATTATAAAGTGGTTTGGCGATTGCCTTAATTGAAATTATAACAAATAGTGGAAAAGTGGACTTTCAAAAAAATTGTGGTGTTATGCGAGGTGGCATATGAAACGGGACGGTTTCCCCGATGTTTTACTATATATCGGTGAAAACGCCCCTTTTCATATGCCACCTCGCATATATATATATATATCTTTTCAAATTAATTTTCCATGCATATGGTTATATATGTGTATCCAAGGTCAACATGCAAATGATGAATACAATAAGATAAATTGTGTGATATCACACATTTTCGATTTTACAAATTGAATTAACAATAATTGTTATTTATTAATTTTTTTTTTTTATTTATTTATTTATCTATTTATTTATTTACTCGTTTGTCATGTTCTCATTTATTTGTATAGCACCTGACACTGAATAAAAAGTAGCAACATACTATGTTTACTTGTATCTACTGTTTATTTATTTATTTATTTATTTATTTATTTAACTATCTATTTACCTATTTACTTATTTATTTATCTATTCATTTGTTTATTTATTTATCTAGTGTATATACTTAGAATGAAATGTTTATCAGATCTTTATTTATTATTTATTTATCTATTTACATGCACTTTGAAAATTTCTTTACTTTTATTTACTTACTATGTTTATTCATTTGTCTTAAAAGACTTGTTCTTTTTTAATTGTGTTTGTTTTATGAGTTTTATTATTAATTATTATCAAATATTATCACTTTTATTTATTATTATTTTGGTAAATCAGATAGGGGAATATTTTGTTTCTGCTTTCAATGATTTTTTATTTATTGCAAACACATAGCAATATTTCTAGCGTTTTATGCAAAAATAATTTTAGTACACCACCTTTTCTACATTAATTCGGAGTTCGAGGGCAACAAACGGAACAACCGAATCGTTGTTTTGATGTCGATAACTTTTAAGTGAAAACAAAAAATTTAAGACTAATTCCCTCAAGATCGGATATTTCCAGAAGTAGAAAAAAAAATGCTTATTCTTTCTTAAAAGTGAGTCGGTAAGTGAAAAATCCTGTGTGAAACAAGAAAATACACGCCGTGAAATGTAACGAAGAGCCACGTAGTAAGTACTTACATAAACAAACATATTTATGTTAATCTTCTTTTTCTCCCCTTGGAGTAGATCTTTTAGCGAGTACTAATACGGTTACGTGAAACTTGTACTTTGAAGAACGCCGGCATCATTTAAGAAAAAACAATTACAAGTAGAAAAAGATAAGTAGCTTTATAAGAAGAAACTACAGGTGTCGATAAATATTTGTATATCCTATAGATAATGTTGGTTTTTCCCCATGGAACCCATTACAACTTCCATGTAATCTTATTCTCCTTTCCATGTTAGATATAATTAAATTAACACCACAACAGGATATTAAACACTGCGTTTTTATTTCTTGCCGTTTTTGGTTACTGTCATTTGCTAACTTTTAAATTGGAAATTTAAAAGTAAGCACAGGTGCTCACTTTTAAATTTCCAATTTAAAAGTTAGCAAATGACATGATATGATTTTATGATGAGAATTCGATCCGTTCTCAAACGGCGAAACTTATCATTCGAGATGGAAAACACAAATTTATAAATCTGAAATATGATCATCATGAAATAAACATAAATTTAACATTTGTTACACACGACCACATCCCCATCACACACAGAGTGGTTTGATCATCGTGCTTTGAACCATATAATATCTCGCCCCTAGTAAGCGCAAGTTCGAGTCTCGCTGGAACCTGAGCTGATTTTGTGAGAAAGTTTACCAGTTTACTCGCAGAATGCCGGTGGTATCCTCCGGGTACATTGTAACTGGGTTTTCTCCTCCACCACTAAAAACTGGCTGCCACCATATGAATGAAAATGTGTTGAGTGTGACGTAAAACATAATTTATATTAAAAAAAAATGAACAATTTTTATAATCCCCTATCTACATAACATTGTTTTAATTTTGTCATAAAATTAAAGCAGTTTATATCAGCAATGCTGATAAATCAAATATCTTATTGCAGTTTATTTATGATTTGTGGGGTTTTAATTTTCTATTAATATTAGTTTAAACATATTTTATTTCAATATATCATGAAATGGGATTGGGCAAAAGTTATACCAACATTACATAAAGCCCTCTCCCTAATAATTACAACATATAAATTGGTCATAGATGGCGACAATGTACAGAATAACATTACAAGAAATGTTAACAAGGATGATGATGATGATGATGATTATAGTCCTTTTCGTCAACTGTCATTATAGATAATTGATGGGTTCTCTGGCATCTTGTTAAACGGAATTTGACATTTTGAAAAGACTAGTAAAAAATGGAATTTTCTATTAATATTATGATACGAAATATTAAAGTTATATAGAGAAATATATACATGTATATTTAAAAAAAAAAGTTTTGTCTGAGGAAAATGCCAGAAAACATGTTTAAGTTGAGCGAAAACAGTTACGGACATAATGAGGAGTACGGACGCGCAATTCAAGTACAGTATGAATTTAACACCCCCCCCCCCCTCAACAGAAGTTTGTTAACTGTATACCAGTAAATAAAAAATAATTCATGTTTGACTTATTAATACTCGTCTTCGAAATTGTTCCAAAAGCAAATTTTAATTTAAATAAATCGTTGATTTAAATGTGACGAAATAAAATAAAATGAAAGAAACGATCGACGTTTAACCCCGCCCTCCAACTTCGAGGAATCGAATGCCTGTATTTCATTCAATAATTCAAAATTATATAATTTTCAAATGCTACACGTTTTAAATAAACTGGATTCAATTTTCCTGCTCTGTCCAAAATAACTATGAAGCATTTTGGCTGTCACATTGATCTGATACAGAATCAAAAAAAACGTGATAGCTTTAATTTGGTTACACGGATTCGCCGTCTTGTCAAATTCCATTTTTTACTAGTCTTTTCAAAATGTCAAATTCCGTTTAACAAGATGCCAGAGAACCCATCAATTATCTATAATGACAGTTGACGAAAAGGATTATGACTTACAAGTTTATTTTCGTGATATAATCAAACCAATTATGTAAATCTGGCAGTTTTTTAAAAGAATCAATTATCTATTCCTGATAGACGGCGATAAGAAACGAAAGTAGCCCTCCGGCCAGTCACTTGACCATGCGACTATATTTGACAACATGTAACATGGAATTTAATCCTTTTCACGCTTTTAACAGATGGATAGCAGCTAAACTAATTCCCAAAACACGGGAAAACATCTCTCTCTCTCTCTCTCTCTCTCTCTCTCTCTCTCTCTCTCTCTCTCTCTCTCTCTCTCTCTCTCTCTATCTCTCTCTCTCTCACTTAATAGTAAAATAACAGAGTAAATATCACACTTATTACATTTCGTATTCATCTATTTATTTATATATTTATTCATATTCTATTCTATTTATTCATCAATCTATTTATTCATCAATCTATTTACATGGTATACATGACATGTATTTATTCATTTATTTATACAAATGTGACTTTTAATATATATATATATATATATATATATATATATATATATATATATATATATATATATATATATATATATATATATTCATTTGTGATAATTGTATACAATTTTGTATAAGTATATTTAGTCTTTGAGCCACCAATAAACCCTGTCTCCCCCCCCCCCCCCCCCCCCCTGTGTAATTTTGAAGGTTATGATTTTCTGTAAGCATATAAAAAATACTACAAAATGAGACATGTTAGCACTCTGGCCGTTGGGGCGTTTAGGAGTTTTGGGGTAAAAAATTACTGAAAACTGGAAAACCTCAATTAATCCCTCATTTATGGTCTCTGTTTGCAGTAAAAGTACTGGTTGTATGGTAGATATCTTAAATAACAAGTATTGACCCATTTAACAACCATTATTTATCAAATTTGGTGTTTTGGGGTAAAAAATCAATTCTTTGAAAAAAGTATTACAATTTAAACCACATAAAACCCACATTTTTACCAAGGTGTTTTTTGGAGGGTATGTTTTTCAGAAAACCCATCAATAATGCTACAAATTGGGCTTTGTTAGCACTCTAGCCACTTAGGGGTTTTGGGTAAAAACCATAGAAAATTAACAGAAATCGCTGAAAATTTGGAAATTAACAATTAATCCTTTATTTAAGGTCTTTTAAAAAATAATATTATAAATAATTTGAAAAACCCTAGGCCTAAATATCTTTATAAAATATCCTCAGGCCAAAAACTTATTTCTGAAAAATTAAATTATAAAAACAAAAAACTGATTCATCACTCTTTGAAATGAAATTCTACAGCCACAGATTCATGATATATACATAAATATATATATATATATATATATAACATAATATTTATATATATATATATATATATATATATATATATATATATATATATATATATATATATATAATATATATATATATATATATATATATCTGAGAAGAGATATACAGAATATATGATGTAGATCAAAATTATAAGCTGTGTACTTAACTCTAGAAGTCTTAATTTTTAAAACGGAGATATACTCAACCTTACATTTTATGAGTGTTAATTAAAATATAATTGGATCCATTAGCTAAAACTTTCATATACCCCACTTCAAAAATGCCGCTAGGCTTATAACACGTCGATTGTGATTAAAACCTCATTAATCCAATCAAAACTTAATTATGTCACGTCGTGACTCCATTTAGATAATAAAACCAAATCCGGATATTGAGTTAAAAGATATTCCGTTTACGCTCACCCCTTTTTTGGAATTCGGTAATTTTGATGTCGGATGAAAACTGTAATTATAATAGAATTATTTAGGATAAAAAAAATAAGGCGACGACGTTGTTTGAAAATAAAAAGTTACATGAATCTGTGCATTATTGGATGAAAAAGATTGAGATTTTAAGTACTGAAAAAATCATTCATAGACTTGAAATTAAATCCCGGAGGTGAGAACAGAAATCTCTGGGACACTTCGTATCATAACAAAATCTTGCTAGGAAGAGACCCCAAGGGAAATAAAAAAAATGTTACCCTTAATATCCTTAAATCATTATGAGATGTCCTCGGCTCAAAATTTAATTTCAGATTTTATGTATATTATTTGTGTTTTTCATATTTATTCATAAGAGATAACCCAGATGGCTAAGAAATGCATGCGCATTAGAATAAACTCGCCAAACATAAAACGTTGTAACCGAAGGTTTGAATCCGCCTTTACTCTGAGCATTCCTAATTAATTTTCAGTAATTTCTAAACAGTAAAAACAGAGGTCCAGTGTCACAGTAGATGTCGGCACGTTAAAGAACCCTCACTGCTCAGTGGCCCTAAGTGCCGAGCATAGGTCAAAATTTGAAGCCCTTCACCGGCATTTGGTGACGTCTCCATATGAGTGATAGATTCTTGAGTGGGACGTTAAACAACAATAAACAAACAAACGAATATTGCCGAGTGCCGCGCTTGCGTATAACGAAGACGACATGGGACGTTAGTGGTTTTTTTTTAGTTTTTTTTTCAAAATAATTACATGTATTATATTTGAATTGCCAATGAAACTCCAAACCGCATTTTCCAGACATTGCTTCAAATTCAACAACTCGAAGAATGTTTGAAATACAGATCAATGGTACACTGCGATTACGACAGAGAAATGCTGTATTGCAATCCAGTATGTGATATCAGAAAAACTGTGACTGTGTTTTGAAATTTAAGTACTTGAGTTCAGGGACAGGATTCAAGTTGATTGACGTCATTCGATTGTGACGTCATAATCACACAAGGTTTTGAAAGACCATTTTATTGTGACGTCAGAATGGAACACTCTGAAAAGGTACGATGTCGTGCCTTCCGTGAACGGTTATCTGACACATTGATCTCTATCTGCATTTTTGATGTCATTCGATTGTGACGTCATAAACACGTTTTTGAAGGACCGCTTAATTGTGACGTCATAATTGAAGAGTCTGCCAACAAATGTTTTGTCGGGCCTTTCGTGAAAGGTCACTTACTCATACTCATTGCTGTGTTTACCTAAAAATATTCCGATGTTTCTTGTACTTGATGTACAATAACAAATCAAAGGGCTATACACAGGCATAAAAAGTCATAAAGTTTTGGTAGCTGATTTGTGCCATCTCGACTTTTCGCCCTTAAAACTCGCTAATAAATGAATTTTCGCCCCGAAAACTCACTTAATAGCGACTTTTCGCCCCCAAACACCACTAATTAGAGACTTTTCGCCCCACCAAAAGAAACTCATTTTCGGGGCGAAAAGTTGACCATGTATATTCTTATATATTTTGCAATTGTGAAAATAGGGTAAGGTCCAGTATGGTCTTCATTTACACTGAATAGCAAGGTTGAGTTAATCAATTGCAATTGAAGACGTGTCAAACCTGGGTTTCTCAAGCAATTTTCACAAAACATACAGGAATTTAAGAACTTTTATGCCCGTGTACATCTCATTTTTTTTTGTCAGTATTGTACATCAATCTAAATAGCAAAAAAAGCAAACAAACAAAAAATTGAGAAAAAAATCAGCTAATATCCATTTAACGTTACTCACACAGGAACGACGTGAATAAGAAAACCATGACTTGGGAAGATAAGTCAACGCGGGTTCGAGCTCCCCTGGAACCTAAACTGATTTGTGAAAAAGTTTGCCAGTTTACTTTTGAAAGACCAGCGGCCCCTTCCGGGTACATTTATAGCAACCAGGTCCTCTTTTCTATGATTAAAATTTGGTCGCCACCATATAACTTTATAATGGATAAATGTGGCGTAAAAACATAAAATTAAAGAATAATAATAATTTTTATGTGGTACCTGGATTTAGTTTTCAAACGAAATAAGTACTTAAGTACTTTTGCTTGTATTGATTACACAATAATTAGATCCATTACCTAAAATTTTAATAGACTCAACATAAAAAATGCCGAAAGGGTTATAACACTTCGAAGGTGATAATAACCTCGTTAATCCAATTAAAAAAATAATTATGTTCCGTCGCGACTCAATTAAGATAATAAAACCAAATCCGGATATGGAGTAAAAAGATATTCCGTCTACACTCACCCTTCTGTGGAATTCGGTAATTTTGATGTCGGATAAAAACTTTGAGGCGACGATGCGGTTAAAGTACTTTTAAGTCCTCAGTGTTTGAACAAAAAATAAATACTAATAAAACGGAATACAAATGTATTTTCTGGCGAAGAGAAGACCGAGATTTAGCCCCAAGATTGTATTAGTTGCCGAAGACAATTTAACAAGCTAGACCTAAATCCTATTGATTACCCTTTTAAATCTGATCCTTCCTTTCAAAATTCCTTTTTCCTGTAGATTTACTTAAAGTATTTCACTTTATATGAGAAGATATACACATGTCTAGCGAGCGCACTGACTTTGAGCGGATGTTTTGAATTTTACGCCACACTCAACTATTTTTCAGTTATGTGATGGAAGCCAATTTTTAGTGATGGAAAAGAGAATCCGGTTACAATATATCCGGGAAGAGACCACCGGCCTTCCGCGAGTCAGTTGGCAAACTTTCTCACAAAAATCAGCTTAGGTTCCAGTGGGACTCGAACCTGCGCTAATCAGAAATAAGAGACTTCATGGTTCAAAGCACGATGCTCAAACTACTGGGCCACTGAGGCCCCTCGAATGTTTACAGTTATGTTATGATATACAAGGTTTATCCACGTCTGAAATAAGTAAACAATAAGTTAAAAGATTCAGACTATGAAAATGGCAATTGGCAATTCTATACTGTATATGCGAATAGCTGAATTTGTTCTGTTTATTTTTTTAACGGCGCCTCATTTCTTGTCTTGTCTCAGTTTTGCCTCGAATTGATACGCAAAATGTCGTGAATGTTTCCCGCCAGTTTGCAATAATGAAATTAATTCTCGTCATATGGCATAAAATGCCGTTATTTCGTCCTGAAAGAGAAATATCTTAATATGGTGTAAATAAAATTCATTTGATTACCGGAAAGATTGTCAAGTTGTAGTTGATAGTGTGTCAACGAGACAGTCTCTATGTATGCGGTTACTAGCCTACATTCTTCAGTCAAATTGCTGGCGAGTCAGCTAGTCTCTGTGTATGTAGTTACCCGTCTATATTCTGCAGTCAAGTTGTAGACGGTGGCAAGTCAGCGAGACAGTCTCTCATTATGCGGTTACTAGCCTATATTCTTCAGTCAAATTGTAGTTGGGTGGCGGGTCAACGAGACAATCTCCCTGTATGCGGTTACCCGACTATATTCTGCAGTCAAGTTGTAGCTGGTGGCGAATCAGTGTGTGTAGCCGTGTGCAGGGTTAACAAGACTGTCTCTTTGTTGCCGTTGCCAGTCTATATTTTGCAGTCAAGTTGTAGCCGGGTGGCGGGTCAACGAGACAGTCTCTCTGTATGTGGTTGCCCGTCTATATTCTCCAGTCAAGTTGTAGCCGGGTGGCGAGTCAGCTAGTCTCTCTGTATGTGGTTGCCAGTCTATATTCTGCAGTCAAGTTGTAGTCGGTGGCGGGTCAACCAGACAGTTTCTCATTATGCGGTTGCCAGTCAATATTCTGCAGTCAAATTGTAGTCGCGATGGCGGGTCAGCGAGACAGTGTCTTTGTGTGCGGCTGCCAGTCTATATTCTGCAGTCAAGTTGTAGTCGGTGGCGAGTCAGAGAGACAGTCTCTTTGTATGCGCCGGGTTGCCAGTCTATATTCTGCAGTCAAGTTGTAGTCGGTGGCGGGTTAACCAGACAGTTTCTCATTATGCGGTTGCCAGTCAATATTCTGCAGTCAAATTGTAGTAGCGGTGGCGGGTCAGCGAGACAGTGTCTTTGTGTGCAGCTGCCAGTCTATATTCTGCAGTCAAGTTGTAGTCGGTGGCGAGTCAGAGAGACAGTCTCTTTGTATGCGCCGGGTTGCCAGTCTAAATTCTATAGTTATGTTGTAGTTGGATGGCGGGTCAGCGAGACATTTTTTAAGTATGCGGTTGCCAGTCATTAAACACCACGATTGTCTTAGCTTTTACCACGCTCAACAACGCACAATGCCGATCATACTACGTTGCTCATACTCTCTCAAAGACCTTGCCATGACCTTGTGAAGATTTTCCACGATCGTAGTTTTTCATATTTTTTTGTTTATTTTAAATTCATTTGCTAATAATATATTCATTCATTTTTTTTGTGTAAATCATTTAATATATCAATTACCATTTATAAAAAGCTTAAATCTATCAATGAAAAATTTAAATAGTTCATCGCTGCGCACGTTTTTCAGTTCATACTGGGGTTAGCTAATTTTGAAAAAAAAAAATTGTAACAGATTGGAACAGGAAGGAGCGAGGGAGTGTGTATCCTTGAAATTCAATCCACATTCCAGGGGAGATTTGCAAACATATTTTGATCGATACACGTGGACTTGTACCAATATTTACCATTAAAAGTTACATTTGGTCTTCTCATCTTTCCGTTCATCAACAACTGACCAAAATCCAAAAATCAAACATACTCCGCTGGTCAGTGTTTGGACAGGCTTTGTCCGTGAATATCGTAAACGTTGACCGTTT
Source organism: Atrina japonica (assembly GCA_030159075.1). Taxonomy (NCBI): domain Eukaryota; kingdom Metazoa; phylum Mollusca; class Bivalvia; order Pterioida; family Pinnidae; genus Atrina; species Atrina japonica. The sequence goes on along the minus strand of BROG01000400.1, from coordinate 608,077 downwards.
CTATCTAAAGCGTGGTTATGAAGTGTCTTGGCAAATATACATATGTTATCGATTTTTGTCTGAACCAAAATATTTTATCCATTAATCACAAATATAATTGTTAAAAGAACTAAAATGCTCATTATTTATTTAAGTGTACAAAATGTAAATAAGAATTGAAAGACACTGGACATTTTATTACAGTTCACATTTTTTCACTATAGTCAAATAGTGTACTTGAAATTATTGCGGTGCGTCATCGACAATGGTGAATAATGTCTTTCGTAATAGAGTTTGCCCCTTTTCCCATGCCCAGGTGTGCTAGTACGGTCTGAATACATAATAGACAAATTAAAAACTAACTGAATGTTAAAATTGAAGATTTTAATCTGTACAATGTCAACATTCTTTAAGACATATATTAGAATGGCAAATATTCAAAAATAGAATGATGAATACAGAGATTAAATCACAGTGGTAGAAGGAGTAGCAGGCCCTACATATATAGTATAACAGGTGTGCTGTTTTTAGACATACCTTTATTAATTTATATCTAATAGTTCCAGCGATGTATCATATGTATTACGTAAAAAAGAACACACACACTCGCGGAGAGAGAGAGAGAGAGAGAGAGAGAGAGAGAGAGAGAGAGAGAGAGAGAGAGAGAGAGAGAGAGAGAGAGAGCAAAATATTCAGTAAAAATAAACAAGACCAAAACGACAATATACGACCCACACCCCCACCTCCCAAAAAACATCACATTTTATAACTTCGATCGTAATTATATGACGATATGACCAAGGTACATCTACCATACCACGCTGCTACGACTTGAAGCGGTCGAAGTTACGATATATGTTATATGGTAAAAAAGGTTTAATATTTCTATTCAAACTTATCTAAAACTGTTTTATACTTCGTCACTGGGGATGCTAAAAGAAATATAACTATAATTTTCAATTTTTACACAATTATATATTAACCTGCTAACAATTTCCATTATAATCTCCCCGTGGAGCGACAGAGCGTTCGTTTTAAAAGACGGCGGCTTCGTGTTCAAATTCAGATTTTGTCCAACATTTGGCCTTGGGGATCATTTCATCTCTTGGAATGCAAGGCTAAGAAGTGGGCGTCTACAGACTCATAAGTACCGATCGATTGTAAGTTTCAATGTCATGACATGTATTATGTACATGTATATAATATATGTCTGTTTTTTTTTACAGTCAACCACAAGTAGTCAGCCGTAGTAAGCCATGAAACAGACTTTTAGATTTTTCTCCATAACAATGTTTTCCAAATAATAACCGTTTGCCATTAATCGATTTCGGTGCAACTTTTAGTACAATTTCTACTACAATAGCAAATGTAATGCAAACAAGATAACACAAAAGCGGGTCTGATAATACACTATTTTGCGATGTTTATTCTGTTTCCATTACGAGTTCGATTTTATATATGTTGTTACTTGCGTATAAATATGGTTCGTCCCAATGTTAATGGGTTTGGACAAGACTGTTTTTATTCATATAATAATATTTTCATGAAAGATTTCAACGATCAATTTAACAACATAAAGAAAAATCGTTTCCTCAATGAATATGTATAAATCTACCAAAACAATGTTCCGGATTAAAATGTGTTTCAATCTCGTAAATTGAACCCCTGGTTCGTTTTATTTCCGCGCGATCTGACGTTGAAAATAACTTTGAGATTAATTGATAATTTTTGAAAAACAAAATAGTACCTTATGCAAATAAATATTCGAATCAAACTCTTTCAAAAACATTCACAATAAACCAAATATTTGGGGAATAGTACTTCAATGTTGACCATACACAAGTCTTTATCGTACAATTTATGCACTCAAATATTTTAGGATTTGTGTTTCAAATGCAATTATTGTTTACTTTTTTTCTATGCCTTGCTATATATCTCAAATAAAATATTAGGTCTGTTTAAATATGCACTTCGCGTCGATACATATAAAAATTATTTTTGTATGCGCGTTCTTGAAAGAAGTCGCTGTATCATGTTTTTACTGTCTTTTTTGGTAAAACCCCTGGTAATTTAAAAAAAGCATTTTACATATTGGTTTTTACTCTTATTACAAACAATTTAAGTTGATTCATGAAATATTTATTTTTTATCTTATTTTATTTATTTATTTATTTTATCTATTTTTTTTTATTCTTTTTTGTTTTGAAATCATGACGATAATGCTAGTTATAATGCTATCAAAGCATATAAGGTGAACCATATTGTTAGAATCCCTAGTAAATGAAAAAAAAGAAAACGTGATAGATGTGAGATTTTTTTACTACTTATAATTTTCGTTACATTTTATTTAAAAAGATTATGATAATCACGAAAAATTATATCTTCTTGAAATACTTAAGTCCTTGCCTGTACCGATAATTATTCCTTTATTTGAAAGAAGGACCGATGATTTAAAAGAAACTAACAATAATATAATACAAAGAAGATTCGGTGATTTTTTTTTTTCATTTTAACTTATACAATTTTATTTTATCCATGAATCAAAATGTTCATGCTTGATATTAAATATTCAAGTCTGTATACGTTTTGCTAAATTAAGTTATAATGGTTGCCCAAATTATATCGAATTTCATAATGTATGCCTATATATATTTAACAGTTGATATTTATGACAAATTTTAACGTTCAAGCTATGTTTCCCCCCCCCCCCCCCCCCAATAATTAAAATAAAATAATGCTAAATTTAATGAATACTGACCACCGACATAGAATTAGGTAAACAAATTTGTATGACACCTGTTTTTGGCGCTTTAATTTCATATTAAAGTGTTACTCTTAAGTTTTTCAAAAGTTCTCTATTGTAGTTTGAAAATTACTAGTATTAAAAGTCTGTATGGTCCATAGATAATTAAACTCGAGATATTTACATAAGGAATTAAACGGAAGGATTTACTAATTCAGAAGGAGTAACAAACAAAAGGGGAATCAGTGATCATTTTATCCTTCGTTAGTTCCGAGATTTTCCCACGTCGGAAAAATAAACGCTCCCGGGCCCAGACCAAGTTAAATATTGTTTGTCATACAATTGGAATGTACCGTTATAGGAATAACCTAGGTCTCATTTATTTCTTTGGTAATATAGTCCATGTGAATAAATGCTCAAAATATTTAACTTTCTTACAAAAATATTGTACAAGAAAACTGTCAATGTTAGTACATGTGCGTCTGTAATTTATCAATATATTCCCTCATTAGCTTGTAATTTTAGAAAACATGAAGAAGTGAAAAATTCAGAATGTGTATTTTGAAATTGATTTTGAAAGTGATATTCACGTGACAAGTGTACCAATGGGTATCTAAACCAACATATAATCATAGGTTAATTAAAGTTGTAAACATTAAAATTTATAAATTCATTGCTTCCATTTAAAGTCACATAAAGATATTGAAAATATAAGCATTTATTTTTATTTCACTAAGATAACAATTTGTGTGGAGTAGTAATTCACCATAGCAACTGTTGATTTTATTAGGCTTTGTTTAAAAAATATCAAAAGTGGCATTTTGTAGGACACCGATGATTCAACATTAAACACAATAATACAGGATTATGCAATACAAAAAGCAAATATTGGAAAGAAAAGTACGCACAAACTTGAGAGAGAGATTACAAATTTCAAATTCAAATACAGTGAGAAAATAAATTGACTATGTCCTATTAAAGATGCTATTTAATTGAATTTTTTTTCTATGATCATAAATCGTTTCCATTACCCGCAAAAAATATAATTCATTGCATTAATATTTGTTTCAAAACATCATGTATCCCCGAATAAAACACAAGGAGGTGAAAAGGGGCTACGGCCGTCTTCTCAAATACTTTGTGGCTTTCCTATATAAACTTAAAAGAACAAACAAACAAACAAACAAAAACATAAAAAAAACTAGGATGGAGCTCCAGAAAATTGTAAAAATCCAGGTTTTGGAATTATGAAATTAATATAGAATCTATCATTTTAAGTCTATGTAGGCCGAGTTAATATATTCAATTCACTATTTAAAGTAATCAGATACAAGTAATCAAAACATTTGATTATGATAAATTTTCTTCGAGAATACAAAATTCAAATAAATTTTGAACCCTTCATATAGAGCGCCCGAAATGATTCGTTTGTATCACTTAATTGTTTTTTTTTAATAGTTCGAAAAACAGTTGAAGAGGCACTAGTTGTGTTTACAATAAAAAAAAATATTTTGATTTTTTTTCTACTATTACCAGCGATATTTATATATCGCTGCTGTTACTGCTTGCACTTGATGTGCAATAACAAATAAAAGCTATACACAGGCATTAAAAAAATCTTATATTCCTATAAATTATGTAAAACTAAGGTCAGGTCCAACGTGGTATATTCAAATACAAAGAGTAAGTTGAAAAAGTGCCAAACCTGGGTTATTGGAATTTTAAAAAATTTATGCCTGTGTATATCTCCTTTTTGTTATTATATATCAATTTAAGTAGTAAAAAAAGTGTTAATAAAACACAGGTCGGGTTCAAATCAGTCAAAAAATACCCAAATTTCTCAGTTTTGGTAAAAATTGAATTCTTCAATATAATCAAATCCGATATAGATCTATCCGAATCTGAGATGATAAACATCAGATTCTTCGTGTCATCTGACTTATCTTCACTGTGTACATATCAAAATCTTAATCTTGGCATTGACCAAAAAATCATGTGTAAAAGATTTCGTAATTCCAATTACAGCCAGGTGAAATGAACAAACTCGCGTGACAGAATTTGTTTCACGCCATTCAAATGTCATCGATGCCCGCCAGAGGTCACCAGCATGATGGTACCGTGGGCTCGAGGGCGTTGCGCGTGTACATTTCATATCGCTATGCAAATTTACTCAGGATTTATCCTTAAGCAATAAAAAAAGAAAGAAAGGAATTAAAGAATTTGTTAAATAAATCCAAATAACAAATTCCATAAGCCCCACAATAAATAGTGAGATATTTGACCTGTTGCCGCGTTACATAATGACGCAGGGACAAGAAAAAACAGTTCGTGCGTCGTTTTCTTGAGTAAATAGTAATAGACACTCGATATGCAAGTTAAGATGTATTTAATTATCAGATAGAAGCTACGATTATATAAACCTAAAGCTATTAAGTTGGTTTAGACATAAGGCCAAAGTAATGGTTTTTTGCTGTTTTGTGTCAGCTTTTTGGTAGGTTTATAGAAAACAAACAAATGTATTTTTCATAATTTTATCAACCGAAAAAAGTTGTATTTCAGACATAACCAAGCAATGTGGGTTTGTACACGTCTGAAAATTTTTCACGGTTCTTACACTACTTAAATGTTACATTTGCTGATTGAAATCCATTACATATGCACTTTTTAAAAGATCTGTATGGATTTTGTTTTAGTTTTTTGTTTGGTTTTTCCGTTACTGGCTGGTAGGTTTTCTGATTTTCAACTGATAAAAAAAACAGAAAAAAAACATTGCTATGGTCTAAATAGGAAATTTTAAGTGATTTCTACCGCAGCTCACGAGAAATATAAAATTTGATATCGCGTCAATTGCAAACTTTAGTGATGGGCAGTAGACTCAAAATTTTAATACATTAACCCAATTTAAAACACTTCAAAAGACTAAAAAAAGGATTTATAAAATTCATATTTAAGAACTTACAGTAGACAACAGAGTATAGCTGTTGTTCACCCCCATGGATCTAAATTAAAGAGGTATTCAAAAATAAAAAAAAAACATCAACTCAGTTATTAATATTGAAATCGGGTACAAAACCGTGATACAAAATTTTGATGACCAAAACCAATATAGAGAGTTTTATGAAATTCTATTGAGGGAAACCTTCGAATATACCATTTTATGAGAAATAGGTAACTCTATCATTTTTTTATTTGTCAGGGGTTTAACCTTTCCCACCTTTTGGTAAAACCCTGCCGGTAAATAAAAAAAGTGGGAACATGATAAATCTGATAAATCTAAATCTAGTTTAAGTTAACAGATCAATCCCTGTGGTCACATTTAGACTCACCCAAATCAATAAATAGCATGGCCTACTATCAAAATTTAAGAGAGAACAAATTCATATTGCATGTAAAATTATTATTATAATTTTATTCTAAATCATACACCCCTGAATTCTGACAGTGGGCACAACCATTCTTTGAAATGGGCAGGTCCAAATGTGACTTCAGGGGTTGATGAGTTAAACAATCGTGGTAAAAGTAATTGTCTAAAAAAATATTTTGCATCGTGTGTAATTGAGATTTACGCTTTTAAAAATTTTCCAAGTGATAATATGTTTTACTAGATTTGGGACTCCTTGGATTTAACTGAGGCACTCTTTAGCGGAAATTTTGTTTTATTCCGATCCGGTAAAATTAGAATTCATAACATGAATATAATGTTCCCGCTTTTTGATTTACCAGGGCGTTTACGATAATAATTATCATGTTTCCACTTTTTGATTTAAAAGTGGTTTTACGATAATAATTATCATGTTCCCAGTTTTTGATATACCAGGGGTTTTACGATAATAATTATCATTTTCCCACTTTTTGATTTACAAGTGGTTTTACGATAGTAATCATCATGTTCCCACTTTTTTTATTTACCAGGGGTTTTACGATAATAATTATCATGTTTCCACTTTTTGCTTTACCAGGGGTTTTACGATAATAATTATCGTGTTCCCACTTTTTGGCAAAAAATATATCTGAGGCGCTCCAAGATTTAATACGGGTTCGAATCTGCATTCTTCAACTTCCGAGTCTGTTTCTTTCGCTAACGTTTCACCTTCCGCCTCAAATTCATCAGCTATATAGATTAGGTTGACACAAGATTTGGGTGAAGTACCATGAATATTGACCTATGTTATGAACGCGTGTCGATTCAATACCTTGGCGCTTGGTGACGGAGCAATCAGGGAAAAAAATTCTCATATTTCTCCGGAACCGGCCAAGATTTAAACCCGAATGTCCCTCGCTTGTTTCTATTGACACGCCGGATTGAAAACTGTTACCAGAATAGCAGTATAAAAAAGAAAACCAAATGTTGTTCGTAGCCAAAGAGAATAAAACTTCAATTAGAAGTTTTAGTACTGTGTATTTTCCCTGATTTCTGAATTGTCGTTAGATTGTTTTCGCCTCCCGTGGAATATAAATATCTCAGATACCAAAGTATAATTATTCAGAATGTATATATACAAATCTGATGAATATTGGACAAACACGGAAGTCTCACTGGCGGATTTAGAGGAAGCGTGGGGGCGCACGCCCCCCCTAAAATTGCTTTTATAAAATAGAAAGTGGTAATTAAACTTTAATGTCAAGCCAGGAAATGGCCTGTCAGAGTTTTTAAAATCAAAAAATTTTCTAGACTGAATCCAGAAAATGCTTCCCAGATTTAAAAATTAAAAAAATCTGGATCCCACTTGTGCACGTTGAAACTCAATGTTTTTTGTGTATGTGAATGTGAATAATTAGTCTGCCAATTAAATGCATTATTTGGGATAAAAAACCAGTCGCAATGTGAGAATTAACTCTGTGCATTTCTGGGGAAATGCCCTGGATCACGGGGCAAACGTAGTCCTACAATATAGGACATCAGGTGGTGATAAATTTATATTTACATTTTCTGTTTCTCTATTGTTCTTTTCGTTTATTTTGTTGTATACTATTTATTTAATATTTTTACTGTCAAACTGTTGCATTTCAAGAAATATCAAAAATGTAAATATCAGCATAAAAATATGAAATAATGAAAATACAATGTGAAGAACTAGGAGTAAACGGTGGTTTTATGTCTGGAAGCTAGAAAATACCTATACTAAAAACTATAAAACTATAAACTTTATTTTATTTGGACTCAGATCAAATGATACATGAGTGACAAGCAATATACATTACAGCACTGGATGACAAACATAGTTAACAAGGAGACTAGAAAGCAGAAAAAATACATTTTAGAAAATTACAGAGGTTTCCTAGAATTTTGTCATTATCAGTAGAAAACAGATTTTGAAATTTCAAAATATTAGGACGCACGCAGTAGTGGTTAGGTATATACTTTTTAGGACAGACACCACCAAATATTTTCCCATAGGCCTCAATGCTAATTTACAAAACTTCAGGTCACTGTCACTCCCATGTTTATAAAATCTGGGTCAAATAAGTACCCTGTGCTGAAAGATCAATATTTTTTGATAACAAAATATGCAATCAAAAGTATAGGTTGCCGTTGCATTTCTACTTCAAATTTTCACTTGTTTACAACTCGTAGTATTCCGCACCAAAGGAAAATATCTATTCTCATATGACCCCTCCCTTTCAATTTTCAACCGTCCACCCTATAATTTCCAAAGTACTACCAATATTCATGTATCTTTTTTATCACCTTAATTTCACTTATTAATGGCAAAACTAATTTTTTCATTTAATGACCAATCAGATCTCTGGGCTCATTTTACCCTCCGCACAACTTTGGGTGTCCAAAATGTCTGCGCCCATGTTGTAAACAAAGCAGGTGTTTTTCCTTTACGTTCTTCACGAAAATAAACACACTCAAAAATATAATGATACTCATCACCAATAGCATGTATATCACAGAGGGTACACAAACGTTCCTCTCTGGGAGTATTTTCCCATCTTCCGACTTCCACAGGAAGTCGGTGATTTGTTGTTCGATACCTAATGAATAAAGATCTATAGTTCTTATTGAGTATAAGTAAGTAAGGTTCCAGCTTAAAAGTTGTCTTTGAAGATTCTATATGATAAACTTTTACTAGAGTGATAAACATTCTCCCTCCACACTTGGTAATATTGATCTTTAAGTCTTTTTAAAATAACTGGGCCTAAATTATTGAAATATTCGTTATATTGTGTTTGCCATATATGGCCGTATCCAGTTTCGTTTAGAATGTTCTCTACAAATTGCAATAATTTATGTCTATGGAAACCTGATACGTAGTCATTTAGTAGAACATTATACATCACATAGGAAAGTTTTGTATTCTTTCCGTTTAAAATTTTGTCCCAAAAGTTTAAAACACGAATTTTTATATATAAGATAAGGGGGAATCTGCCCAATTCACCATAAATCATGTATAAAAGGGGTACTTCTTTTAACCTTAAGAATATCGCGGAGAAAACTCAAATGAACACTTTCAATTATAGAGCAATCCTCAAACCCCCAGACCTCGGAGCCATACAACAATATTGGTGTAATTGTTTGATCGAAAAGTTTTAGTTGAACATCAATTGGTAAATCTAGATTGCAAATTCGTGATTTAAGTAAATACATAGCTTTAGTGGCCTGTTCTTTGATCATTTTTTTAGTTTTAGAAAATGTACAGTTTTTCGAGAAATATAATCCTAGATACTTATAGCCATCTGCAATTTCTATTTCATTATCAAAAATTTTGAATTTTGGCAATCTCCGGCCTCTTGACCCAAAAATAACCACCTTAGTCTTATTAGTATTAACAGATAATTTCCACTCTGTACAATATTCCTCAAAAGCAGCCAGAGATCTTTGCATGTCATAGGCGTTTTCGGCAAAAATCACAGTGTCATCAGCATATAATAAAACAAGTAATTTTAAAAGATCCGCCGATTCCGTAGCATTAATATTCACTCTCCATTACAACCTTGAGACTGTAAAAAAAGTATCTAAATCATTCAAAAACAACGAAAAAAGAAGAGGAGATAAATTTTCACCTTGTCTCACTCCGGAGAGGCAGAAAAAATTTTTCAGAGCACTGACCATTATACTTGACACAAGACTTAATGTTTTTATACATATTAAATATAACATTAAAAACATTTACCGGATATTCCGTATTCTAAGATCTTGAACCAAAGTCCGGACCTCCATACTTGATCGAAAGCCTTGCTAAAATCAATAAATGTGCAGAATAATTTTTTCTTTCGGCATCTCAAGTAGCTGATAAGAGAATAAAGAGTAAAACATATGGTCATTGACAGAATAATTTTTCCTAAATCCTGCTTGTATTTCAGACAGAATACTGTTATTTTCAATAAAATTTGTCAAACGGATATTTAATATTGATGTAAATAGTTTGCCCATACAGCTAAGAATAGTTATAGGGCGGTAATTTTTCTGGCAGACTTGGGTCACCCTTTCTTTTTAAACACTGGGATTATAATACCATTTAGCCAAGTTTCAGGGAAAATGCCCGTATCAAATATCTTATTGAAAAAATCTAGATAAAAAAGGGAGTAGAGTTTCAAATGTTGCCTTAATATACTCATTACTTATGTCATCTGGACCAGATGCTTTATTATTTTTCAGGTCTTTCACGGCATCCCGAATTTCACTTTCAGTTATAGAATGATCAAGTAAATCGTTGTCAATATTACTGAACTCACAAGTATCTTCATGAAAATTACTGTTTAACATTTTCAAAATATTCGTATAAAACGTTTAAATCGATATCCGTGGTCGTATTCTGTTTATTTAAATTATTCAACAATTTCCAAAAATCTTTCGGTCTTTTAGAATGCATCTGTCTCAGATTGTTTTGAAACCTTCTTCTGTGTTTATTGAAGTATTTATTAACTGTTTTACGATAAGCTTTTCCAGCTGACAACATGTTAAATTTATTTTCAGCATTTTTTATTTTATTATATTTCTTACGAGCTTTATTAAAAATGAATCTTGCCCGTCTACAGTCAGTCCCAAACCAGGGTTTATCTCCCTTTGTTTTTGTATTCTTGGTAAAACGTGGTTCACCAAATGTTTTTAAAGAACAATTTTGAAAAATTTTACAAAGTTTCGTATTTATGAAATTGCAGTCAGTCTCTGTAAAAGATTGACAATTTCTAGTGAAATGTAATAATTCATTCACTTCATCAATATTTTATATTATTTTCAAAACTATTACTTTTATCCTCGCACCATCGAGGTTTAATATTAGACTGTACATTACAGTGTATTTTACTTATTATGTCTCGGCTTGCTAAATGAAAACATTATAGGACAGTGTACATCAGACAAAACTGGGTTTAAACTCAGCAACCACAAAGGTTTTTTAGAAAATTGAAAACTTCGGCAGACACAATAGTATAATCAACCATTGAACAATCTTTACAAGTAAATTTACCAACTTCTGCGTCCTCTCCAACCTGCCATTAACAATAAACAAATTTACATTTTTTACACAATTCAATAAGCCTTTCACCGTGCCTATTTACAAAAATGTTTATCCTGATTAACTCTTGTAGTATTTATTTGCAACTCTGTGAGTTTTTGTACCTTATCAAAATATGATATAGTAATCATCATCAAAATCATAAAATTCTAACAAATCAGTATCAACCTCAATGAAGTCGGGTATCGATTTTGTTCGGCCATTGAAGTCACCGGTTAAACAAACACAATCATATTTACTTGAAAAAGTAGTAACCTCAGATACAAATTCATCATAAAGGTCTAAATTAAAAAATTTGGAGTCTTCCGGGGGTATATAAGTTACTCCGAGGAGTACATTTTTGTCTGATCCTATTATATTTCGGTCAATATCTAACCACAGAACGTATTCAGAATTTGATTCAATATAAGCGAAATATTTAATCACATCATCTTTGATAAGACATGCTATACCTCCAGATGCTCGTATGAACTTTTGTTTCCTATCCTTACGAAAAATTGTAAAGTTTTGGAATATCAATAATATCGTATTTATCTAGCTTTGTTTCACCAATTCCGACCACATGAAAAATTAGATACAAATTCAGAAAAATCTGGAAATTTAAGTTTAGATTTCAGACCACAAACATTAACAAAGGCACACTTTAGTTCATCAAAGTTATCTGGTTTTTTTTTTTAAGTCTCCGTTGACGCCCCTAATGCACTTGGGTTTCCATGTTATGGTCATCTGGAAATACACGCGTCCCATTTACAAATAGTTTATCAGAAACTAGCTTTGCGTTTTTCCCTTCCCGTTTCGCTTGCTTGAAAATAGGGTACAGCTCCTTGCGGCGACGCATGATTTCAGGTGGGTACTGTTCATTTACCCCGAACAGTCGGGCTTATTATCTCGGGGGCTTACTCCCGAGTCCCCTAGTCATCACCAAATTCCACTTCAACCTCAGGTTAAATTAACCAATCAAAATCAAAGAAAAATTCTAAGGATAAAGAGGTTATAATTCAGTGTCTGGCGGCTATTACTAATCAGGCCGAAATGCTTTTTTCCTTAATCAACCTTCTTTTGAGAAGGATAATCATGGTGTTTTATTAACGGAATCCAGGCGTATTTTCCGTCTGGAAGCAGAAAATTGCGTCTACGGATTTACAAACTTCAAGTGTTTTATGAAAGATGTTTAAAACCCGACCCCATTACGATCCAACACTTAGTATTATGTGTAGTGACCAGGAAACGATCAGCAAAAAATAGGTGTAAAACCTTTCAGATTTTTAAGTAAAAGCCGGAAAATTAATAACAAATTTCCAGAAATTTTCGCGCCCCGGTCCGGTCGGCGACGGAATTCTACATTTACGACCGCTCAAAGCGTGGAAACATCTACTTTGATCGCGTCTGGATAGCTTCCAAACAACAAATTGTAAACATTTCATGCTCAATATAGCTTGAATTGAAACAGTCTTGTATAATTCTGTTACCCTCATCCCCACCCCTGAACAAATTATCGATCCGCATCCTAGGGCACTGTGAAGATCAAAAGCACAACCCCTCTAACCTAAAATCCTGCATCCGCAAATGCGTCTGGAAATCCATAGGAGAGTTCAGGCGCCATAGAGGAGTAAACATCCCCTGTTGACCGGTCACATCCGACGTGTATCTGCAGCAATTTCTGAGACATTCTTGGTGAAATCGACACCGAAATTGACACCATGCACTGTAGTTTTTGTGTTTCAAACTATGTTTCCCTTTTCCCTCAGATGTCTGTGTGTAGTTAGTTGTTTTTTTTTATGATTTCCAAAACTGTCTATCAGCGAACGCTAAACAGTAGGTCTGTTGTGTCTGATGTGCCATTTGGCATAAGAGAATTGAACATACAACAGAAGACGGGGTATTTTAATCAATATGACAGTTCTAATGGATAAGTCGCAAACAGTTTTCATTTATTGTCATGTTTTGAAATTTTCATCCAGACGCGGGGTGATGAAAAAAGTTACAATATCTAAGACCCCGTTTGTGTTCTTTATATATAAAAAGCGTGCATATAAAACCCAGGTAGAAAATAAATTAAATTATAGCCGGCTTTTTAAATATCTGTATTGTTTTAATTTTTCATATGCATGATAACTGGATGTAATATTATTCAATTCCTTAAGTAATTCCAAGAAACATGATTTCTCAGTCTCCTCTTTTCTGACTATACTTTCTCTCTTGTCCCTTTGTTCTGACAATTTTGCAATTCTTACAGTGCACTGGAATATGAGGACTCCGAAAAGAATTCAAATAAGCAGACTGGTTTTTTTTAGAATCCCTTATTGTGATGTACTGAAGTTTTTTTTTATATTGTATAATTTAATATTTGAATAAATATTGTTTAAACTGAGAAACATAATATATGGATCCTTTTTCTGGACCCAAAAGTCACCCTATTTCCTTAATACTCAATAATATACATATACTCAACTTTCATTTTATTTTTTGGACACTAGTTTTGTAAAACTTTTTGATTTTAGCTGAATAGGAAACTTTATTATTTTTCATCATTTACATATAATGTTTTAGGTCACACTAATAATTTTTCAGTAAAAATAAATACATTCGTTGAGCCTTGAGTACTCAAAATTAAAGTATGTACTGAAATAAAATATAAGTTTCCAATATTTCTGAAGTTTCAAATTCTTCAAATGAGTTATAACTTTCATCACTGATTACATTTGTTTGTCATCAATATGCAAACATATCCAGTTAACCAATAAATTTGAATGGTTTACCTTAAAATCACGGAAAGTTAGTGAGCTTGAGAACTGAATACATTTGGAGACACCCCGCCCAGAAGAATTATTCTGTCCTTATAGAAATATAACTCTGTAATTATATACTTTCTAAATTTTCTTACAGAAAAAATGCTGGCCTTAGATGCTGTATCAAATTTTACATTCATTCATTCATTCATTCATTCATTCATTTATTTATTTATTTATTTATTTATTTATTTATTTATCTATTTATTTATTTATCTTTTTTATGATTTTAGTTTCGTAAGACCAAATTTCAGAGAATTTTTAAATAGATCATATTCCAAAAAAAGTGTAAATTGTGACTTTAAATAAAGATATTAATTCTGGAATTTGTATAATCATAAAGTTTGTAAAAAAAAATAATGAAAGATAATTAAAAATAAAAGCAAAGTGGACAATTGTGATAGTTACATTTATTCTCTCTCTTAACATATTTCGAACTAGATCTAGCTTATTATTTTTTTCCCCTGAATTTACAAAATTTCATAAAAATATTATTTTTTATCATAAAATATATCTCTCAACTGAAAGAAATGAAAACCACTTCACGTTTTGATTGAAATCGATCACTCCGCTATCAAGAAAATAACCTGTATTCATATGTGAAAATATATAATGTTCAAAACACTGGGAATATCAACATAACAGACACAATTTTATTTCAGATATTTCCATTAATTTTTATACACCTAGAAAAAAAATACTGGCGCATAAATACATGTACAAAACCTTTCAAGAGTGAAAAATAGCGCAGTTCACATGGATTTTGCATGGAATGTTATATTTCACATTTTGAATAAAAATAACAATTAAAAACATCAAAATTATCCGATTGGCAAAATCATGGTTTCAATACAAAAATTGTTATAAAACAATAGAATTATATACATTTATGTATGTATTCATCTATTCATGATTATTTTTACTATTTATTCGTTTATTTATTCATCTCATTTTATTTATCTATTTATTTATTCATTTGTTTATCTATTTATTTCCATAACTGGATATCATTAATATTATTGTTGTTGCTGTTTTTGTTATTGTTCAAACTTTTTTGAATGTGTAAAATTGTACTTTAATTACTGAATTTGTGATATCATTGACTTGAGTGGTTGAAATAAAGCTTAAACTCATTTACCCCTTCCCAACAGATTTATCAGTTTAATTTATTACCCAACATTTTGTATTGTTTTCTTTTAATTATAGCCTCGTCATGTAGTTAATTGTATAAATAAAAACATTACAAGAGTAAACCATAAAGAAAGTAGAAAATCATTGACTTAAAATCACGGGTTTTTTTTTATTCTGCTTTCATATTTTATAATTGTCCGAGTACAAACATAATAACATCAACAAAACAGGCCGAAACAGATGCGAACATTTTAAATGATTTATTTGAACCAACGAAATTGCATTAACTTTAAATCATAGAAATAATATTTATATATCAATCCATCTGTGGCCATTGATCATACGAGTACGGGATTATAAGCAAATCAATTAAAGGACATGAGTTAAAAATGATCGCTTGTACTTTCTATTCACACGGGCAACACTTCTTTTCATAGTAAATGTGGTTCCATTAGGACCACTTTAATCCCCCCATAGGCTCTGGACATTATCGCTTTCAAAAGAATAAATCAATTAGCGTAAGAATGTTCAAATATTCGACCTGTTATATATTAATTGTTCCAGAAGTAATACTCTCGGAACACGCAACAAAGGGAAGTAATAAAAGACATTGAAAAGTTGGTGTAAATTTCACGGAATGTTGTGTGCCGTACGCGTCTGATGAAATTGACGCGTAAACGTGTCGAAACATAATCACCCGACAGAGAGTAAACAATATCGATGACAACGATGCCAGTTGTTTACGCACCTGTCAATCATCTTTGTTTTCATGCTATCTTTTTCTACTTTCTCTTTAGTATCAGAAGCGTACCATTAGCTTAATTGACAGGTATCATACTGCTAATTGATGAGGAGTTATTTCCTTTTTAGTACCTATGTTTTTTTTTGCGATTTACAATACTTTGCAGTCGCGCTGTGACATATTGACATAGATGAAATTAACACTTTTTAGAATTTTCACTTTACTTTTCTTATTTTTTCGCTTACATGAAAATGTCACCAGCTTTAGATGAAGTGCTAAACATTTTGGTCTATGCTATGGACCGACGCCGTGACGTCCTTTTACGTGACACAGAACCTCGGGTTTAAAGTCTCACACGAAAGATCCGTGACTTTCACTTCGTGTGCCGAGCGCTTGGCGAAGGAACAGTCATTTTTCAAAGTCTTTGGTACCGGGAATCGAACCAGGGACCTTACGCTTGCGAGTCGAACGCACTACCACTAGATCACCGCGAGCTGTTAGTACCGGGAGATGAAAAAGCTATAAGGCCTGATACGTTTTGTGAGAATCGGGGCTTTTTCTTGCCTTTTTGGGAACATGTCCCAATGCGTTGGAATTGGGAATCTCCACGGCATTTTGGCATAAAACGGGTTTTGGTTTTTTTGGCACATGCCTCTAGGCCTATAACATAGAATCTGGGTAGTAATATCTACATTTTCTCTTATTATTTTTACTATTTTTTTTTAAAAAATATTATTTGTTGTTAAGTTGCCGGTTTTTAAACGTTCAAGAAAAACGGTGACTGAAAAAATCAGCATAAAAATGCAAAATAGTGAAATGATGATATGTCATGTTCATGATTCGGAATTTTGATAAAAAATGGGGAAAAAAGATATGATTTGCGATTTTGAATATAGCCCAATATCGGCTGTACATTTGGAGGGAAGAAAGGGAAAAAAAGCCCTGCGAATAAAAGACGTTTTGATTATTTTTATTGTTTTAAGTCAATGTCATTATGTTCAAGCCATCGAGTGATTACAAAAAAACAAAAAAAGAAAGAAAAACAACATTAATTTAATTAAGATAAAAATATGACTCTGCGCGTGACTATCTATCATGCATGATGGGTATCCGTGGCTCTGAGTGGTTAGGGGATCGCGTTTTTTAAAAAAACCAGTTTCTCACCAGTCTGTTTAGCACGATTCGAATCCCACTGGAACCTAAGCTAATTTTGTGAGAAAGTTTGCAAGTTCACTTGCGTCTTTGCTACCCCCTCCTCCGTACACCGTTTAACCGAGTTTATTCCTCCATCATTACAATTTCGCCGCCAGCATAATTTTATATGTATAATATAAGTGGAATCTCGTTATGTCAAAATCGGATGAGTCGAAATTCCGGTTATGTCAAAGTCGAACGGTCAGTCCCGATTACTTTACTATATATTTATACTACTTTTATTTCGGATATCTCGAAATTTCGCTTATCTCAAACTATTTTTTTCCGAAGAATTGAAATATTACAGAATTGGCACTTGTTATCTCGAAGTTACCATCTGCGATTGAAGATTTACATTTTATACGCAAAAATAATTCTTAAAAATTACTTGTTTGACTGCAAAACACGGGACAGTCGACTTCCCTTAATGAGCCAAGATAATAATTGCTTAAATTCAATTAACTTTGAATTAAACAGTAGCCTGAGTAAGTCTATTCGTTGTCCAATAAGAATAGAAAATATGTGAATTGAAAATTTTGGTTATCTTGAATTTCGGATATATCGAAGTAAACGGGCGGTCTCGTAATTTCGAGATAGCGAGATTCCACTATCTCTCTCTCTCTCTCTCTCTCTCTCTCTCTCTCTCTCTCTCTCTCTCTCTCTCTATATATATATATATATATGTATATGTACATCTCTCTCTCTCTCTCTCTCTCTCTCTCTCTCTCTCTCTCTCTCTCTCTATATATATATATATATATGTATATGTACATTTGTCCAGAAAGAGTGTTATTTCTTCCTAATTTAATAGAAGTTGAAGTGTCTGTTTGAAAATCATACTCTTCCTGTATTCGACCCTCCTTTATACGTACAGTGACGTTTCAAAATTAATGCAACTCTTTATTTTTCTCTTTATATAATTTTTTACATAAAGCAACGTTCGTTCAATGAACTATTGCAAAGTCATTTTTCCATTTAATTCCAGTACAAGTATCACTATTAACCATTAATATTTTCGAAGTTTTGTTATTAAAATTTTCCGTAGTTTCATTTTTTAGTACCCCTTAGTTTTAAAAGATACAGATTTTAATGCCTCTTTTTAATTCACTGAGCCCTATGGCCACATTTGAACTCGCCCATTTCAAAGAATGATAAAGTGCACCGACAGAATTTGGAAGTGAATGATTTTGAATCTAAATCCTGTAAAAAATTCACACTCAATATTTACCTGTTCACTCCTGAATTATGACAGTAGACCATGCTATTTATTGATTTGGGCGAGTCTAAATGTGAACTCAGGGGTTGATGAGCTAATATGTCACTAGGGAAGGGCGACATAAAGAAAATAATATTAATTTCATATTTGAATTGCTGAATCTTGAACACAAAAATATTTGAACATTATGAGTTAATATACAATGAAACTACATGCATAGGCGTCGGAACCGGGGGGGGGGGGGCTAGGAGGGGCTTAGCCCCTCACTTTTTTGCAAAGATAGACATAGGTGTTGAAAATTGGGGCGTGTGTCTGTTTTAAGTTGGTTTAGCCCCCCCCCCCCTACTTTCAATTTGCTTCCGACGCCTATGACATGTATTGGATATTCTGAGTTATATGGTATAAGTTTCATCAAAATTGATTTAGAAATGACTTGTCATGAATATTTAGAAAAATAAAATTGTTGATTCATATGAAGATATTAGAAAAATTAAAAGTTGCATTAATTTTGGCGCATCACTGTGTAACTCAAACTCTTAGTCGCAACTTTTAATGTGACTTCAAGTCTTTGTTTTTAAATGAAAAATACGATGCATTTATAATCACATGGATAAGCCTTAATGCGAATATTTTTAGTTAAATTCTACATATAAATGATTTTTGAAATTAGTATTAATTTCGTCCATCACGGGGTCTCCATGGTCGAGTGGTTAGAACAATGTAGAGCCCCTCTTTCAGTGTAATCGACACGGGTTCGATTCCTGCTGGAACCTAAACTAATTTTGTTTGAAAATTTGAAAGTTTGCCATTTCATATTAGAGGCCATTCCCAATTAGCATCCGCTGATAGATAAGTTTTGAGATCATAAAACAGAAAAAAAAAACCACAAACATCTCGGGAAAATATTCGGAACATAACTCTTAAATGAACAGCTAAATAAGGGACCAACAACTCTGTGTAAGAGATTGGTATAAAGTACATGTGATTATCGGTAGTTAATCCTGCGAGTTAGGAAGCGGAGACGGACGCAGGACTTCAATTTAAAGAGGAACAAGCTTAGAATATTTTCGCCGAGTGAAACGACTTGTTATTAATTTTCTACATTTTTAAAGAAAAAAGAGTTTTCTACATTTTTGCCAGTTTTAGAGTCACACGCCCTCTGCGCCGCCGCTTGAATCAGCCGCTTGGAAGCGATCGGAAATGTCAATAATTAATAGGTCACAGTTTTGTTACTATCAAAACTGTACTGTGAAACGTACAATGGATAACGGAATTAAAAACGATACAAAAACGTGGAAATGAAAACAGGTGTCCTGACGGAACATGTATCTCTTACAAAATATGATATGTCACACAAGGTACACAAAGTTAGTCGCTTTCCCTAAATCAGTTTTCTTTTAAAGAACAGCCTAAATTATAGGTAGTTCCAATGATCAAACCTCAGTTAATCAAGGCCTTAAGTCACCAAATTTACTCAATATTCAAGCCCAACATTTATTTGATTATCTTGACTGTATAATCGTTTGTAAAACTTAAGTGATTTAAGTGATTAGGAAACATATTACTCTTTTTCATCATTCACATATAAATTTTTGCGTTACACTTATGATGATTTCCCTGTTGTAAAAAAAAGAATGAATACGTGTATACGTATTGTAATGATTGTATAATTGTTTTATATTTTCTCTATATTGTTTTGTGCAATACGAGAATAAAATGAAATGGAAAAAATGAATTGAGTATGTACTCAAAATTTGAGTACGTACTCAAACTTTTTTTTTTAATATTTCTTCTAATGAGAAATAATATGCTGAAACATTATTTATAATTGTATGCCGTCAATATACAAACATGTCCAGTTACAGAATAAATTTTGCCTTAAAATCATAAAAAGTTAGTTGAGCTTGAGTACAGAGAAAATTTGGTGACTTTAAAGCCAGAAGTCACCAAATTTACTCAGTACTCAAGCTCAACTAACTTTTCATGATTTTAAGGTAAAAACACGCAAAAATTAATCCTGTAACTGAACATATTTGTATATTGACAACATACAATTGTAAATAATGATAAAAATTATTGCTAATTTAAAGAAAACTTCAGAAATATTAAAAAATAATTTGAATACGTTCTCAAATTTTGAGTACCGTACTCAACGTATTTATTCATTTTTTACATGAAAATCATGTGTGATGCAAAAATTTATATGTGAATGATGAAAAATAAAAATATGTTTCCTAATTACTCAAACCCAAAAGTTTACAAGCGATTATACAGTCAAAATAACGAAATAAAAGTTGAGCTTGAGTATTGAGTAAATTTGGTGACTTCGGAATAGAGGCCGCCATCCTTAAAACAGCATGTAAACGATGAAAGGGAGATAACTCTGATCACCTTACCGCAAAGATGTGCACGTGAGCATTTGTGAGCGTGTTTCGCTATGCATTAGATTGATCATAATATGCCCTGAGACTGTTCTATTTGTGAGTCATGTTACTTTGTTTTCTCTTTGCTACCAGATGTACCAAAGAAATTAAAATTCAGTTAGAAATCATAAAAACAGTCGCCTGTATTGTTTATACAAAACTGAACTATAAAATTATCCAGCCATGTGTGTCCCAGACATGATGTTTGTTGAAAACATAAAATTATAAATTTTCGAATGCAACAGAAGGCAAATATATATTTGCACCGAGAACTACAGCCTACATCATAACCGAATACATTTAAAATATACTAACGTACTCGTATACCGAGTGGTTCGATTCCTTGTGGAACCTAAATTGATTGTGTGAGAAAGTTTACCAGTTTACATGCGGAAGCTTTAAGAGTCAGGTGGTCTCTTCCTGGGTACATTGTAACCGGGTTCTCCCCCCATCAATAAAAACTGGTGGTCACCATAAAAATTTGAAAAGCTGTCAAGAGTGGCTTAAAACACCTAAAAAAAGACAAACAAAAAACCACCACCACCAACAACAACAACAACAACGACAACAACAAACAAACAAACAAAATAAAGCAACAAACAAACAAACAAAACAAAATCCAAAATATCCATCACAAAACACACAATCCACAAAATTTAATAGACTGAAAATGGCAATGATAATCCAGCTGCAGTTACTTCCCTTGATTTTCTCAGGAATAAGGAATACACTAGTTATCTTTCTTAGAATGGCGGCCAAAATATTCTAGGCCTATAATAATTTTTTGTCCTCATCGATTAAAAATCCATGGAAGTTTATGGTGTGTCAGTCTCGTGTACTTCAATTATTGAAATAAATGTAAACGAAAACTGTAAATTGAAACGTTCAGTATTGATAAGTGCTATGTCTTTGATTATAATACCGAACGACCAACTGAAGGAATTTTGGAATTTTGAATGTTGTTTTACTCAACAATTTTTTCAGTTTTATGGTGGCGGCCAGTTTTTATTGGTGGAGGAGAGAACCCGGTTACTTTTTTTATTGGTGGAGGAGAGAACCCGGTTACAATGTACCCGGGAAGAAACCACCGGCCTTCCTCAAATAAACTGACAAACTTTCTCACAAACATCAGCTTAGGTTCCAGCGGGACTCGAACCTGCGCTGACCGGAAGTGAGAGACTTCATGGTTCAGAGCACGGTGCTCTAACCACTACAACTGCAAGTAAATTGCCATATAAGATGTGATTTAGTTTAAAAGTTTTATGTGCCACAAAAGTATATCTCTCCTGCATGAAGTAATCATTCCATTGTTTAGCGTCCAACCTAAAATCTTTCTATCAGGGAAAAAAACTCACAAAACGACAGCAAAAAACAAGGCATTTTTATGAGAACAAATGCAATTTAATGCACATTAATTTTTAGGTATTTCCCTAAATTAAAAAATGCGTTAACAAAAAATAAAAAAATTAAGATAAAATAAACTAAAAAACCCATAAATTAAACTTATAAAAAGCATATCATAGGCACATACTAATATAAAATATCATGTGAAATGTTAGTTTTGACAATATTGAATATAAATGTCCATGTTAAACTGTTCGTTTTAGCGTTAAGTTCTATTTTTCCCCTAGATATTTATGTTTTTCTTGTTTTGTTACTTTTTTTTTCATGATCTCAAAATCTATTTTTCAGCAGACGCTAAATAGAGAAAAAACTTGGAATGGCCTAAATTTTTAAACAGAGGAATGGATCCTACTGGTAAAGGTGGCTGATACCTGAACAGTTATTGCAACAATCGTATAGAAATGACTGTTGGTATCACAATTCGCTATTTCACGAACGTTTAGATGTTTGTTTGTTCAAGAATCTTTCACTCATATGGATACGTCATCAAATGCCAGTGAAGGGCTTCAAATTTGGCCTATGCTCGTCACTTACGGCCATTGAGCAGTCAGGGTTCTTTAACGTGCCGACACTTACTGTGACACGGGACCTCGGATATTACTGTCTGAGTCCGAAGGACAGGAAACCAACCTGCCGCCGGCTGGATTCGAACTCACGACCTCACGATCAAGAGTCGAGCGCGCTACCGACTGAGTCAGGCCGGCTCCCGAAGGTTTAGAGAAATTATCTTTATTTATAGGTGTTTCACATCTTTTCAATAATTTTCTCTAATATGATATGATCACCAGATAGTCTATAGTTGATGAACCACTTATCTTGACCTTGGCTAATACGATCTTATCCCGATGCTCCGTAGATTCAAAACAAGCCACGCCACTCGTGACGCGAATACTCGGTTTTGAATCGGGGCTTGCGTAACCGAATAGTTAAAGCTGGCATGGCAACCAGAATGGTACACATGTTCGCTGATTGCAGTATTAGTTTTGTACTATTGTTGTACCCGTGCTAGACTATTGCGGTACTAGTCCTGCACTATTGCGGTACTAGTCATAAACTTTTGCGGTAACAGTGCTGCACTTTTGCGGTACTAGACATAAACTTTTGCGGTAACAGTGCTGCACTATTGCGGTACCAGTGCTGCACTTTTGCGGTACTAGTCATAAACTTTTGCGGTAACAGTGCTGCACTATTGCGGTACCAGTGCTGCACTTTTGCGGTACTAGTCATAAACTTTTGCGGTAACAGTGCTGCATTATTGCTGTACCAGTGCTACACTACTGCAATACTAACGCTGCACTATTGCGGTGCCAGTGCTGCACTTTTGCGGCACTCTAGTGCTGCACTATTGTGGCATTACTTTAATGTTACATTACTGAGGTACCAGTGCTACACTACTGCAGTACTAGTGCAACACTACTGCGGTACCAGTGTAGCGGTATTGCAGTACTAGTGCAACACTATTGCAGTACAAGAGCTATATTAATGCGGTACCAGTGCTACACTATTGCAGTACCAGGGCTGTACTACTGCGATACCAGTGCTGCACTTTTGCGGTACTATAGTGCTGAACTTTTGCGGTATTAGTGTTACATTACTGCGGTACCAGTGCTACACTACTGCAGTACTAGTGCAACACTATTGCGGTACCAGTGTAGCGGTACAAGTGCTATATTAATGCGGTACCAGTGCTACACTATTGCTTTACCTGTGTTGCAATATTGTGGCAACATAATTCCAGCACAGACTACTTTGTGGCACTATCTGACACTATTTTGTGGTCCTGCACTTTGCTTTGGCACAATTCCAGCACAATCATGTGGTCTGCCACAATGTTGTGGCACAATTCCAGCACTAAGTTGTGGCGCTATTCCGACACTCTCTTGTGGACTGCCACAATATTGTGGCACAATTCCAGCACTATCTTGTGGCGCTATTCCGACATTACTTGTTTTGTTTTTATTACATTCAGCAGTTTACAATTTCATGTACTTGTGTAGAAAATATTTTAATGATAATTTACACTTTAGAAAGGAAATACAGTACGTCTTAAATTAATGTAAAAATACGCCTATTTAGATGTACAATTCATTGTATGGAATTGTCAGTAATAATATGATTTTACAATTACCAACTTGAAATATCCATTGATTCACACCTTAAGTTTAATCACCAACATTTATAAAGGTATTTCATCAATTCTGACCTAAGCAGGATGCCTGGTCCCACGTCTAGATTTTCAGAAGTCCATGTGTGTTTAATTTTCTCCTGGATCGTATATTGTCTCGTGAACCATCTTTCGATTAATACTTATGTATAGATATGTGATTTTTATATCACTCGACTAATGGCAAATATCGAATACCATTTCCATCAAATGAAAATCTGATCATTTTAACTCATACTTGAAATTTTTCAACACTGTTACAGTTTTAAAAATATAACTTGTCAATTTAGGCATCACGTGATTAGATATAAATTCAGTCCTAGCATGCATTCAATGTGTCAGATATACTGTGGAACCGTACTTAAAGACCAACTTGGTAAGGATACCACCTCACATTTCAGATTATAAATTCCAGTTTCTTGGTAAATAATTGATAAGTACAGAACCACCTTACTAATCAGACCACTTTGAATCAGTCAGTTAGGTGGTTTTAATTGCAAGGTTCCACTGTAATACATAGTGCCAGAATAGCGCCGCAAAGGTACAACATCTCTATAATGTTCTGGCACCATTGTGACACTATGCATTATGCAACCAGTTGTAAAATCCGTAATGCCACCGCTAGGTGTTCTAGCGTACTTATTTATGCCCCGCAATGTGACGGCAACATTTATATTATTGAAGAGTCGAGCTTTAAAATGTGTCCTAACTGACCGGAGCAAGAATCGTGCCATCCTTCAAGGTTAACTGACCTTTTTTTCAATCACACACAAATAGTGTCTTGTCGTCTGCAATAAGTCAATAATATACTGTCCTTTTCTGTAGCCACACCCTCCCTCCTCGTTATGAATTGCGTTCCGACGGGCCCCGTTTGAAAAAAAAAACACCGATGGTCGAAGTAAAAAACGCTTACATTCCTTCGAGAACTAATGTTGAAACAACAGTACAAGTTGTCGATAATGAAACGTTCATAATTACAAAATTGTTGAAAAAAATTCACAGGAAACCACACAGTAAAAGCCACGGAGATGATGTCTATCGTTTACGATATCATTTCAATATCAGCAAGTTACGAAAGATATACGATATGATTTTGTAGTTTATATAAGAGTTTCTTGTATAATGTGTTGAAATCGTTATATGCTAGATACTTACAATAGAAAACTCTTTGTCTGATAAGCCGTACGACGGCAGTAAGTTAACAGTATAAAAATAGACTTTCATAATGAGACGGTTGACCTTCTAATCCAGCTAAAAGCAAAAAAATACACCCATACCGACTTAACTTTATTAAAACATCTATTTGTTTCAGGTGAAATACCAGGTATTTTTAGTAGTGAAAGCGAGACTCAAATCTTAGGTTCGACCCCGGATTGAACACCATACCCCACACAGAACCTGATGTCCTAAAATAAACAGAGAGCTGTAACATCATCGCCATCGCCGCCGCCCCATCGTTGTCATCATCGTCGTCGTCGTCGTATTCGTCGTCATTACCACCACCATCATTATCATCATCATCATCATCATCATCATCATCACAACAATCATCATCATCACCATCATCATCATCCTAAGACAATCTGAAGCTACTCAAATGAATTTGTATTCCTAGACAGGTACTTATAACTCGGGAAGGTGAAATCACACAGATATATTGTAACACGTAAACTTCTTTGATTACTGTACGCCTGGAAATATTCACCCACTGCGAGTCCACAGCCAAATCAAAACAATTACGGAATAGCGCCTGGTCACGATTGGTACATTTAACAGCTACTTTCATTTCATAAATATAGTACAAGTAAGACCAAAACCGTAAAGTTTGCGAAATATATACTTTTAATGTCACTTCTCGTATCCTTCTGACAATTTATCAGTTATTAGTTTACATCTGCATATGAATTTGTCGTACACGGAACAGGCCCTGGCATATTGGATGACTTTGGCGATAAAATAAACATGAAGGTGATAAAGATATCGATACTTTACTACCTGGGTATGGAAAGTTCGGGATAGGGGAATCGAAATCATGACGTACTAGTATATTTAAATTATTATAATGCAGTTGTCATTTTACCTTTAAAGTCTACGTTAAGGAAAATACCGAAGTAATAAGTTCATGTACTTGTCGCAGTGGTACCTTTAATGTCTAGTTCGCTATGCTATATTTTGCGTTACATATTAAGTTATTAATTATAAATATAAGTATGTAGATTTCAAATAAAAAATCACAAATACTTTTCGTCTCTTTTAATTCTGAGCGAAGCCTGCTTGAACTACTGAGACGTTGCATTGTCTAAATTTGCAAGGGAATAACCCTATGCACAAATGTATATGGAAACTACAATATACAGTAGAACCTCGCCGAAGAACGACCTCACTTTTAGGACCATAAACATTCAGTCTATTGAAAATGTCTTGGTAAATATCTAATAACTTATGTATAAACCCTCGCCAAAGAGACCACCTTGCTAATCGGACCACTTTGAGTCATTCTGTTAAGTGGTCTTAATAGTGAGGTTTCACTGTATATCTCATTAATCTTCAGCGGCCCTACTTGCTCTTTGCACCTGGATAATTGTGATATTTTCAAATCTATGTTTACCTGTTCTATTGTTTGTAGTTTGTAAGTAAGGTTATATTGCCATGGAGATATGTGAATGACAAATGAATGGGAAATTAGAATTTAAGCAAATCGGTTCATTTCATCAATAAATTGTAATTTTTACATCGGAAGAATAAATGCTAAGCTGGTTCTATTGTAAACCTGACAAATTTAGCCCCGTTTAATTTCGTTATTTTTGTCCTTAGACGAGAGTTATGTTAATTTTGTTTTGATTATTTTATTACCGGGTAACATATCACATCAAGCGGAGGTTGTTGTTTTTGAAGAAAAATGTATTTGTTGGATTGTCAATTTGTCATCATCATCATCATCATCATCATCATTATCATATCAGCAGCAGCAGCATAAAATAATAAAATTAATCCTACTTATTCGATGTTTTAGACCTGGCCATTAAATTTGAAAGGGTTACTTAAATATGTATGAACCTACTTATTCGATGTTTTAGACCTGGCTATTAAGGTTGAAAGGGTTACTTAGTCTAAATATATATAAATTACATTTGTCTGAAACAGGTAAAATGAAACGTAAGAAATTGATAGAAGAAAGAAGCATCTTTGATATTCCCTACTGACCGATGAATTCTAGTTCAATTGAAGTTAAACCAAAGATAAACACACTTTATAATCAGAGGTTTTTTAGTTCACGAACTAACGAACGAGCCGAATACAGAGACAGATAGGATCGCATTTCAGTAAGTGGGTGGATTTACAGGTAAACAAATAAACCTAATACCTTGTCAGAAAAATCAAATTATTTCTTAAAGTAACATTTGAAGTCTTCAGGTAGTTTATCGGCACCTTCACGTGCCACCTTAATTTTTTATTGGCTTAGGGTCCTCTACTGTACACTTGACATTCCAGCATTGATAAGTTGGCGGATTTCGGTAGTAGAGCTCTTACGGATAGCCAAGTCCTACGACTTATAATCTAACAAGGGGAAAATGGATGTCTAATTTAACAATGACAAGTTAGGGATCTACTTATTGGATCAAACTTGATTTTATTACCCCATAAATGACTTTGTGTAATCGTCTTAATCTTCCGAATTTAATGCCTCACGCTTGTGTATCGCTACACACATACTTTAGATCGGCTTGTGTGTCCTCGCATTCAAGTATTGAAATTCATTGCTTCTGTTTATATTGGATTGTACATATGAGAATCCAGGTTGCTTTTAGATGCTAATCTACAGGGAAAATGAGATGGCATTTGAACAAGATGAGTGAAGGCTTATGGTTTGTATTTCACAACTTGTGCACGTAGAAAGGCAGTAATACTGATATTTTGGAAGTTTTAATTTCATTTTCTGTCTCGGATACTTATTTTTGTTTGAGTTGGATGTACTGAAACGGTAGTAAAATGAAGATAAAGACAAGTTGGAATGATTTGTAAACACCGTTAAGTTTGCATCTGATTTTTTTTATTGCGTTTGAAACTAGAATATATACATTTTTCAGCTCTGCACATTTTCATTTAGCAAAACGGTTTTGATTTCTATGTTTGTGCGAAGCGTAGTTGATCTGAAAGAAATAAAGAGTTGCGAAAAGGAAATGTACCCATTTTTGCTGACTCTTAAACCGAGGCATGTTTTTCCTTTAACCATCAATCAGTTGAATTTAAAGGATATTTAAGATTTTAATTTGAATTTTTGTATGTGTTCCGACGTATCATTGTAAGTGTACCAGTGTTACATGCAAGGATGTGTTTTCAGAGGAATTTGGCTGTAATATGCATTTTAATTAGTATGTGCCTGATTTTGTCTGTCCAAGGAAATACAAGAACTCGAAGTTCTCTCAACAGACAATCCGACTATTGGCGACAATATTATCAACAGAGGTACAGACAAAGGGACCAGAGCTATTATAACCGGGACAAAACAGCGACAAGTTACCGTCAAAATCAACGGGATTCGGCTCCGAGTCTTTTGAGAGGGTATGTAATATATAAATAGAATAAATCAGGGACTTATGCCAATTATATTGACTCATGGAATCTGGAAAAAGCATATAATTGATAAAGCTGTCCTACTGCCTATGACCTGTAAAGATGTTGGGAAATATTTGCTTTCATGTGAATATTTCGAGATGTATGCTTTATCATTCATTAATTCGAAGTCAACTGATGAAGTCTCATTGACAGAATCGATCGTCTTGAGCATTTGTTTCGGTCTCTATTCTAAATCTATAACTTTGGTAAAACTATTGCTAATAATATTTGTTTATATATTTATTTATTCAATATTTGTATAATGAATGTCATTAACAGTAGTGTTATCAGCTTCAGCAACCTTCATCATCATCATCATCATCATCATCATCATCTTTTATCATCATAATAATTATCATCATCATCATTATTATTTATTACTATGATCATCAGTATTTATTATTATTATTATTATTATTATTATTATTTTACTTGTATTGTTGTTTTCGTTGTTTTATCATCCTTTAAAACTTCAAACAGAATTTGTTCCTTTACATTTGACATACTATAATCATTTCTCTTTGATAGTTGGACTCAATGTCTCAACGCTTTAGTAATATAGACGATCTAATCTTTCTTTATCACTGACATAAAACCATTACATAGTCGTTTAAGCAATACATTTTGGCAGTCAAAAGAACTCTTACAACAAAAGATGTAACAGTCACAGTAATATATTTTTCAGTCTTACTGCTGCTGTAATTCTTGATCTGTGTTGCGCAAGCAGCCATATCACATTATATAGAAAACAACTGAAGCATAGCATTTCCAATGACGCATGCCATACGTGTTCTATCTTCAAATAAAATACACGATACGCATTTGTTCTTCTCAAACACTATAGACAGAAACTCGCCAAAACCAAAAAGAAAGTTGATTAAATGGAATCAAATGCCATTTCTATGACCTAGTTCAATATGAACGTATATTTATAAAGAGTCGGGCCCAAGGGAACGTAAAATTGCCTTCATCAGCAAAATTTTTTAGCTTCTATTCCCTTTATATTTGTCTCTGATAGATTAATGCTCGTACTGCTTATTTACTTATTACATAAACTTCACCTGTTGGACACACACAAACATATATAGACAAATATATATAGACTCTTTTGGGAATGTGGCCTGGATCTGGGACTTTTGAATTGGGAAGTTTAGAAATTTGGAAATCTAGAAATACACAAAACTTTTTGAAAATCTACGATTCCTTCACCTTCATACATTTGTATTTATGAAATTGATTTCGAGTAACAAACATTTTGCTTACGTATGCAGTTCTTAAATACTTAATATTTGAATCAATTTGATTTCGAATTTGCGAGTTCTTGCCAAAACACTATTGTCAATGTGTGACAACTTTCAAATATTCACAATACAAGTTAGCCCTATATATTTGAACATACAGAGGATTAGATATCTAATACAAGGTAAAGCGTTGACACAAATAAATGAGAATGTAAACATTGCTGTACAAAGCCCTGTTATGAAACCCTTAATGTACGGAGTGTTTGATATTATTAATGACATATTTAACGCAGATGTGAAGAGAAGTGAAGAATGTTGAATGCTAACAAGACTTGAAAAAAGTTTAAAGATAAATCGAGTGCTTGAGTTTTCTGGATGGATCAAAAGATGTGCAATATTCATGTCGGTTTGAGTGATAATTAGAGGAAAAAACAAATTAATTCCCACCACAAAGTTCTTTACTAAACGCGAAAAGTCTAAATTAATCGTTATGATAAGAGGGAGACCACACATGAAAAAATATTAAATATTTATTTTACGTTGGTTGGAGAAACTACTGAAGTACGTGTGTACTTTTGATATATATATACTTTGATCAAAATCATGGAAAGAAGACATTTTCTTGTTTTATTATATCTTTTCGTGTGGATTATAATAATAGTAATGATGATGATGATGATGATGATGATTAATTGATTATGATGATGATGATAAATAATTGATGACTATGATGATAATGAATAATTGATGATGATGATGATGAATTGATGATGAAAATGATAAATAGATGATGATCATGATGATAATGAATAAATGGTGATGATCATCATCATGATGAGACCAATAACGGTAACAGCAATAATTATAATAATGACAATAATAAAAATAATAATAACGGTATGGATGACAATAATAATAATAATAATAATAATAATGATAATAATAATAATGATAATAATATTAATGATAATGATGATGATGATGATTTTTATACATTTCTTTCTTTGTACATGTCGATAACTAATGAACAGAACACAGTGATATATATTGTACTGAAGT
This sequence comes from Atrina japonica, assembly GCA_030159075.1. Taxonomy (NCBI): domain Eukaryota; kingdom Metazoa; phylum Mollusca; class Bivalvia; order Pterioida; family Pinnidae; genus Atrina; species Atrina japonica. Next base: position 576,910 of record BROG01000400.1, on the reverse strand, counting down.
TCTGTATACTTACCTTTCCTATCACTCAATTATAAACAATGACAAGGAGAAATCGAACACGTTCTCATATCTAAAATACAGTAAAACCTGCTATAGTAGCCACCTCTATATAAGGATCACCTGTCTATAAAGGCCAGTTTTGAAAAGTCCCTTGACTACATACTTCAACTAAATTGAACCTGTGTATAAGGGTCACCTGCACATAAAGGTCAATATTCTCTGGTCCCTTGGGTGGCCCCTATATACAGGTTTTACTGTACTATAATTCAATACATAATACGTTTTTTGCTTTTTGACAGAATTGTTAAGAGGGTGATAGCTAACTAAATTTTAATATTTTGGATAATTGTTCCTCTTTCCTCATTGCTCCGCAAATCCAATGTCGTATATATAACTCATTCACCCCTAATAACACATTTGGATTCGTCTAAGTCATTGATTTACAGAAGAGTCCATTGTTTTTCAGGGTTTGATAAGTTAATGGTCTGTGTGTCGTGACACGTCACCCCTGTCAACAGTTTTGCAATGACGCCCATATTTCGTCTCCATACATTATTTTAAGCATTCTTAAGTCAACAATCTTCCATGTTGCAACTGACATCTGCAATAAAATACGGAGAAACTGACATTCTATGTTTGTTGTTGAACACTGAATTATATGTGTACTATGTAGAGAATGAAAAGAAGCTTGATGCCGTGGTATCTGATATTCTAGTTAGCTAGCTCTGTCGTAGCAAATATTCTCTTTGTAATTATATATATTTCATGTATGTTATATTATTTTGTATACATGTATTTCATTCAAAGTTATGTAAGTTTTTTATATCTTTAATTGCTATCGCCAGATTCTCTGAAATGACACACAGATATGTCCAAGGGTAGGGGAAGTGTAGCCCTTTGACAACCGTCGTATTTTACATAGCGTATTCGAAGAATGTTGAATGGCATTCTGTCGTTTTCCAAAAAGAAAATATTCAGCCTTACGTGAAATCTTGTCTGTACGATACGGGCAGGCAATCGGCCTAGTGACCTACATATAATTTCTGATAACATGATTACCGTTACGTGAAGACGCATTTATTTAGTATGTTTATCACGAAAGTTGGATTTGCGACTTAAAAGAAAAATTAGGTAATATTGCTAAATACATTATTTATTTACGCATTAACTGTCAAGTGGTTAAAATTCAAAAAGTATGATAAACATAAAATATACAACGTGTTTTGTTTAAAACTTTGAGAAAACGTTGACAACTGTCCGAGAGTTAAATATTGATTATTATTGCACAGATTGAAATCGATCTAGTGCCAGGCATTTCAATCCTGAAAAGACGGCGATCGTTTGATAGTCTAGTTTCTATATTTTCTATACATACCGTTTAAAGTCATACATGCTGTCAAAATGGAATTTTTTGTTTTCATTAAAAGTTTTAAAAATTTGAGGTTTTATAGAGATAAAATGTTCTTTAAAAATCCCGGGTTGCAAAAAAAAAAAAAAAAATTATAATGTCGTAATTTGTCAAAAGAAATCGAATGAACAATGGCGGGGTTAACATTGAATATTCTATCATGGATGCAGGAAATATCAACGTCGGTGTATTTCATTAATTAACTTCTCCATTGATGGCACCTGATCCCACCTCTTGATTTCAAGAGATCCGTGTTTGACCACTTTTCACCATATTTGTACCTATATCCTGAATGTTTGTTTGTTTATTGTTGTTTAACGTCCCACTGAAGAATATTTCAATCATCACCAAATGCTGGCACTTACTTCCATTGAGCAATGAGGGTTCTTTAACGTGCGACACCTACTGTAACACGGGACCTCCAGTTTTTCCTGTTTCGTCCGAAAGACAGGAAACCAACCTGTCGCCGGCGGGACTCGAACTCACGATCCAGAGTCGAGCGCGCTACCGACTGAGCCAGGCCGGCTCACCTATATCCTGGACATCCTAGTGATTTTTACCTTGGTATCTGAGACTTTTTATATTCTTGGCAATATCTGCATGATAAAAATGTCTACGGTCATGTGTCTATTTAATTGCGTGATGTATTCTTTTATCATAATGGCTGCCTGTATGTCATTAAAATTGTATCTATGACGGTGAACGTAAAATAAAACCAAAGTTTTATGTTACGATTTATAGCATGTATTTGAAAAAATGTGAAACCGTAAATGAAATTATATGTGCATTGATACTTAAAAGATAAAACACAAAACAATTTGACAAAAGAATTTTCCAGTGATATTTTGTATAAGAAATATATGTTTGTAAATAGGTTGACCTAAGTATATAACTCGTTCTATTTTACTAGTAAAAGGGTGTACCATTGTTCATCCCTAATGGAGCCCCTATGGGACCTAGCCGTTTTCCACTCGCATTTTTCATTTGCGGCGTCACATTTGGGATATTCCTTTACCAAGTTTGGTTAAAATTGGTCCATTGGTTTTTGAGCCAAAGTTGAAAATTTCTAAAGGTTGATAACTCATGACGGACACAATAGGTCACCATGTCTCTCTGGCCCCGATAACCTAAAACGTATTGTAACGCATCTAAACTTGGCTGATTTCAATGGATTACCGAAATATTAAAAATTTGAATTAAAATTTCAACTTATTTTGGAAATTGCCATTCTGATATAAAGTATGGTAAGCCATGTTTTGAATAGTTAAATGATTCATTTTTCAATTTCTATTTATAAAGAATCACTGCAAGAGGTTCTCCAATCTGTGAAATTTTAACGACGAGAGTTATGAAGACCAACGTACTTACATAGCGTATGAAGAAAAAAAAAATAAAAAAATAAAAATATTTTACGACCTAGTTGAAATGTGTAAGCATGTGCACGACTTTCGCATACCGTATCCCAATGACACTTAAATGACCTTGAAATAGATGACTTGGTGGTAATTGATATTTAGTCTATCTGACAGAACTGTAATCAGTTTCAGTAAACATCGACTAGACTGTTTCAAATGAAAGTTTAGACTGGGACACAGAAAGATTTTAAATATGTCGGCAAAATACACGTGTCTATGCTGTTTGGTCATTTTAGCAGCCACTGCGAAGGATTTAATATCGAAAGAAAAAAAATAGAATCTTGATTTTGTCTTCGCTTTGACTCAGGTGTTTTAATTCTTACATAGCAGGCTATTACTGACACAATCAATTTCAGTATAAAGAGACACGTTCATCCTTACACTTTCAGTATTGAATATCGCCAAACATATATTGCCGTTTTACAATATAAGGCACTATTTGGTGTAACATTAGCATTATTTGATTTTGAAATCGATAGATTCTAATGTCAAGAAACAGTTTGTCTTATTAAGGATTTGCCACAGTTCGCTTTAAATGTCAAAACGTTTAGTATGTTAATCTGTGGCATATTGACATGGTAATCCTGGTCACTGCAAGTCCTAAAAGCAGACAGAGCAGCTCAGTTGGTAGTACATGAACGAACCACTCAACCAAGGACATATACACACACACTAAACATATCCCATTCTGCCTCACGGGGATGAGTGGCAAGGGTTTTTAAGTAGTCACGCTGCTCGTTAAATCAAGCCAAAGCAAGCATGTAGGTCCTAAAACCACCCTTTGTTGTAAAAGATTACAATTGTAAAATAGAAAAATACGAATCTTCTGGTTAGAAATAGAATCGGATGACCTGGATGAGTACACATTCGCTGTTTCCTATCCACATCCTGCGCGTGTCTGGAGTCAAGTCAGATGTTGCGTTTGGTATATAAACACTTTAAGAACGTCCGATCACTTTCTTAGTTGTTTTGGTTATGGGATGATCGTAAGCCAGACAGTCTCTCAAATTGATTAAAAACATTAAGCTGGTAAAATAGATGATGTAAGTTTCCTTTAAAGTAGATATCACTGTATACCTGAAATTGTTTGTTCCCATTTATTTTCTCCATTTTCATATTTTAAATGAAAATTTCAAATCAAATAATTGAAGTAGGAACATATATGCCACCCATGCAACTAAGATGGTTTGAATATGTTTTCTGTCTTCAAAAGTCGAAAATAATCAGGGGCGAAAATTAACAGGTATACTGTATATTGAAAAGGATAAAATTAATCACAATCTGAATGTGTATTAAAATAATAAAGTTGTCTATATTGAGTAAAATATCAATACTGTATAGTTGTTTAATTTAACGGGGAGAACATTTCGTGTTTCTATTAAAGGAACTTATTCACGGGTTTTAAATTTCACGCAAGACCGTTTCTAATAATGAAATGTGATAGGAAATGAAGTAAAGCTGATAAACTTTTGTGAATCGCGTATACGATCTCCGGTTATATATGAATGGATTTTGATTGGTAAAACATTTATAATTTAACGGTAACGTATTGCCATTGACGATGAAATATCCTATTTAGTCTACTAATATCTTACAGAGTTGTCGGTCCTTGCACTCTCGATAAATATCTTTCAACGTCTCGACTTTTTCCAGTTCTTGTAAAAATATATAAATCTACTATACATTTTTGCTTTTTATAAGGTATTGGTCTTTTTTGCATACATTTTAGTGCTAACATTAGAATAAAATATTATTTGCGACGAAAATACTTTTTTAAAATTGCTAAAAATATACGGACTATATTTTTGTGAAAAATATCCCTAATCTGAGAAATTTGGTTTTATATTCATTCTGTTGGTTACATTATCACGTGTTCTGGGACTGCTTTTCAGACGTTGACAGAGATTGATCGAGAGTACAAGAACCAACAACTCTGTGTAAAATATTGTTTAGTCTACATAAATGTTCAAACCTGAACGACGGCTGTCTCTTATTATGAGTATTAATAGTACTACATGTATATTGATTAAAACCGAATAAAAATCATAAGTATTACTGTCAGGTGGTCTCCTCAGGGAGGTGGTATCTATGGGTCAACTGTAAACGCACACTAAACTGTTCAATTTCACGTTCTGAAATTAACATACATGTATCTTAAAAATCTCAATTAATGTAGTGCTTGTCTTTTTTAAAATTACCGCATTATGACATATGCAAAGAGCTAAATTTTGGCTTTCCAAATATGTAAGGTATGTTAAATCCACATATTGAAACACAAATTTGGTCGTTCAATGATATCAAAACATCGAAGATATCGGTTGTCACTTTCAATCTAATGATTAAGTGTACTTGTAATTCAATACACAAGCTATCATTTTGTGATTACAGCGAAATTGATAATTCAAATCTATTTTAGCATGTTCACTTCCTTTTGATTGTAGATTATGTAAATTCCTTTGGCAGGTGAACAGTTAACTTTACAGAAGCATAATGAATGGCGTTACTATAACCCATGATATGGCCTGTACGTTACCTTTCGCGTCACTTTCAATATCAGCATTTTGCATACGTGCATACCAACCTGGTCAAGTTCTTTTCCGGTTAAAATTGTCTAGTGGACAGAACGCTGATTACAAGTCAAATTTTCTATGTCAAATATTCTGCTTACGTCGTCAATGTCATTTGGGCAATATTCGGTACACTACATTTCTTTTTTTTTAAACTGCAATGGATGGAATTGTATATATATATCTATATATATATCTATATATATATATATATATATATATATATATATATATATATATATATATATATATATATATACTGCGTATACTTATCAAGAGACAGAGAGAGATGTGTTATTGAGAGAATGTTAAAATTAATCCAGTACTTCTTAAGTTCTATATACATAAACCCACGCCTAAAACTCAGACAAGAATTAGATTCATCTTTAAAAAATATTATAATTATAGTAGTCCATCATATTTTATTAACTTGTCCTACCTTTTGTAAAACAATGACTTCAAAACCTCTTGGGCTCAACGTGTTCTTTTTCACTACCTTAAAGAGTATAGAACACTGGCTACCAATCTCCATCTGACTCTGATTCTGGGCGTGTCGAACAGGGCTGGGCCAAGTGTATCCTGTTTTTAAAAAACTGTCTTACATCTGCATCGCGATTTTCTGTGTTTAAATCCTCTTCTTTGGCTTCCTTTTGAATTCTAATGGTGTACCACTGAGGAGCCTAAAACTCTGAAAAGACATCGAATAAAACGTCAAAAACGTCAACGGTGAAAAGTGACAAAACGATCCAAGATTTAAAAAAGCAAAAATTAAATGGCACCTGATCTTACATCTTGATTTCCAAAGGTCCGTGTTTGTCCAAGTTTTACCAGATTTGTCTATATATCATGGACGTCCTGAAGACTTAACACTTTGGTTTATTGAGACTTTTATATGTTTCTCGACGTAGAAATGTGGAAAATTACTTTTTCTTTCCTTTCGAAGCGAACTCAGTTAATCAATGATTTTCAATAAATTTCTCTGTATCTTTTATTGTAATTAGTTCATTATTTATATTTTCAGTGTCAATACATGTGGTCCAATTCCTCGCCGGTATTGCTGTAAAGGATGGACGATATCTCGAGGAAGCTATCGGTGTATTATACGTAAGTAGCTAGTTAAGCCAGAAGTTGGTCCTGGGTCCGATGTCAACAACTTTAGTTAAAACCACTTCTTGTTGTTGTTGTTTTTACACAAGATAGAATACTATTATATATAGTCTAAGAGTAAGTCCTGTAAATACCACATTTTTGTTTTGTTGTTGTTGTTTTTTTTTTACACTACCAAGAATACCATTACCTATAGTCTAAGAGTAATTCCTGTAAATATCACTTTGTTGTTGTTGTTGTTGTACCATTACCTTTAGTCTATGAGTTATTCCTGTAAAGGAAGATGAGTCTTTAATCTTCTCTTAAAAAATTAAAACAAAAACAAAAAGAAGACTTTACCAACAACAACAACAACAATAACAATGACAACAACTTCAACCTTCACCTAAGAAGTTAAAACAAAACAAAAACAAAACGAAGAAAACGTTATCAACAACAACTACAACTTCAATCTTTTTCTAAAGAAATTAAAACAAAAACGACAAAAAAAGGAAGACGTTAACAACAACAACGAGAAAAACAACTTCAATTTTCTCCTAAGAAACAAATTATATTGGGTATCGGTATATGAAATGAAAAAGTTATGATACAAACATTTATTTAATTAATTAATTTAGTACAATGTAATGTCATATAAATATAAAAAGTAAAAATACCAAAGTGAAAATTGTATGATACCATTTTTACTTTCGGAAAAACATTTATTTCAAATTCGAGTTCAACTTATTGCCTGAAACGATCGTCATGAGCATTTGTTGTTACTAATATTTAAACCCTTTTCCCCAGACAAAGTTATTGGGCCCAGAAAGTGTATCTTGTATCGCTCTAATACTTTTAAACTAATCGAGTTCTAGAATTGTTTATCATATCTCAACTTTGATAAAAGATCCAACTGATCCGACATTTATATTTTCTGAATAACTAAACTTTAATGGGTCTGTAAAAGGGTTGGAAAACAGAGAAACTTCTCCAGAATAGGTCACAAGTTAAATTTATAAATTTATTTTTATAATAACAGTCAAAATACCTCTGCAAAAAAAAAACCAGAGGTGAGATCAGGTGCCATGGAGGAGTAAGCATTCCCTGTCGACCCGTCACACACGCCGTGAATCCACAGTCAAATTCAAATGAAATAAGTGAGGAAGAAATCCTCGTTACAGCAACCGCTATCGAACAGACAACCCAACATTTCATTTAGCGAAATAGAAGGCAATTATACCAACCATAAAATTGGCGGAACGTTGACATTAAGCGCGATTTTCGATATCCCTTGTGTTTTAGTAAATCAAAATTACGACTATAGTAAATACTTTGATTTACTATAATATTTCACTATATTTTTAAAATATAACATATTCTGCACATCAATACAAAATAGATTTTTTGCGTCTACTTAGCTTTAAAAAATTTATTAGTCCATGGATCCATTTAACAATTAACAATTTTCCATCTTAAATTGTCCATTGTAAGTAGTTATATCCCACAATCAACTGCATATGGCGTTTATGTTTCACAAATGATCCGATATGTCAGGGCATATTCAAGATATGAACATTTCATATACAGTTAAACTACTCACTGACTCATTATTGACACAGGGATATCGAAAACCGAGTTTGATGTCAACGTTCCGCAAATTTTTATGAGGCGTCGTTTTACTTTTTAATACCAGTTAGTGATATCACTTTTAAATAGGTCATATCACTTATTCGAGTAGGTGATATCACTGATTCGAATAGGTGATATCACTTATGCGAAAAAGTGATATCACTTTTATAAATTCTTACGTGATATCACATATACGAATGATTGATATCACCTATTTGAATGAGTGATATCAACTACATTGTATTCGAATGAAAGATATCTATTCAAATGAATTTGTGATATCACCTACTCGAATCTGCAAATACCTCTGCAAAAAAAAAGAGGTGAGATCAGGTGCCATGGAGGAGTAAGCATCCCCTGTTGACCCGTCACACCCGCCGTGAATCCACAGTCAAATTCAAATGAAATAAGTGAGGAAGAATTACTCGTCACAGCAACCGCTATCGAACAGACAACCCAACATTTCATTTAGCGAAATAGAGTTATCGCAAACAAGGCAGTTATACCAACGATAAAATTGGCGGAACCTTGACATTAAGCGCAATTTTCGATATACCTTGTGCTTTAGTAAATCAAAGTTACGACTATAGTAAATACTTTGATTTACTATAATATTTCACTATATTTTTAAAATATTACAGTAAGCAAAAATAAAGAAGTAAAAATGGTTACTAGAAAGAAAATCAAAGTCCATTAGAATACGACAAATTAGATAAACAAATGGTCCCAACATAAAGAACAATTGCAAATCCCAAACTGGATGGGATCAGGTGTCCGGAAGGAGTCAGCGTCCCCTGTTAGCATGCCACACCCGTTGTTTCCCAAAAGAACCAGAAAAGCTCTCACGACGACTGTTTCTGACAATAATACTTCTTCAGTTGAGCTGGAATTTAAATTGATATATGAAGTTCTGAAACTGTGGAAAACAGGTACCATACAAAGCCAAATACCAAACCAAAATGTATTCAAAATGACTTTTAAGGGTAGCCACTGTGAAAAGACGAATTTCTTCGCTTTTGAGTAGTTTAGAATTTAATAAACGGTGCTAAATATCTTAATTTTAAATTTCTATACCTACAACAAAATATGATTCATACCACACAATTGCATTATACCAGCTGGGCAATGTATAGCATCGTGTCAAAAGTGAGTCAACTAACGCCATTTTCCTGCTGTTTTCTATGTTTAATCAACGTTTTTAGAAATACCTGCTACAACTTAATGCTCTCGTCAATTCTTGTCTAAATTCACATGTTTAGAAACAAAAAGTATATTCATTTTCATCTGATATAAGTTGTAAATTCCTTGGAAAACTTTATTTCCAAGACGCAACAATTTTTCTTAATTATTTTGTTGTTTTTATTTATTATGAACAAAGAAGGAATTGTAATTGTAAATTTCGCTTGCCACTTACTTTCAGTAGTATATTATAAACATAATACCAAAGTTACAATGCTCAAGACGATCGTTTCTGTCAATTAGACTTCATCAGTTGAGCTCCAATTTAAAATGTATATGTATTTTCTAATGAGAAAGTGGTATCATACAAGGTCAAATAATAAATCTAAAACTATAGCCGAAATCCGTCTAAGAGTAACTACTGTTAAAAAAAAAATGATTATCTTAGCTTTAGAAAACTTTGGAATTTAAATGGTGTTATCAGTGCCAAATATTACTTTAGTATAAGATTTTTCAGCTGGTACCGAAATACCAGGACTCTATAGGAACTGGTGTTAGTTGACTCGCGTTTGGCATGATGCTGTACTTATGGGAAAAGGGTAAAACCCGGACGTCTGAAAGGGCGGATATGGTACAATGTGCATGGGGGAGTGGCGAAACACTGGAAGCTGTAACTTTGGCAAAACACAATCCAATGTTTAACTATTGCGACAATGTTTTTTGAAAATGCCAAATTCAGTAAACATGTATTTTTTTCCAAACATGAAACTACTATAGAACTTTATCCATCGCTTCCAGGCCGTTCCTGTGTATTCTTATCTCGACAACATTTAACCGACTTTGTCAAAATAAAAGTCAATCATTTCGTCTGTTACGTCACCATTTCTCCTGATGTGATAGAGATAAAATCTCAGTTATGTGTGCAATAAACAATTTTAGAATTTGACGACTTCAATTATTTTTTACAGTTATGGTTAAATTTACTTGTACTTTTTTTCTCTTTAACAGCCGTCTGTACCCTTGGTTGCAATGGCGGAACCTGTATCAGCCCGAGTCTGTGTTTGTGCAAAAGTGGTAAAATATCGCAAAAATGCCAGGATCAAAGTGAGTAAATCTAAATCTTCTCAGGGGTTGATGGACCCTTTTTAGGACATGGTCCTGTACCCTTTCATTTTGGAATTTTACATCGCAATGGGCTAAATTTAGTAAAATAAAAATTTGCAATGGTCACTTTACTAAATAAATATAAAGACTCAAAACCCATGATTCATTATTATTATTATTATTATTAAACTGACAACATGGAATTCATCTGAAGACATGCAGGTTTTGATTTAGCAGTACTTAAGGTCGAAAATTATTCCTTTGTATACCAAAAGTCAGCTACATAATGAACATAATTGGGAAATGTTTTCTCAAAATTTGGGAAAATATAGCAGATTTTCCATTGGGAATGGAGCCTTTTACTGGACCTGAATGTAGATGATATCCACCCTTGCTTTTTCTAGGCCTTCCGCAAGTTGACCCTGGCCTGACGTAATGGTTCAAAGCGCGATGCTCTAACCACTCGCACACTTTTATTATTTTGGCAACATTGAAATTTTCCTAACCCAGGACCTTTATGTACAATTTAAAAATTGCTTAGGCCTCAGTCTTAAATTGTCATATTGTAAATCTTCAATTTACTGGGTGTGTGTTTAATTTTGAATATATGTTAGGTTTTATATAATTGTTTATATGTTAAAGCATAACACAATTTACAACATGACAACAATCTTATGTTTACACTCACCCAGTAAATTCAAAATTTACAACATGACAATATTTTTAAGTTTTATGGTGCCGGGCCCCGGTCTGAGTTTTCACCCAAACTATTTATATTATTTTATTTTCTTCGGATATGCTATATTTTCATCATTACTATACATTATACAACGTTGTAGTATAACTGTGGTATGATTTCGCCTCAGAATCATAAAAAATGTGCTGACATTGCAATTGAGTTTTACTGTGTTTGGCTACAGCGGGGTCTGGCTCCATAAAACTTGAGAATTTACACAAATCTGAGAATTTTCTACAAAATAAAATAAAAATTTAAATAACAATGATTATGATAAATCATAATTGATATAGTTTATGAATTATGAATATCAGAGATAAAATATCATTTTAGGCAATAATGTCCTACCAAATATATTATACTTTTATTTTTATTTAGAGATAGGATGAAAAAAAATATGGGATATCATATATATATTGTCCTGTGCTCATTTTTAATTTATTAAAAATTAAAAATTAGTAAAGGACACTTATTTAAATTCCTCTCCTAAAATTATAAAGTTGACAAATTTGTTGGGGAACGTCAACTAACTATTTGACAAAAGTAATGAACGACAAAACAGTAACGAATTTTAAAGAAACGACGAACATACAAGAATTGAACGAATGGATGAAAAATAACTTTGTACGTGGTATTAGAGACTTTTGGTCTGTATGAACTTATCAAATTATTTGAAAATTAGAAAACAAGAAACAATGCCTGGCGATTTCAGTTCAAAACTCAAGATAAATAGGATATGTTTTCTATAAATAGATACATAATATAGAGTTGAGCTTGTATAAGAAAATTTAGGATTATAAGATATTGGTTGAAACTGAACTCATTCACCCCGAAAAACACATTTGGACTGTCCTAAAGCATTGATTTACAGAAGAGTTCATTGTTTTTTCAGGGGTTGATTGGTTAAAGGGGCATTAGCCCTGATTTTTTCAACCAAAAAAAAGTCCTTTTTACTACTTATATTGATATACATGAACAAAAAACAGATATACACAGGCATAAAAAAAATTCTTATCAAATTCCTATATTTTTTTGTGAAAATTGCTTGAGAAACCCAGTTTGGCACTTATATATGCATGCCACACTGGACCTGATATTATTTTCACAAAATATATGAAAATATAAGCTTTTTTAGGCCTGTGTATATCTCTTATGTGTTATTGTACATCAAGTATAAGTAGTAAAAGTAAAAAAAAAATCGAAATATTTTTTTGGTGCAAATGAAAGCTATCCTCATCTCATTGACCAGGTCACATTGCAATCATATTTAAGTAAACCTATTTTGCCACATTATAAGAAAGTGATTAGTAAAATCAGATTGCCTTCCCATTGTTTATCTATTGAAACAGGAAGATACAAGAATGTCCCCATTAACAGACATTTATGTCCAGTATGCTCCTCAGATATTAAGGATGAATGTCATCTTTTGTTAAAAAATCCCTCTTATCAACATTTAAGAGTCAAATTTTTGAAAAGATGCTATTATATCAGGCCCGCTGTCTTTAAATCAGTTCAGATACTTAGCACACACAATACTTCAGATCTCGGTGTAAATTCATTATGAATGCATTCAAAATAAGAAATAACATTGCTAAAATCAATTAGATAGATATACTGCATCACAAAATTTATTTTATTTATTATATGAATTAATCTAGAATGAATTCTACTTTATTATAAATCACAGTTGTTATACCAACTGTATAACACATGTACTCTGATACATGATATTGTTTGTACTTTACATGCATGTCTATGAGGTGTATTTGCTTTTGACCAATAAACAATACTATAGGCCTTCAATAATTTTCGGCATCTACAATAGTGTGCCATCAATATATAGGCCCTACATGCAGTCAAACATCACCCAGTCGCAGCATTCATTTTGTGTTTTTAACAACAACAACAAAATAAATAAAAATAAACCTTAAAATCATAAATGGTTGATTTTGAATACTGACAGAGATCTATTATATTGCACACATGTACGTGTACATGGTCTGCACGTGATGAGATAAACGTAGTTCTGCATTTATCTATGTGATTGAAAAATATTGAAAAGTAATTTTCAATATGGTTTTAAATAATCAGAACTCATTGAGGATATCATAGGCAAAACGGTGGAGTAGTTATATGAGGCGCTGTTTTACTTTTATTAAGCATTTTAAGAATTCATAAAATCGAATTTAAGATATCTGTTGGACCATCCGAGTGGAAACGTCGGCGGGGACGAAGCCCCAGAAACCACTTTTTGACTCGTGTGCAAATTTTTAAACAATGGAATGAACCTGTAATATTTTCACAACTAGAACTAGTAAATAGCTTATGATACGCATTTTTTTCGAAATCATTTGGCAAATGTAATATTAGGTTCCGCGGGAAATTTGGATGCGAGCATGGGATGCTTAGGTATCACGTGACGCCTAATGTTGTGACGTAACATGCTCTGGGGCCGAGTTAAAGACGAAGAGCCAAGAGGAAATGCTAGTCAAAGGCTTCTAGAGATACTCCATTCAGAAGCAAAACTAATCTTAGGCAACACATTGGCTGCCAGCTTTATTTTTATTTAATGTATATTTTGTCAAATTTAACGATCGTTTCATTGGAGGAGATGTCTATATGTTGTATCGTTTTTCTGTAGGCCTATCGGGGCGCGAAGTCGCTAAATAACACCGAAATCACTAGGCCTAGACAAAAAAAAATCGCTTAAAATAGGGACAGAAAGTTTGTTCTGCATAGTCACAAGCATGGCCGTGTCATTTATATAACCCGTCCTCTGTAACAAGGGGAGAAAATTTTGACTTATTTATCAATATACGGATAGAATTTCAGTCCCCTTTGATAACACGGACCAATTGGCATTTAAAAATGTCTTTCACAAACTAGGCTACTGAGTAAGGCTACTAAAACTCAAATTAATAGATCTAGTTGAGTTTGAGTAGGCTTTTATGACTTTTTGTGATTTAAAGCTAAAATACACAATTTATGCTGTCACTGGATATGAATTATGATTGTAAACAGATGGCATGTTATTTTAAATAATGATAATTGTTAGGTCTACTGCCCATTTGAAGAAAACTTCAGAAATATTTAAAAAAAAAATAGTTGAGTAGATCTAGATCATAGACATAGATCCATAAAGTGTTACTCAAATTTTTATTACTTTTCTCACTATGAAAAAAAAAGTAAGCAAACCTTTTTTATTTTTCGGTATACTCATGTAAAACGCCTTTTTTCAAAAATAATATGACCAGCGGCATGTAAAGCCTAACATATATCGCTGATATGACAAAGTCATTTCTTTTTCAATTTCAGTACAATTAGAATTTTCCTTGTTTGTTTTGTTATAAAAAAAATTCCATTGTTTTGTTTTATAGTACAGAGAAATTTTACAGGAAACAAAGTTTTAATGTATCTTTATAGGGTATTGTGACATTAAGAATTCAGTTTTCTGTTAAAAATGTTACTTTTTGGTAAAATGATTTAAAACCTCACGTCAATTTTTTTTTAGAACATTTTATTTGTATAAGACATCAAATGTTCGAAACTTTTATAAACAAAAACAAAAAAATTCAATTTTGACAGCTAGCTTGTAATAAATTGCCTTTTAAAAGCATATTGTTTAAGCTACTACCATGCAGGTAGCCAAGAGGGCTTCATGGCCTGGTTGGTTGGAGCCTAACCCTTTAAACCATGAAGTCTCTCACCTCTAGTCAGCGCGGTGTCAAGTCGTGCTGGAACCTAAGCAGATTTTGTAAGAAAGTTTGCCAGTTAACTCATTAACTCCTAAAGACACATTTGGACTGGCTCAAGTCATTGATTTACAGAAGAGTCCATTGTTTTTTCAGGGGTTGATGAGTTATGTTTAAATAACTTGCAGAAAGCTGGTTGTTTCTTCCCAAGTACAGTATAACCTGGTTCTCTCCTCCATTATTAAAATCTGGCCACCACCATTTGACTGAAAAAATGTTGAGTGTGGTGCAAAACACCCCCCCCCCAAAAAAAATAGCAAAAAACCCAAACAAACAAGCAAAAATAAAGTTGATTTATGCGATTTACAGAATACAATTTCAATTATTACATATTGCGATCCGTTTTGTTATTATAGTAAAGTGTAATCCTTCCTGCAAGAATGGAGGCAGATGCATTGGACAGAACAGGTGTGCTTGTTCCTATGGCTTCTCCGGCAGACGATGCGAGAATGGTGAGCATACATCATTTTTTGATATTATATATATATACACAGTGAAATCTCGTCATCTAGAAATTCACGGGACCGTCCCAATTACTTCGAGATATCTGAAATACAAGATAGCCGAGAATTTTCAATTCACATATTTTCTATTCTTTTTGGACAATGAATAAACTAATTAACATTGGCTACTGATTAATTTAAATTGGATTTAAACAATTATTAGTGACCCTTTTTCGTTGATTCGGGAGTTGATTGTCTTGTGTTTTGCAGGTAAACGAGTAATTAATTATAGTGATTTTCTCATGCAACAAGTAAACTTTTAAACACAAGGTAATTTCAAAAGAAGAAGTGACAAAATTTTATTATATTTTGATACTTAGGACCAGAAATATACTTCTGAGATAAATGAAATTTCGAGGTAAAAACTTCTTGATATCCAGAATAAAAGTAGTATAAAAATATAGTAAAAAAAATTGGGACCGGCCTTTCGATTTTGATATAACTGGAATTTTGTCTCATCCAAGTTTGAGATAACGAGATTTCGCTGTATATATATGTGTGTATAGAATTACTGTGACAGTACTCGACATGACCAATGTAAACAAATTCTCCCTGTGTTTTTTTTTTACACCAGGAGTCAAAAATCATAAAAATGTCCACTTTTCCTGCAGGAAACATAGTTTTGGAAATCTTCTTGTCTGAATGCCAAAATGACTTGTCTGAAAAATAACGTTTAACAATTTAAGATGTTATTTTGTGTTTAAACAAGTATTATTTTTGTTGAATTATTTCATCTCTACAACAATTTCACTTGTCCCTTTGGACAAGCGAGAAGTACAAATGTAGCGTTTACTTGTCCGACCACAAAATGGACTTGTTCTGAACAACCGGACTTACCTGAGTGTTGAGCCCTGTGCACCTGATGTTTCATACTTACACAAGATAAAGCACACATCCGCTCAAAAATGATGTAAATGATATTGAGGCAAATCAGCATGGTGACCAGTTGCTGAGTTAGCTTGTTTCTGTGATTTCGGTATTCAAGTGAAACAGTGTTTTAATTTGCTTTTGACTGTGTTTCAGAATGAATGTGATGAAACAACAATACAATTATTTATATATAAACATTTATTTATATCAAAACAATGGACATCAACAACAGAATTAAGAATTTTCAATAAAAAATTGGAAAGTGTCATTCCTCGAAAAAGGACTACAGTCCTTTCAAAGTAGCATACTGAATATATTGCCTCAAGCAAGGTTATCTTACAATAAACTTCAATGTTGGGGTAGCTACCATGTTTAGTGTATGTTTTGTGTGTATGTAAATATTGTATATATAGATGTAGATTGTATTTTTTTAGGCCTAAAAGAAAATTTCAATTTGTTTGATGTTGCCTGGCAACCCACCCAAATTGCTGCTGCCCAATTTATTTTATTCAAAAGATTTTACAAAAAAGAAAAAATTTTGTCCAGATTTTTTTGAGACCAGTTCAAGCAACCAATCTTTATCTACTTGTTTATTCAAAAGATTGCTTACACATTTGAAACAGAAACTTGAAGCCACTATCGGGTGAGCTTAACAATATTATATACATGTATATATACCTAAATACGCATATCAATCCCCATGCCAGAATTTACCTTGTTTTAAAAATGTATATGCATGTACAAAGAACGAGGCAGTTATTAAAGCAAACCTTCCTTGCTTTGTTGGATTTCCTTTTTTTTTTTTTTTTAAAAATGATAATTTGCGGACCTACCTACTTACCCACATCTGGAAGGTATGGACAAGCAACATCAAGCAAAAAAATTTTGAACAGTGGCCTTATGCATCTCCGTATTACTGGTGCATGTATACAAGATATGAAGTTTTGTTTAATTAATGAGAGTGAATTTAATTCTTATTTTGAACATTTTAACACGAGAGTACCAATGCTATCAAAGCATCATGGGGGACATTTGTAACTAACAGTCTCATCCTTCCAAAATATGATGTACTTTAAAAAAGGAAGGTATTCAGATAAAATCTTTCACAACTTTTTTTGTCTATGTATATAATCTGCGTTTACTGTGTAATCTATAGAATTCGGACTATGTCACACATGCGAATGACACTGACATATTTATATACCTGGTTTAAAGTGCTGATGGTATGCGGGTGAGCAGTCTGTGATTTAAATGCTCAGACGATACAGATTTATACTGTTGTTATATGTATCGTGCCATTGAGATTATTTCCAAGTTCTTAAGCTCTTAACTGTAACTAGTTGATGTTGTATTTATTTAAATGTCTAGTCGAAATGTGAAATGCTTTTCTTCTGAAGATCGGATTTCTCATAGAAATATGTCAGAAATCAAACTGATAAAAGTTGTATTTAAAACAGAGCTGGTAACTTGATAGTACTTTCTATAATTTCTGGCAAAATAAAGCACTTTTACTTTTGCAAGGTTCAAAATTCACTTTCATTTTTTTTTTTACTAAAAAACATCTAGCAGTTGTAAGATCTACATTGAAACTTTCCAGCCCAAAGTAATTTCAGTATGTGCAATGAAATATTAATAAAAAATAAGTGAAATAATCCCTCTGTGTCAAAATGAATTTCGATGGCTTTTTGATCTAAAACTAAGAATTGCTCTAGCAGACTGAATATGTTTCACCATGACTGATTTTTAGAAATAAACTTATGATACGACATGACAGTCTTCAATTTCAGTGGTTTCTTATTAACTCATTGATCCCCTATAGCAACAACTAGACTCTCCCATTTCAAAGAACAATAAAAGAATTGTCAGAATGCAGGAGTGTATGATTTGAAATCTTAAATTTTGTAATAATTTTACATGCAAAATTAACTTGTTCATTCCCCAATTATGAGATTAGACCATACCATCTAATGATTTGGGTGAGTCTAAATGTGATCACAGAGGTTTCTTATTAAGGAAATTGTCATTTTGTTGGTCAGGTTCCTCAAGGTCATAGAACTAGGCCTACATATACAGTGAAACCTGTATATAGGGGCCACGCAAGAGACCAGAAAATATTGACCTTTATGTGCAGGTGACCCTTATACACAGGTTATATTTAGTTGAAGTATGCCGTCAAGGGACTTGAAAAAACTGGCCTTTATAAACAGGTAATCCTTATATAGAGATGGTCGCTATAGCAGGTTTTACTGTATATATATATATATATATATCATCAGCGCTGGCTCTTTGGAATAGCCAGTGTAACCATTTGCTATTTTTTCCCCCCGAAATTGTGTTTACCAAAAAAAAAAAAAAAAAAAGATTATTTTGATTTTTTTCTACTTTTACTACTTGTACTTCATGAATAAGAGCTATACACATTTTTATTATTATTTTTTTTAATTTTGATATAGAAATTTAAGAGAAGAAAATTAAAATAAAAACCAAGTGGACAAAATTGCCTCAAAATTTTTTCAGTCAGGGGTTTTTACAATGTAGGTGGGTTGGTATGGTGATTCATCAAACAATTTTTTTTTTAAATTTTTGGCCTGAAACATAAAATCCTTATTAACTCATGTGCCCCTAAAAAACAATGGACTCTCCTAAAAATCAATGGCTTTGACCAGTCCAAATGTGTCTTTAGGGGTGAATGAGTTTTAAAAGCACAAGTCTTCAACCATGGTTGATAGTGTTTAATTTGCTGTTATAGCTAAAAGTTTGCCAGTTTAATACTTGTGGAAGGTCAGTGGTCTTATGCAAAGTTATGATGGTAAATTGTGCCCTGGTTTCCTGCTCTGTCATTGAAAACATCGTTATTGTACGTGTATTCACTGTAAAATTGTTGAGTGTGAATAAAGCAATGAATCCAATATATGTTTTGTTAGTGTAGAAATCTTCCAGTCAACTCTGGAAATAGTGAGAAAGCTGCTATTTGGTCAGAAGTGGGGAAAAATTCTTCAAAAAACTGACTGAGTTCCACATGAAAATGTAAAAAAAATAATTTACATTTGCATAATTTCTTAAAAATTCCTACCTAAACACGATGCACATATGAAAATTGTCTGCAAAAATTTATTAGGCATTGAATTCTGTTTCGAAAACAGTTTTACACAATTATTTTCAAATTATGGTAGTAATAAACGCAGTATAAAAATGGTTTCAGATGGTACCTGAGCATTTCAGGAGAAATGTAAGCTAGCATATTTGTAACTTGAAATTTTAAAGAGCACCATACATGTGTTATTACTGCTTTTCTACAGCCTAAATGACAAAAAAAAACATTCTCTCAATGTAAACACCTTCAAATCAGAGAGAAACTGTTGGAATCTGAGAGTATTTACATGCAGTTTAAACAGATGTTTGACGGTTCTCAGTGTAATTCCATTTGTCAGGTGCGTGTTGCCAAAGATCTTATAAGTTGAAATGTATTTCGTTTAGATATATTTACTTATATCCTGTAAGATAGAGTTTTGATATCTTTGAAGATACAATGCAAGCTGTCAGTTCCATCTGTTTTAGAGTTTTGCTCGGTTTTGAATAAAAAATTATAAAGAAATTGGTTTGTCCAAATGACATACATATAAAGAGCCCTGAAGCAAACTTGATTTTAAACCTGGTTTTTTATGCCCCCAGCTTGAAAGGTCTGCCGGGGGGCATCTAGTATTTAGATCGTCCGTCTGTCTGACCATAATTAAGTCCAGCTTACATATAAAGTGCAATATTTCAAGTTTGGATTGTGATACAGTAGCCAAACTTAGCTTGTAAGTTCATATAAGAGTTGCTCACACTTCACTGACATCACATGCCCCTGGGGGTGGGGTAAAAATGTATGACATTGCAAAATTTTGTTGGGACCGGGGGCATTTGTGTTTCACAAACACATCTTATTTTCTGTGATTTTTAAAAGAAATGATATTGTTACACATTGTATATTTGACACTAAATGGGATTATGAGCAAATCAAGATTTTTAATGGTGACCAGTCCTATATTTAGTAACACAATGCTAAAGTGTCACAGCCTCTCTATGATGTTTCTGCTGGTTGTACAGATAAAAGACAGGGCAGGATGGGTAACAAGGCAAAATGCAAAAATGCAAAATAGAGGAAGAGGGAGGGGCAGATCAAAATCAGGGCAGGATAAGTGGCTGATTCTCTAAAAGCTTTTGGTTCGGACCTTGTGTACAATTTATTATGAGTGCTTAGTGCAGTTTATGCCCGAATGTTTATTGCATATCAGACTTAAAAATATAAAAATCGGTTTGTTTGATTTATTCTGAAGAACATACCAAAAAATCCTAACCCACTTTTTCATTTTGTCATTTTACATGTTACATGTGTTATAAGTCTCCCGAGGTATATTGGCACATGTTTACAAACGTCACATGAGTCTAAAATCAAATCATTTTAGGGGTTACACATGTTATAGAATTGTACCTTAGCTTGGTAGACCTTTATTATAAACTAAGGGCTATGTATCTTGACTCGAAAATGTATCACGATATATCATGATAAATGAAAAGTGTATCACCATGAATCACGATATACATGTATATCATATTATTAGTAATATTCAGACACTGAAATACTAAATAAAGGAACCAACATAATTCCGTACCAGGTATTTTCTTTTTGCGAAATTTTTTTGGCAGGAATAAACTCACAATATATTGTTGTATTGATGAAATATTGTTACACCACTACTATAAATTAATTGGTTAATTACATAACACAAAACAAACAAACACAACTTTTGTATGTTCAGTTGTACTTACTAACCCAGTGATGGTCTTAATTTTTGTTTTCACTCTAGATTACAGAACTGGACCATGTTTCACTCAGTTGTCTGATAATATGTGCCGAGGGCAGCTCACTGGAATTGTTTGTACCAAGAATCTCTGCTGTGCTACTGTTGGCAAGGCTTGGGGTAACCCATGTGAACAGTGCCCAGTGCGACCACATCCATGCCGACGTGGATTCATACCCAATCTTCAAACCAAAATGTGTCAAGGTATATATATATATATATATATATATATATATATATATATATATATATATATATATATATAAATTAGTCCATCTCTCAAGTTATGTATTCAAAGTACAGTTGAACTTTACTTTTTGACATTTTGTATAAATTAACATTGTATATCGAAACATTTACCGGTGTTGAGAATTGCTTGTTTCAAAGATGAAAAATTTCAAAAAATATTGTTTCTCACTAATTTTGTCAATAAATCAGCTTTGAAATGTATATCAAATCCAAACGATAGACCAGTAACTAATTTTTAAGCACATTGTTGTACTCAACAAAGTAATTAGGTCATTGTTAAAGGTAGGAACCAAGCCGGCCTGGCTCAGTTGGTAGCGCGCTCGACTCTTGATCGTGTGGTCGTGAGTTCGAGTCCAGTGGGCGGCAGCTTGGTTTCCTGTCTTTCGGATGAGACAGTAAAAATCGAGGGCCCGTGTCGCAGTAGGTGTTGACACATTAAAGAACCCTCACTGCTCAATGGCCGTAAGTGCTGAGCATAGGCCAAAATTTGAAGCCTTTTACCAGCATTTGGTGACGTCTCCTTATGAGTGAAAGATTCATTAGTGGGACGTTAAACAACAATAAACAAACAAGGTAGGAACCAGCATCAGCTTATGTTGTAGGTTGTTTCTGTCATTAAATGCTAATTTAAAATGAGCTGAGTCATTAGAATCATCCCGGTTACCCTGCGTATGTTTACAAAAACTGACAGGGTATCGGTGATTCCCATGTCGGACATATCTTTGGCACCACTTGGCTGACCCCTCACAGTGAAACTTCATTTCTGATAGGGGAATCCTGGATACCCTGTCAGTTTTTGTAAAACAGTCGCAGGGTAGCCTTTAAATACCAGAAATTACTTGACTCAAATGTCTCTTTTATTGTCAGGTTTGAAGTGCAGGAGTGTCATTTTTGACTTCACTGTTTAGGTTTGAAGGGAAAGCTTTATATATATTAAACGTTGAATGTTTATTTCAGATATCAATGAATGTGTGGCCATACCTGGGCTTTGTGTTGTTGGGACTTGTATAAACACCCTTGGATCATACAAATGCGAGTGTAAAAAAGGACAGAGACAAAACCCAATCACACAAGCCTGTGAAGGTAAGTTGTATTATATATCCACTACAGGGGCATATATATATATATATATATATACTTTCCACACTATCATACAGGGCCAAAATAAGGCCCCACTTCCAGTGCAAAAGCAATGCATTTTTTCCCAATTTGCAGTCAGAATTTCTCAATTAAAGTCAAATGACATGAATTTGAAGAGATTTTTGTATTTTCAAACAGTTTTGCATATTTCTAGATTTCCCAGTTTCAATAAAATGTTGCCAAAATTCCCAATTCAAAAGGACCAGTCCCCGTTCCCAATAAAGTTTGTTAGTTCCCTACCAGTGAAAAGAGAATGGGGGATGCTATAGGTTTTTTTTGTGTCCATCCTTCTGTTTTGTAATTTCTTACCATTCATTTTAATAATGGTTTCAAAGGTAGCCCCAGACATGTATTTGTCCATCAGGTAAAGGTTTTGTTTTAAGTTTTGTAATTACTTACCATTCACTATGATAATGGTTTTAACATGTATGTGTCCATCAGTGAATCTGGTAAAGGTTTTGTTTTGAGTTTTGTAATTTCTTACCATTCACACTAATAACGGTTTCAAAACATGCCCGGGACATGTATTGGCTGACCATGCATTAAATATTTGTCCTGTTTTAGAATGAAATTTGAAATACTGCAATGACTATATACCATTTTTACCAGTTTAGAAATCTATATGTTTGATGTGAAAAAAAGGACAAATACAGTGAAACTTGTATATAAAGACCCCCTTTGGGACATAACAAAACCGGTCTTTATACATAGGTGGTCTTTTTATGGAGGTTGATTTGTACACAAATGATACTATTGGGAACAGCAAAAAACAGTCTTTGTGACCAGGGGGTCTTTATACACAGGTGGTTGCTAAAGCAGGTTTTACTGTATAGACTTATGAAAGGCTGTATAAGTTCATCTATAAACTTCTAAAATGACCTCATTGACATTTAGTGTCATGTCACAAGTTTATGAACAAATGCCATTTTCCCCATTACTTTCTATATAAAACAGCTCTATATCTTTTTGAAAAAAATGTTCAGTGACTTCATTTTTATGTCTATTTTCTTTAATTTTTGAACAATTATATTTAAAATACAGAGAGATTGACATTTATAAACATAAACTTTTTATTTTGTTAATTTGAAATTTCATACATTTATTCTCGCTTGATGGATTTTGCAACATCTTTTCTTTCTTTGTTCTTAGTGAATTACTCGAAGAAATAACTTGCTGTAAAGAAAATGTTATATCCCGAAATATTAGTATCACAGAATAACCAGTGATTTATTAGAAGAAATTATTTGGATTAAGCTATAAGACAATGGGATCTATTTTTCCATAAACTTTTGACACTGTACTGTATGTAACATGTTCTTACAGATATCAATGAATGTGCGACGGATCCCAACATTTGTCAAAATGGAAGATGTACTAACACAGAAGGTGGCTATTTCTGTACTTGTAACCAGGGTTACGAGCCCAGTGCCGACAAGACGAGGTGTACAGGTAAGACCTTTCTAGCCATCAGTAAAAAGATATTTGTTTGATGCGCAAAGCCATGGTATTTAGAAGGCTGGGGATGGCGGCAGGGGTGGGGGTGGGGGGTTGAATGTCAGTCGACAAGATTTGTGATTAAAAAAAAATTCTGATAAATTTTAGAATGTGAATCAGAAGCTTCTGATAAAATTAAAATGTGATTCTGAAAAATAAAAATTCGGATAAAATTAACATGCAAATCATACAAAATTCATGAATTTGTGAGGAAAGAAAAAAAACTAGTGGACATGATATTTTGGTTGTGCCTGTTTGTTGATGGATTTTTAGCCTCATTAATTCTCAAATAAATAGTACAGTAGAACCTGCCTTGTAAGACCACTCTCATGAAAGACCACATGGTTCAGTAATCCATTACATAAAACCTCTTTTTGAGAGGACCACCTGTTTTGAGAGACCACCTCCCAGTGGGAGAGACGGTGGTCTTTCAAGGCAGGTTCCATTGTACAGAGAAACTTTTGAAAAAAGCTATGATTTTACAAGTTAGACCTGTTTTACTATTTTTTCATGAGGAACACGAGAATAAATCTAGGACATTTTCAAATCATGAATATCAAATATTAATGAATATCAAATAGGCAAATATTGGAATCAAAAATCAGGAAAAAGGGGTGGGCTTTTAATGGGACCAATTAATAGTCAGATGGATGTAAAACAGTTAATTTTAGAAGGCAAAGTGGTAAAGTTGTTGTAGTTATTAACGAGGACACATGTCAACATAATTCTGTTGCCAGGGGGACTACAGATAAACTGTTACTTAAAGTTTTTCAGGTCCACGTCACCTTGTCAAAGATTGTCGATCATATTTAAAAAATTGGGAGGGGGGCTTCTAGGAACATGGGAGCTTAAAAACTGGCTACCACAACATAACTGAAAAATTGTTGAGTGTGGTGTAAAACACCATTCAAAATTTAAAATACATATACAGTGAAACCCTTAGGGGCACAACAAAACTAGTCTTTATAGGGAGGTGGTCTTTATATAAAGGTTGATTTGTACACAAATTGTACAACTGGGGACAGCAAAAGACAGTCTTTGTGCCCAGGGTGTCTTTATACACAGGTGGTTGTTAAAACAGGTATTACTGTACTTTTCTGAAGATTTAAATGTTAACTAAAGGAGTGAATAGCAATTTGTACTTTGTAAATCTGCAATCAACGTAGATGACAGCAAGTGATTTGCAGGTGAATAGCTCCAGGCATATAACTGTCTCGTTGAAGTTGTCACTTTTCAAATATTAACTGAAATTATACGCTTCTGTTTGAAATTGGATTAAGTGTTAAATGAGATGAGATTGCAACAAATATTTGAATTATTCCATGGCAAGTTATTTTCATCAGAAACATTTTAATTGATTTAGTCTGTGTCATGATAAGGTGACTTTTCACACCTGTCATTCGAGAATTGGTATCTTTTGTGACATATTTATCTACACAATCTACATGCAGTCATCTTCTTAAGGCAGACATAATTAAATCATTTACCTCTTTGGCTTCCTTAACTGTTTAATGTCAGTGGGGTATTTATCGTATAGAAATTTGTAATTTTTTTTTAGAAAGTATTTGTTTAAGAAATTCTTTATCTGAATTACATACTGGTTTTTTTTTGACATGGTAGCAAACTGCAGTTTGGTTGTGTCGGTACTTTTGTAAATATCCTACTGGTGAAACCTGAGTGGTATTAGCTTACAGTTTTCCTCTGACCTCCCTGATGCCTCAGGACAATATTTTGTCTGTTTCCCCCTGGACACCTATCTCAGGCCATCATTAATGAATTAATTTTTTGATGTGCTTCGACCATTGATTTTAGAAGTGGGTCAATTGGAAGGCAATGTTTAGCTCACCGAGATGAAAGTTTAGAGACCTAATGTCATACCCACCACGGTGGCTTCATTGTCATTGTTGTATGCATCAGACAGGGCTTTGATATTTCACATATAGATTTCTTATAACCAGAGCTTTCATTTGGTACCTTGACTTTTGACCCAGTGACCTTTTACCTTGGACTTTGACCTACTTTTCAAAAACTTTAACCATGGCTGTATCTTTTAAACCATGAGAGATAAGGTTTGATATATCACATATAGATTTCTTACAACCTGAGCTTTCATTTAGTACCTTGACTTTTGACCTAGTGACCTTGACCTTGGACTTTGACCTACTTTTCAAAAACTTTAATTTTTGTGATATCTTTTAAACCATGAGGGATAGGGCTTTGATATTTCACATAGATTTCTTACGACCAGAGCTTTCATTTGGTACTGTGACATTTGATCTAGTGCCTTGACCTTGGACTTTGACCTACTTTTCAAAAACTTTAACCATGGTTGTATCTTTTAAACCATGAAGGATTGAATTTGATATATCACATATAGATTTCTTACAGCCTGAGCTTTCATTTGGTACCTTGACTTTTGACCTAGTGAACCTGACCTTGGACTTTGACCTACTTTTCAAAAACTTTAATTTTAGTGATATCTTTTAAACCATGAGGGATAGGGCTTTGATATTTCACATAGATTTCTTATGACCAGAGCTTTCATTTCGTACTTTGACTTTTGATCTAGTGGCCTTGACTTTGGATTTTGACCTACTTTTCAAAAACTTTAACCATGGCTGTATATTTTAAACCATGAGGGAAAGGCTTTGATATTTCTCATATAGATTTCTTATGACCTAAGGTTTCATTGGTACCTTGACTTTTGACCTAATGACCTTGACCTTGGACTTTGACCTATTTTCAAAAACTTAACCATGGCTGTATATTTTAAACCATGAGGGATAGGGTTTGATATTTCACATAGATTTCTTACGACCTGAGCTTTCATTTGGTACCTTGACTTTTGACCTAGTGACCTTGACCATGGAC
Organism: Atrina japonica; assembly: GCA_030159075.1. NCBI lineage: Eukaryota > Metazoa > Mollusca > Bivalvia > Pterioida > Pinnidae > Atrina > Atrina japonica. The sequence continues at coordinate 550,063 of BROG01000400.1, read as the reverse complement.
TTTGACCTACTTTTCAAGAACTTTAACCTGAGCTAAAGAAATCAAAATATTAACCGAACATTGACCTTAAAACCTGACATCTTTGGGTCATAAAACATATTTTGAAAATTTACACTCATTTCTGGCGAGCTTTGTTGTCTTCTGACAACTCTTGTTTGTTCCTGTATACAGTCAACTCCACTTTCTACGAAGTCGCATTTAACAATACTTCAGATTTTACGATGTCTTGACGAATCCTCTACTGAGACCCTATGTAATTGTATACAAAACTAACCTGAATTTATGAAGTTGCTACATACAAAATATCGCATCATGCGATATGCTGATGAGGTCCCCAGCGAGGTTTTCAACGCTTTTGAAGAAGTCAATGATAATACATACTAACGTGCGAGAATGGTTTTTGTTTCTTTGCAAGTGAAAACAACTTGCGTACGACTATAGTTATTCATTGACATATCTTGACAGTGTCAAGATGTCTACCCCTCACAGTGTCAATGTGTCATTGTTAAATTGTTTACTTTTATGAGTGATCATGCTGAAAATAAGATACAACATTGAAATCTGCGTTTTTGCTTTCTACGAAGTACGGATTGTATGATACAATTTTCAATGTCCCCTGGACTTCATAAAATCCGGAGTTGACTGTATTGAGATATCATAGCATGCGAGCTGCAAGCTTACATACCATTGGTATTATGCATATTATGGGCATTAAGTAATGTGTTGAGCCTGTCAATAAAACCCTAGTATATAGCTAGGGGTCGACAAGGAAATCTATCTCCTTGAAAAGAAGGATAAGTATCTGAGCCATGGGAGAAGACAAAACCTTTTTCTTAGTGAATTTATGATTCGTCTTGTATATATGTCTGTCACCATATCTATTTCATTGTGTCAGTTTCATTTCAAAAGCAATTGGAACATAAGATTTCTGTAATCTGTTACTTAAAGTAATTGAAAAATGTAAAGGAGTCTATACAAAAGCAGTATTGTGTCTGATATAAGATTCTCATGAGAAAATGTGTTTATAAATACACATGCAAATAGAAAACAGATAAAAAGCACTTCAGCCATACATGCCAACATTGTAAATCACCGGAAACAAGTGAGTATGATAAAATGATTTTACATTTGTTTGTAATTAAGACTTAACCCCCCCATTAAGTTCTACAATGAAGATATATATATATATACATGCATGTATACATGACAAATATCTAACTTTAATTCTACAACACAACAGTTTATGCGATATTAAATGTCAAAATATTGGAATGTGTTTTTAGATAACGTAAGGAATGCGTACATGGATATAATTGGTATATATTTAATTTACATGTACTCCTACGCGATTTTTTATTGCTCTTAATCAAAAGTGCCCTTGTTTAAGAATTGTAAACATAGAGATATACATGCGTATAGGTGTATATTGGTATTCCAAATATATATACGTTTTCACAGCAAGATTGTGAAAATAAGCACAAACTTTAAGCAGAACATTTTCCTAAAAGATACATTGGTTTAGCATTTGTGATTTAAAGGTTCTGAAGTTAACTTTTGTGATTTAAAGATTCTCAAGTTCAGTTTTGTAATTTAAAGGTTCTAAGATTTAGTTTTGTGGTTTAAAGGTTTTAAAGGTCAGTTTTGTGATTTAAAGGTTCTAAGATTCAGTTTTGTGGTTTAAAGGTTTTAAAGGTCAGTTTTGTGATTTATCATTTAAAGGTTCTCAGGTTCAGTTTTGTGATTTAAAGGTGCATTTGTATTCTTGTTCAGTTTTGTGATTTAACTATTCTCAGGTTCAGTTTTGTGATTTAAAGGTTCTCAGGTTTAGTTTTGTGATTTTTGTGATTTATAAATTTTTTCATTCTTGTCCAGTTTTGTGATGTTAAGTTGATAGATGTTTGAATTTTGTGATTAAAAGGTTCTTAGGTTCAGTTTTGTGATTTAAAGCTTCAAAGATACAGTTTTGCAGTTTAAAGGTTGTAAGGTTCAGTTTTGTGATTTAAAGGTTCTCAGGTTCAGTTTTGCGGTTTAAAGGTTATAAGGTTCAGTTTTGTGATTTAAAGTTCTCAGGTTCAGTTTTGTGATTTAAAGGTTCAGTTTTGTGATTTAAAGGTCCTCAGGTTTAATTTTGTGATTTAAAGGTGCATAAATTTGTATTCTTGTTCAGTTTTGTGATTTAAAGTTGCTAGATGTTTCAGTTTTGTGATTAAAAGGTTCTGATTTTCAGGTTTGTGATTTTTAAGGGTCAAAGGTTCAGATCTGTGATTTAAATATTCTCTTTTGTGCTTTAAAGGTTCTCAGGTTCAGTTTTACTATTTAAAGGTTGTAAGGTTCAGTTTTGTGATTTAAAGATTCTAAAGTTCAATTTTTTTATTTAAAAAGTCTCAGGATAGTTTTGTGATTTTTTATGCCTGTGTATAGCTCTTAAAGAGCTGAGTTTCTCAATCAGTTTTGACAAAATATACAGGAATTTAAGAATTTTCATGCCTGTGTATATCTCTTTGTTGTTACTGTATAGCACTCTAAGTAGTAAAAAAGGAAAGAAAATGTTTTCAACCCCCCACAGCTGATGCCCCTCTAAAACATTTATGATTCATCCATTGCAGAACACAATGACATTATTGATCCCAATATAGAGTTTCATAGTCTAAATATGATAATAAACTTTCTATCAAAAGTACCAAACTAACTGTTGTGGCCATTTATTTTAGAAGAAAATTTATGATACAGTGGATTCCTCTTAATTGCATAGACAAAATGTCACAGAAAATTACGCAAAAAATAACAGGAATATGCAATTAACCGGAATAGTGTATTTTAGTTAAAATGATGATTAGTGTACATTTAAACCATGCCATAAAAGCAAAATGTCCATAAAACATAGTTTGGTATGTTCTCATTTCTATTAAAAAAAGTATTTCAACTTTTAACTTTTTACCATAGTAAGTACAATTTTCCCCATTTTGGGGAATATTTTATGCAATTCAATAACAGGAACTCTTGGTTTAACCTATGCAATGAAACATTATTGAATATTTAACATATAAGAGATAGGAAATGGTTTTGTGTTTTGAGTTCTTATGCAATAAACAGGAATATGCAATTATCAGGTATGCAAATAAGTGAATCGACTGTATAGCATTACTTTTTTTCTCAATTCTTTTTTCTGTATCGGGAAAAAAAAAAAAAAAAAAATTTCGACTTGCATAACCGTTTTCAGTTTCTACAGATGTTAATTCGAGCTTCGTCACTTGACCTAAGTGTTCTAATGGACCAGCTGCTGTGTATGTAATCATGAGCAATATATTTTGTTTCATAATTGAGCTGTTTCTTTGATTATTCTAACAGCTGGTCTGTGTCATTCTACAGGGGGATAAAATACAGAAAAAACATGCTTTGTTTCGTAATAAATGCATTGCCTGTTAGTACAAAAAAAAGAAAGAAACCAAAAAATCTAAATGACTAACTCACAGTTTGGAAGTTAGGGAGGAAACGGCAACTTAACACTAGGGCAGTTCTTATCAATATGTTGAATGAGGTGAATGATAGCAAATGAATTGCGTAATGTAAGCGATGTGGATTATAAGTAATAGCACTTCACAACTTTAAATGCATGCTATAAAAATTATCTTTCTGAATGGGAAGAAATTCTCACAGCTGTTTATGTTTCCATTTTTAAGTTTTTGTCACTTGTGTTAGGCAGTCTAGATCAGTGAAAGTGCATACAAGAAAAAAAAAAAATGTGTGTTCAAGTTAAATTTGTAAGAAAGTTAAAGAAAATGTTTCACAAAATTTACAGAAATTAAATATTTGTTGTGATTTTACACAAATAAGAATTGGATTTTTCTGTAGGAAGTTCTGTATATTGTCTCGCCATGACGAAGTCACGGAAGCAAGACATAAGTGTTGCTTTTCCAATGGCAACAAACTTTTTGTTTAGCTCCAATGTTAATGTTCCCTAACCAAACCCTGAGTATAAGGATTGAGTCTCTTAGATGCAACTTTAAACCTTCCTGTGGCCCATAAAAGAGCTGGACTGTATTGGTGTCAGTCTATAGCACAGGTAAAAATTTGTGTCACTACACCTTTAGCAGGAGATTTCTCCGTAGACCTAAGTGAAAAAGTGATCTTGTGGGATGTAAAATAGCAATTAAACAAAAATGTACAAAATGGGGAGAGAAAAGTGTACTCGTCCTAGACGAGTGAAAATGGCTTGGGGACGAGTACAGTGTAGTTAGGAATGGGTACTTGTCACCAGTGATGAGTAATTTTTCTTCTAGATCTATAACATCTTACTTTTGAGCCTCTGAAACTTTCCATGAACAATGCGTTTAAAGTTCTTTACTGCCATTTTAATTGATAATTGTTTGTCCCATATCAGAGAAAAAGTTAGTCTTAATGGTTCCATAAAGAATTATCAAAAATTGGGACAAACTGATGGTGTCCTATAGGAGGAGTGATTTTTCAAATTGTTTTCCCACCCTGTCAGTAACTTGCATGAAAATCCCATAAAGCAAATTGAAGTCATCCTAACCAGGGCCAAAGAATTCTTTATGTCTGGAACTGAGATAGCATGACATTAATTGGAAGTAGTATTACATGATAGTTTACATAGTCTGTAAACTACAAACGAAGCAGTCACGATACAATATAGCTGTAACCCTGTATGTCAAGAAATATACACCAAGACTTTGTGACCATCAATCAAAACATAAGAAACAGATTTCTCTGTCAATCTGTATTATTTCATTCACTACTTTGTCCTCTAATGTATGTGTGGCTTGCGATAGGGAAATTACTGATATGTAACGTAACACACAGCAGTTGTGAAGTTATCATGTGTCCTATATGTTTTAACAATCAGGGTTATTTGCAACCCTGGAGATTCTGTTTATTCTCTGTCTGTCTTAGGTGCTTAGTTTGATACCTGTACCTGTATTCAACATTTTAAAGTATCAGATTTCTCTTGAAATTTATGCTGATTATGAAAGCAGTAATGTTTTTTTTTTGTAATCTGCTCCATTGTTGTTTTGTATCCGAGACAAACATTTTTCACTTATACCAGGTATGAATATATATTTCATCTTCATGTACATGTACCAGTGTTTGACAACAGTTAACTCACCAACTCTGGAAACAACGGAATCTTCTGTAAATCAGTGATTACGGCCAGTCCAAGTATGTCTTTAGGGATAAAACAAGTTTTACAACTCATACTGATGTTGCTTGTTGGCATTGATTATGGAGTGAGGAAGGCACTAACTGTGGGAGGTATCTGGGGGACTCGGAGAAAAACCATGTGTCCGAGCTTTTGGTCAACATACATGTACTATCTCACATCCTTTCCTGTCTAATCTAAGTATCAAATCTAGGTAGCATTAGTGAGAAATATGTGTGTGCTAATCATTGCACTAATCAGACATACCAGCTAAAGCTACAGATTTTGACCTGTCCATCATGGGCTAGTGTGCGAATTATGGCACTAATCAGACATACCAGATAAAGCTACAAATTTTGACCTAAGCTATGGGTGTATTCCAATGCAGTGAGAGTTCTTCAGGGCTGGCACTGCCAGAGTTATGAGAAACTAAAAATCTTTCCAAATGACTTAGTTCTCAGAGACATCTTGTAATAGTATTATGTACAATGTTGGTTCTTTTTTATGTTAACATTCTTTGAGTGGGGTGATTTCCTAAGGTGTGTAAATAATGCCCGGATCTGTTTGCCTTGTATCTGTTCTGTTACAGGTAAAATGTAGGTGTCTTCTAATTTTTTTTTTTTGCACTTATATGGGATGCGGCATGGTGCAGTTTGAGGGTACATTTATTTCCCTAACAATTATTTGTTTTATATCATTTCAGTTATCAGGAGGAAAAAGTGTTTCAGGGATGTCCGATGCAGAAATCCAATGACGGCATTGCTGTCTCTCACAGACTGTTGCTGTGATACTGGAAAGGGATGGGGTGACGAAAATGCTTGCCAGCTTTGTCCTCGAAGAGGAACAAGTAAAATCATATTTTGTAAAATAACATGTACATCTGTTAAAACCTTTAAGCACTCTTGGACTAAACTTTTATGTAATAATAGCAGACCACTTTATGTATCTAGCTGAAAGCTGGTACAGAGTCGGATCAAAGTTTAAAGAAGTGTATTGCAAAAATAATTTTGTATTTCAACTTTTTTTCTCACATTTAAAGTCCTTTACATTTATAAAAAAAAATTGCCTGATTTTGCAGACATTCGGAAAATATGTGTGACTCACTGGCATATTATTGTACCGTAGGATGTACTGCTGTTCTCACCATTATTTAATGTACATTTTGTACTTAAAAGTAATGACTCTTGTGTTTCTCAGAGGTAGGTCTGTTTTCAAACGGTAAGGGCCTCTGTGGCCGAGTGGTTAGAGCTTTGTGCTATGAGCGGTGAAGTCTCTCACGTCAGGTTTGAGCTCCACTGGAACCTAAGCTGATTTTTGTGATAATGTTTGCCAGTTTACTTGCGGAAGGGCGGTGGTCTCTTCCTGGGTACATTGTATCTGGGTTCTATTCTCCACCATATAATCGAAAAATTGTTGAGTGTGGCATAAAACATTTTTCAAAATTCAAATGGCAATTATACATATATTCAATTTTCGGACATGTAGATTTACAGAGTACGGTACTTGCCCTGCAGGTCAGGTGGAAATTGTTGTCATTGTTGGGCCCCTGCAATCACAAGCAATATATTGAAAAAGCATGACAACATAGTTCATGTAATGTCATGAGAAACTTGGTCATAATTCATTTGTCATAATACATGTAATATTCATATGATGAAATAGTGAATCTCATAATGTAATATTCAAGGATATGATGAAATATATAATCATAAGATTTTTCTGTTTTTACTGCAGAAAATTTTAATGAAATTTTCAATTACATTGCGATGGGCTGTCTCCCCAAAACGATGTATATATAAATGCAACAATGTATCAGATTTCATGTCATTTTAATGTTTTTGACGTCATTTCTTTCCTGCAGATGATTATAAAGAACTCTGCGATATGAAGGATGATTTGAGGCGTGACGAATGTCGAATTTTCCCAAATCTGTGTAAAAATGGACGTTGTGTTAATACGGACTACGGCTATCGTTGTGATTGCCTTAAAGGTTTTAAACCATCGGAAGACAAGGACATTTGTGTCGGTAATGTATATTTCAGATCATTTAATTGAGACAGGATATAACGTAATATCACATGACTTAGTCACTTAGTAACTCCTCAACCCCAGAAAATTATTGGACTTTTCTGTAAATCTGTGACTTAGACCAGTCCAAATGTGTCTCCAGGGGTGAATGAGTTAACAATCCTATAAAATTCAAAAAGGATAACTGATACAATGGGCCCTGTCTTGTGAGAATGTGTCTCAACTTTCTGAGTGGTAGACCTTTGATGACCTTTTTGAGAGACCTATCCATATGACCAAATTTCAGTGGCCTAAGAAATGATATTTTAATTCAGGTTCCACTGTAATCCACCAACTGGGTGTTTGACTTTGGTGGCAGTTTTGGTGCCCTGGTCTTGTGAAACCTGTGTCTGAGTTCGAAGTCCCGCAACTTTTCTGAGGTTGGTCCACTTACTTGAGACATAAAACTGGAGGTCCCCGTGAGGTGAACGTTAAAGAACCCTACTGCTCAATGGCCGTAAGTGCCGAGCATAGGCCAAACTTTGAGCCCTTCAATTTGGTAAATCAGTGAAATATTCTCGAGTGGGATGTTAAACAACAATAAACAAACAAACATCCATCTGTCTCGTATGACCAAATTTCAGTGGCCTAAGAAATGATATTTTAATTCAGGTTCCACTGTAATCCACCATACTGGGTGTTTGACTTGGTGGACAGTTTTAAAGTGAGAATTAGTAAAATGCCATTTGGTTAACTCATCTTCCTCTGAAAAACTTGGGACTGTATTTAAAAATGATGTAGGTCAGTCCAAATGTATCTTTAGGGGTGAATGAGTTATTATTCAAAGACAAAAAGCAGTTTTGACCCTCTTTACAGTGTGGGGTTGTATCCATTTGTGTGTATTTACTTTTTTTTACTGTTTTAATTAAAGTGAAGCAAGGGTAGCAAAGGTGACTTGAAAAAAACCCATGAATTTGTTATTAGTATTGAACCAATGGAATTCATACATCACTCAGGCTTACTGACATTAGATTAGATTAGTAATCATGAGATAGGACTTCAGGGATTTTACACCCTGTCTTACGGGGGCCTAAATATGGCCCCATTCTCAATGCAAAACAATGCATTTTTTCCCCCCAATTTGCAGAGAAAATTTCCCGATTGAAGTCAAATGACAATGAATTTGAAGAGATTCTTGTATCCTTGCAAGGTTTTGTGTATTTCTAGATTTCCCAATTTCAATAAATATTGCTAAAATTCCCAATTCAAAAGGCCAAGGCCTCATTCCCAAAAGAGTGTAGAAAATCCCTGTGGACTCAATTTGTTGTAATTCATGAGAATCTAATGTATTAGTTATGTGTATTTGTTCTCTATATAATGAAAATTAGGCCCTACTACAAAGATAAGTGACAAAACTTTATCAAAACCTGAAACCGTGTTGATTTGATGAAATTTGTACACGTGTACAATAGCATTACCACTCTAATTAAAAGTTGATCTCTCATAGCTCCTGTGTTTTGATATGTTGTGTAGGGGATCTAACACAATCCTCTATAGGGTCATGTGCAAGTGACCTCGTAGATGTGTAATGTTCGTCCAATGAAAATGTGGCTTATGCAATCCTGTAAGTTTGTAATGATATTCAAATCTAAGTTATGTACATATATAAGATTGGCAGTGGTCATTAATACTTTCTTCCAGACATAAATGAGTGTCAGGAGCAGAGAGGACTGTGTAGAAATGGTCAGTGTATCAACACGGAGGGAAGTTTCAAATGCGAGTGTAACACAGGCTACGTTCTATCTACCGATGGCCGATATTGTACAGGTATGTGGTTATTCATGAATCAAGTAGATATATATTGTCATTAAGTTTCAGATATTTCATTTCAGGAGGTACAAATTCAGCATTTTCTGTAGAATATTTTGTACAAGATCTTAATGCATGTAATATTAGGTCACACTGGATATTAATTATATGAGTTGTTGAGTGTCTGAGGCATTGCTTTTTTTGGTTGCCATTTTCAAGTTTCAATATCCCATATAGCAATAACTTTGTATAAAAATTAAAATATAAAAACAACAAGTTTCCCAGCAACCAGGGTTTGCACAGACCTTGAAAGAGGCTTAAATATTGAGTTAGTCCTTGAAAAGTGGTTAGAAACAAACATTCCCTTGAAAAGCACTTAAATTTGATGAAAAAATGCATAATTTATTTCATCAGAGTGCCTGAAAATTCTTCTTTTTGTATGTTATTTTATCACTAATCAAAGATTTTTTAAATAAAGACAAATTATATTGATTGTATATGTCTTGAATATGATTTTTTTTTTAAAGTCTACAATTAATAAAGAAGAGTCCGAATTGATAAGTTACTATGAATTTACTGCGGGTGTGACCAGTTGTCAGGGGATGCTAATTCCTAAAAAATTTATCTCAACTTTGACTTATTCTAAAATCTGATTGGCTTAGCAGACCAAGTTGAGAATATGGTTTTGGGCCCTGATCTCACCCAGAGTGCTGCCAGAGGTCTATGAAAACTTTGTATGTAGATAGATATCAGCAACATATTTTTTTTTTCAATGGAAGAGAAAATAGTAGACATATTGCACATGTAGTTTTTCATTTATCGTGTTTAAACATCAAACAGAATTTGTTGGCGATTGAATGGTCTGAATTTTATGAACTTTTCAAATTACAGATATGAATGAATGCGACAAAACCAGGATGTGTCCCAATGGAAGATGCGTTAACATGGACGGCAGTTACAAGTGTGAATGTTACACAGGATATCGTCCCTCGAAAAATCTTCAAATTTGTTATGGTAATTTGAATCCCAGCGAAATTTTTGCCCTGGGTTGTTTTTGCCCCCTCACAATAGAAAACATATTCTCCCTGTCTTAAATTCGCCCTAAATCACCATAGTCTCATGGATGGCATATATGCCCGTGCTTCGATGATTCAATTTGAAAATTTAGCTTTCAGTTTAAATCGGCCCTCTCACTTAATGGCCAGTATAGCAAAAACTAAATTGGAGCAGAAATGTCCAGGTATACATTAGATCATTATAAAATGATAAATGTGAATGAAGGCATTGACTTGGAAGGAAGTGCAGCTCCTTTTTTTACACTTTCGGGAAAAAGCATTCATAGAGAATATATCCAGTCTCAGTAGGGCAACACCTTTCTTGCAAAATGATGTAACAGTTAAATTATGACGTCAAATATTTAGAAAATAATTTCCAGTTCCAGTGTTACCATGAATAATGTAGTAATGTTTGCTAGTGAAGTAGGTAAGTACTTCATTGCCAAACGTTTTTACAAGATGACTTTTAAGTGGTCATGGAGAATGTAAATGAGACTATAGTATAATATTCCATTTTGGGTAATTTCTAATCATTAAGTTCGCTTTGGGAACAGCCCACGAGCCAGCCTAGCTCAGTTGGTAGTGCGCTTATTTGTATCGAGTTGGGACGGCAGGTTGGTTTTCCTGTCTGACCTTATTTTGTCCTTTGTCACAGTAGGTGTATTGAATCACTGCTCAATGGCCGTAAGTGCCCGAGTAGCAAAATTTGAAGTCCTTCACCGGCATTTTGGTAAAATTCCATAAATGAAATATTCAGCCTCCCCCACCTCTGACAATTTACCACTTTTTCTGTGGCTGAAAGAAATGGGCGAAATATTGTGATTCTATACAGCTCTAGTGTTTAGACAAATAATAAAAACATTATGTCTTGACATTATGTTATTTATATCTAGGATCATACTCCCAACTTCATTTTGCCTGTATCATTGATCGAAAATGTAGCATTTCTAAATTAATGTTCAGGCTTCCCTTTAAAACATTCTGTGGGGGGTGGTGATATTGTGATATATGATAACAGCACTACTGACATCTAATAATAAGCGTATGATTTTACAGATGTAAATGAATGCACAGAAAATGGGAAGTTGTGCTTAAACGGAGAGTGTGAGAATACTCCAGGTTCTTATCGATGTATTTGCAAACCTGGTTTCCAGTTGTCGCGAGATGGGGCTTACTGTCTGGGTGAGTATTGAAGAACTGGATCTCTTGAAATTGATATGATAATAAAACAGGTCACAGGGTTGTTTCACATTTATGATGGAATTACTTACCACTTATCCATTTCCACTCTGTAAAAACTTGTGAACAATACTCGCTACACCGAGGAACTAGGAAATATGTTTTCCCACTTAGTAAGTCTCATATGGCTACGGGAAAATTTTGTCTCAATCCCTAATTTCTGTAAACTCACTGGGATATAGTACTTTAAGGGGAAGAAGGGTACCCTTGGGTATACAAAAAACTTATCATCATAATGAATGTATGAAATAATAAAATGAATAATCTGGCACATTTATGGGTATAGAAGGGATATTTACATATGCAAGAGCTATGCCCCTTTTTACAATTTTGTTTCTTTTCATCAACTGTCCTATTCATTATTAAAAAATGATTTATTTACAAAACTCATATTTTTCTAGATAACTTAGTAAAATTTGATCAAATGCCATTGTATCAATGTGTTTTTATGCTTTTATTAGAGCTGGTGGATAAAGAGGACGAAAGATTGAAGACTTTGACCCCCAAAATAGCAAATTGTTATAACACTTAAATCTTAAATTTGGTCACTGTTAAAAAAAATAGTCATAAAATTTTTTCTGTAAATGATCAATTCAGAATGTTTAACAATTATTTAGAGTCAATAAAACAAGTTGTGGGTATATAGCAAATAAATAACACCTTGAAGTATGGCGAAATTGAGTATTTTTAACAAAAAAATCTTTAAGAGAAGACTGTACCACCATTTGACCTTGAACATGACCTTGACCTTGACTGGGCAATGCACCTTTTCACAATGAACCTTTCCTGTAAGTTTCACAAAAGTATCATATACAATAAGAAAGTAATGATAATTTATGTCAAAATGTGACTGTACCCCGAGATATAGACAGAGGGACAAAAGATGCCAGACAATGTGAAGCTGTGTTTCATAGCTGACACAAAAACATGTAACTGTTAAATTATTTTTTTCACAAAGAACGACTTAATTTACTTCTTGATGTGCTTTTACCATTCAATTTATGTCTTTTGTGGTCAAATTTGTGTCGTCCGTCATCTATGTTTAGATTGCCAACATCAGTTCTAGTTTATGTTACTATATTGACATTCTGGTCATGTGACCAGGTGCCCTTCTTCCCCTTAAATGCAATGAGTATGATACTTAAGAGGTTGGGAAATGGTATTGAAGGTGAGGCTCTTTAGTTTTGCTGCTTTCATGCCACCAGTGCCACTCAGGTTACAAATTTCTATTTTATGTCTGTCATATGTCGCCATGCAGTTGTGCGATTCATTAACTTGTTAACATTTTAGACTTCTTGTCTTGGCTGCAGATTATAATGAATGCGCACGAACAGGAATGTGTACGCATGGCAAGTGCGTGAACATGATGGGAGACTACAAGTGTATATGTAACAGCGGATTCCTGGCTGCCGCAGATGGTAAAACCTGTGTAGGTACGTATCACGCTGTACCAGGAAGATAACATCTGAAGGTATTTCTATACATTAACACTAAGAAATCATCAGAATTCATCAAAAGTCCACAGGGATTTTCCACCCTAGTATGATGTGGGGCGAAAATAAGGCCCAATTCCCAATGCAAAATCACTGCATTTTTTCCCAATTTGCAGTCAAAATTTCCAGGTTGAAGTCAAATGAAAATAAATTTGAAGAGATTCTTATATTCTTGTACAGTTTTGTGTATTTCTAGATTTCCCAATTTCAATAAAATGTTGCTAAAATTCCAAAGGTCCAAGCCCCATTCCCAAAAAAGAGAGGAAAATCCCTGGTACAAGAAGTTTCACCTGTGTTTTGGACTCGTGCTAACCTAGAAATCGTACTTGAATGTGTCAGTCTATTGTGAGAGATGGACCTCAGATTTAAATCTCTTATACTAGACCCTTGTTATATCATATAATTCACCCATCACTGTGATTCTGATCTGATTAAAGTCAGAATTCCTTGTTGCAGTAGATCAAATACAGTCAGAGCTATTTTGACTGTACCTATGCATGTTATGTTGCTATACTTTTATACCCTCATTGTACAGTGCTTGCTTTTTGCATATCTAATATGGTAGATATATCCTGGTGCCAGAAATTGTTCAGCCTGTGGAGCCCCTGGATAGGGGTGTGACTTATCTGTGGCTGAGTGCACCAGGGTAAGAATTTGAGGTTTAAGTTGGGGCTGTGACTTATCTACCAGGGCAACTTCTACACAAGTATATGATAGGGGTGTGGCTTATCAGTGGCTGAGTGCACCAGAGTAAGAATTTGAGGTTTAAGTTGGGGCTGTGACTTATCTACCAGGGCAACTTCTACACAAGTATATGATAGGGATGTGGCTTATCAGTGGCTGAGTGCACCAGAGATTTTGAGTTTAAAGTTGGGGCTGCGACTTTTCTACTGGGGCAACTTATACACAAGTATATGGTATGCGGTTTGTCATTACAGATATTAATGAATGTGAACAGAATCCTTGTGTCAATGGAATATGCATCAACAATCAAGGAAGTTTCCGATGTGATTGTCCTGATGGATTTCGACTGCAGGTTGATGGTAGAACATGTCTAGGTAAGAGATCTCGTTTCCTTTGCTTTTTCCAAATGATGACAGGAACCGTACCTTTTTGGTTTCCCATATTATGTTTTGTTCAGCAGCCCCGCTTGAAATTAGCCCTGGTCCGCTGGCGAACGGCCAATAGATAATAAGACGGGCTAGTAGATTTCTGACCTGTACTGACCCCATTGTGCAGTGAAAGAAATAAAGATAGAGTGTTTAAGTGCTCTTTTGAATAAATGTTACACTTAATTACATGTAGATCTGACAAAATAATCTGTCTCATCTTTAATAAAAACTGAAAATATACTGTCTTGTCCTCGCGTGTTATAGTTCGTTATTCTTGTCCTCGCGTGTTATAGTTGAATATTTTTTTTTATCTAAATATAGCATATGATTATACAGTGGAACCTCACTATCAAGACCACCTAAGTGACTGTCTAAAAGTGGTCTGATTATTGAGGTGGTCTCTTGAATAGGTTCTGTTTTTAAATATCAAGAAATAAATCATATGATTTATACTGTGTATTAAGCAAGGTGGTTTTTGTGAGTTTGTATATATATGTCAAATGACTTATAGAAGTAGAAGTTTGATGGGGCTAATAGATTTTTTTATGTCACTGACCCTGTGGGCAGCTGGGGGTAAAAAACATGCAATTGTAGCTATGCTGTTGTCATTAAGTGTTTTGATTTATAAATCCCAAATTTAATTCATTATGAGTAAGTTCTTCAAAATATGATCTGCTTAACACATCAACCCCTGTGGTCACTTTTAGACTCACCGGAATTGGTAAATAGTATGGTTACCTGTCATAATTCAGGTATATAAACAATTTGATATTTCATGTAAAGTTTAGATTCATACATTCCTGACTTCTGACAGATGAATTTACCATTTTTTGAAATGGGCGAGTTCAGTTGTGGCTATGAAGGGTCATTGACTCTGATAATTTTTTTTATACACAAGTAAAAAATCTTTCAGTTTGTATACAATTATGTTTATTGTTATTTTGAAGTGCAAAGTTTGAAAAAATACAGTTAAAAACATAATACATTGTATATGTTAATTACAGATCAGGCTAACAATCTTTTGAACAACTCAGTCCATGTCTTTTGAGATCATTAACTAAGTTCAAATCATTTGTTTTTTGTGGGTTTAAATTTTTGTGATTTTTCCTAGAAAAACGCATTCATTGACTTTAATGTTCATTGAATTTGAGATATCCTATTGTCAATCATTGACCTTTTAAGCAACTCTGTCCATGTCTTTCGAGATCATTAACTAATTTAAAATTATTTATTTTTGTGGGTTAAAATTTTTACGTTTTTTTTTCTTGAAAAATGCATTTGTTGACTTTAATGTTTGTTGAATTAGAGATATCCTATTGTCCATCATTTAAGTAAAAGTTTTCTTCGTGGATTTACTTTCATTGTTTTGGGTTACCCCAAAAAATAACAAAATCAGATACTCTGTGAAAATTTATAATTTTACAGTACAGTAAAACCTTGTTATACTGCCACCTTTTGTTCAGCCCAAATTTGGCATTATAAAGGAGTTTAAGGATAGGTTCAAGAAAATCTTAAACATTTTTAATGAAAATATCGGGAAAATTGGCAAAGTGGACTTTCAAAATTTGTGGTGTAAAGCAAGGTGGCAAATGAAACGAGGACATTATAAAGAGGTTTTACTGTATATCAATTAGTTGCAGAATATTTGCTGAGTATCAGCTCACCTCATTTGATATATATATATATCATATGATAACATGTTTGATATTGTTCTGGGTAGACACCAGGAGAGATAACTGCTTCTTGGACTACAGAAGAGGGCGATGCTCCAATGCTTTACCAGGTTTGATGTCAAAGTCTATGTGCTGTTGTATGGATGACACATCCATGACCTTGAGGGCCTGGGGTGCCATGTGTGATCCTTGCCCCCGTCAAGGTGATATGAACTATAAAGTTCTCTGCAAGGACAAGGGAAAAGGACCGGGCGGAGAAGGTATTTTTACACAGGCAAATTTTGTTTGTGTGAATTTCACATAAAAATTGACATGACTTTCACATGAATTGTGCTTATATGTTGTATTCACATGAAAAATTTCATGTGAAAATGTTGAAATTGTTCACATGATTTTCAAAGGAAGATATGAAACATTTTACAAGGTGTTAGTTTACAACATAAATTTATGTTTGGGGGTAATTTGGACACAATTAATATTTTTTCACATAAAATTTATATGAAAAATATCACTCAAAATTCACATAAAAAAATATGTGAAATTCTTATTATCAAATTAATGTGAATTTGGAATTCATGTGAAATTCTCATGAAATGGGATTCATATGAAATTCAGATGAACAAAATTTGGCTGTGTATAGTTCAATGTATTTCCATCAACATACCTTGTGTCATAGACTATTATGCACACCATGTTTCAGGAAATATCTAAGGATCATTGTAACAAAGTTTTCAGGTCATGGCATCAGAGGTCAAGGTCACAGACACCTTTATGAATAGAAAATATCAGTTGCATAATTGACCAATTCAGTAAAGCATTTGTTTTAATAAAATCTGATTTCATGAAAACGTTTGCTTATGGCAGGTGTTTTCCTAATTTCTTTTTATGATGTGATGCATGTCACCTCGTTTAGTAATGGGATCAAAACCAAGGTGGCTGATAACCTAACAAAAGCAGTCAGTTTATCAGTTCTTGAATATAGTGAATTACAAACGATCTCTCATCAGAGCATGAAAGAGAACTTCAATCCACTCAAATCTGATATGAGATATACCCCTATTAAACTGCAAATTCAGGTTGAAAATTACTGATCATTGATTAAATTTTTTTTTAGATATCAATGAATGTGCTCTTAACCCAAATATCTGCCAGAATGGTGCGTGTGAAAACTTGGAAGGAACTTACAGATGTATATGTGATCCTGGATATGAGTCGGACTCCACTGGGAAAAGATGTCTTGGTATGTTTTTAAAATACAAACAGTATTGTACAGATATTGTTAAGAGGGTCTTTTAGAGGGTGCATTTTTGTCACATACTTGGGACATTTCCGCCCTTTTACGATAAAAACCATATTCACCCCGTCTTAAATTATCCCTTCAATCACCACAGCCACATGGATGACATGTTTGTCTGTGCGTCAACTATTTAGCATAAAAATTTTATTTTCATTTTTTTACTGTATGTGTAAGTGATATAGACCTATCCAAATGTGTATCTAGGGATGTATTATAATTATGTGTATGCACATCTGCATGTCTCACATCATTTTATTCTTATTTCAGATATAAATGAGTGTTTGAAGTACCCCCATTACTGTGATGGCGGCCAATGTCGAAATGCTGTGGGAAGCTATCGCTGTGTATGTCCAATAGGGTATAAATTTAATGAGGCCCAGTCGCGGTGTGTGGGTTAGTACAGAAATATTTTGACAAATGCATTTTATCTGTGGATTTATAACTTTTTATATTTCATCTGTCTCTCCTTCAACTATAGTGAGTAAGATATACTGCTAAACTTGCCTCAATTAAGAGACCACCCCCAACTGTCGTGGAAATGTATTTTCTTATAAAGATGTGGAGCAGTAAAAGCTGTTGCCCCATCGTCTGTGTCCAGTTGAGAAGTTCTGTTTAGGTCCGGTTGACTTGTCTCTGCTGGTGGTTCATTATCTTGACCTGCATGGCGTATGTGTCATATGATTCTTAGCACATGTTGTGCTTCAGTTGCTGGCTGGTTATTCATTATCTTGACCTGCATGGCATATATGTCATATGATTCTTAGCACATGTTGTGCTTCAGTTACTGTCTCGGCTGGTTATTTATTATCAGTTGCATGTATTGTCATATGATTTTGTATGTTTTTCAGTTGCTGTATTGGTTTTGTATGTTTTTGCAAAATGGCCCAGGGTGCTTATAAAAATGGGGAAAAGGGGTGATCGCTTATTTGGACCAATAAAGTCACATTGATATAGTTTTTTTTTATATGGCATGGCAGTTAAGTTGTTGTGGTTATTGCAAAGGAAACCTATCAACAGTTTTCTGCTGCTTGAAGGGGGGGCGGGGGGCTAGAGATAAACTGTTACTTCTAATGTTTTTCTGGGCCACAGCTCATTATAAACCAACTTGAACAAATTCTCTATCATGTGTAAAAAAGAGTGAGTAATGCTAGGGGACCGGAGGGGACATGGGCACTTAATGGGAAGAATACTGTAGTCCCTTTTCTTTGCTGTGATTGAGAAGATTGGTTGAGGTCAGATTAATTGTGGGGAGGTAAAATATGTTGATGCAAGTTGAGCATTGTAATTTTTGGATTACTTTTTGTTTAAAGACGGTGGGGGCAATGGTGTCTCAAGACAGGGCCCACGACAATGTTGTGTAGGATAACAGACTCGTGTAAACTTAATGTGAAGATACATGGAAAATTGTACCTTTATTGTTCGCCTTCACAAACTATGTTTTAATGGACAACACAATAATATTGAAGAATATCTCCTTCACATCCATACTAAAACTGTATAGTAACAGTGGAACTTGTATCATGAGACTACTGTAGTGGAAGACCACCTGTCTTGTAAGATTACTGTCATAGAAGACCACCTGTCATGTGAGACCACTGTCATAGAAGACCATGTGAGACCACTGTCATAGAAGACCACCTGTCTTGTAAAAGACCATTGTCATAGAAGACCACCTGTCTTGTAAGAGACCATTGTCATAGAAGACCATGTGAGACCACTGTCATAGAAGACCACCTGTCTTATAAGAGACCACTGTCATAGAAGACCACCTGTCTTGTGAGACCACAATGTGGAAACAATTTAATTAAGCAATTCTTGAGATAAAACCAATTCTTGAGAGACAGACAGGTTGGCAGACATTCCAGTGGCAGACAGTTTGGTCTCTGAAGACAGGTTCCTCTGTAATGTCTCTAGACAAAATATATACACCACTAGCTTGATTCATTGTCGCTGCAATTTTCTAGCTGGCTTGGAGGCGTTGCTAATATATAAAATAAATATAAGTCCTTTTTGATTGAAATTTTTGTTTGTTTGTTACCAGTATTAAGTTATCATATGCATACTTTCAGACATCAATGAATGCAGGGAATCAAGCCCATGTGTCGGTGGAACCTGTACAAATGTCCCGGGTAGTTTCCGATGTGACTGTTTAGATCCAGGAACTAAGCTGGATTCTACAGGAAGAATCTGCTTGGGTATGTAGTACCAGAATTGTCAGCAGAGTAATTTTGTTTCCTTAAATTTTAATCAAATTTGGTATGAAGCTTCATTTCAATGGTTCTTTGGGCCCTAATTTAGTCCAGGGCTTGCACAGATCTTGAATAATGCTTGAATATAGAGTTAGAACTTGGAAAAAGCTTGAAAATGAAAAGTTCTTGAATTTGATATAAAATGCTTGATTTATTTCATCAGAGTTTGTGAATTTCTACTTCTTGTATGTTACATACATCACCATAGAAATACTTTCAAATAAAGAAAAAATAGCTTGATCATACAGATGCCTCATGTAGCATAATACAATTTCAGTAAAGCATTAATGTGGTGCTGTACTGCTGTATCTCTTAAGTAATATTTTGAGGACCACCATTGAAATGTTAAAGATCTTGGCAGTGTTGCCTTTTTACTTTGTTTTGGCTTGCAAGGTCTTGATAGATTAAACATACTGAAAGTGCTTGAGAAGTACTGTGAAAAGTCCTGGAAAGTCTTTTCATTGGATGTATGAACCATGTAGTCAAATCTTTAGTATCCGAGATACGTTGCTGCCACCAGGGAGCCATCTTGTCTTCTGATAGTCTTCGTCTTAAAATCTGATGTATTTCATTTGTTGGTTTGGGGTAACAAAAAAATGTGAATTTTATAACCTCTGCCACCCCCAAGCTTAAATGGATTTGGTTTGAAAAATATAATCCTGGCATTGAGATACTGTAAACGATCCACAAATTTTTTCGGGGCTATATTTTTGTGATATAGCCCCGAGATTTATTCGTGAGATGGTATTTTTGCAATTCCAAATGCCCATTTCGTTATACTATTATCATACAGTAAAACCTGTATATAGGGGCCACCCAAGGGACCAGAGAATATTGACCTTTATGTGCAGGTGACCCTTATACACAGGTTTAATTGAGTTGAAGTATGCAGTCAAGGGACTTTTCTAAACTGGCCTTTATAGACAGGTGATCCTTATATAGAGGTGACCGCTATAGCAGGTTTTACTGTACTTCAGTACATGATAATTTTGTTTTCACTAGTGAAAATTTATGCATGAATAAATTCTCATAAATAAAACCCAATGTACAGTGTGTAACAAACAAATAGAGTTTGATTTATCTATATGATGCAATTAGGCCTACTTAAATTTTTGTTTTCAATTTTTAATTCCAGATGTCTAGGTTTTTAATGATAAGGTGACTCAAATAAGTGATGTCAGATTCTCATAACTTAGTTATAAGCCCCCGTTGTTAGGTGTAGGGGGCATTAAGTGTTACCCTTGACCGTCCATCTGTCCGTTGGATTTTTGTTTCCTTACTCTATCTTTAGTTGACTTCATCCAAATTTATCGAACTTGTACACAATGGTAAAATCTAGAACACACAGCAAAGTTTTAATCTTGACAGCGAGTCATTTATTATCAAGAGTTATGCCCCTTTTTAACTTGTTTTCATTTTTGTTGTTGATTGAAATAACTTTTCATTTTACAGAGCTTAGAATATTAATTTTAAAAAAATAAAAATAATTTATCATATGTATCCTGGAATGTTTTAATGTATGTATCCTGAAATCCTGAAATTTTTTTTTCAATTTGTGTATCCTGAAATGTTATTCGACTTGTGTATAATCCTGAAATAACCCTATTTGCGGTACATTCTTGTAGACAACAGAAAAGGGTCCTGCTGGCTGGAGATTAAGAATGGACAATGTGAAAACAACATCAAGACCTTGGTGACCAAATCTGAATGTTGTGGAAGTGTTGGCAAAGCTTGGGGTAGTCCATGTAAAGAGTGTCCAGCAACAGGTATAGTATAATACATATATTGGAATGGTCTGGATGGTTGGAATGTGTAGACAAATGCTAAGATTGTCAGGTAATTTATATCCTTTTGTACAATTGTATCTTAATAACCTTGGTGTAAAGCGACAAACAGGTATACAGGCCTAACAGGGTTCAAAATAAGCAGTTGTCTGCCAGTCTGAGGCTAGTAAATTGCAACAGACTGGTCAAAGTTGTGCTTGCTGTAGCCTTGTTGACTAGTATAAAATCTGTATAAACATTACAGTGTAAACATAATAGCAATGACTAAAGAAAGTGTTTAGATATTGCTGTAGTCTTGTTGACTAGTAGAAAATCTGTATAAACATTACAGTGTAAACATAATAGCAATGACTAAAGAAAGTGTTTAGATATTGCTGTTGTCTTGTTGACTAGTAGAAAATCTGTATAAACATTACAGTGTAAACATAATAGCAATGACTAAAATAGAAAGTGTTTAGATATTGCTGTTGTCTTGTTGACTAGTAGAAAATCTGTATAAACATTACAGTGTAAAACATAATAGCAATGACTAAAGAAAGTGTTTAGATATTGCTGTAGTCTTATTGACTAGTAGAAAATCTGTATAAACATTACAGTGTAAACATAATAGCAATGACTAAAGAAAGTGTTTAGATATTGCTGTAGTCTTATTGACTAGTAGAAAATCTGTATAAACATTACAGTGTAAACATAATAGCAATGACTAAAGAAAGTGTTTAGATATTGCTGTTGTCTTGTTGACTAGTAGAAAATCTGTATAAACATTACAGTGTAAACATAATAGCAATGACTAAAGAAAGTGTTTAGATATTGCTGTAGTCTTGTTGACTAGTAGAAAATCTGTATAAACATTACAGTGTAAACATAATAGCAATGACTAAAGAAAGTGTTTAGATATTGCTGTTTGTCTTGTTGACTAGTAGAAAATCTGTATAAAAACATTACAGTGTAAACATAATAGCAATGACTAAAGAAAGTGTTTAGATATTGCTGTAGTCTTGTTGACTAATAGAAAAAATCTGTATAAACACTTACAGTGTAAACATAATAGCAATGACTAAAGAAAGTGTTTAGATATTGCTATTGTTTTGTTGACTAGTAGAAAATCTGTATAAACATTACAGTGTAAACATAATAGCAATGACTAAAGAAAGTGTTAGATATTGCTGTAGCTTGTTGACTAGTAGAAAATCTGTATAAACATTACAGTGTAAACATAATAGCAATGACTAAAGAAAGTGTTTAGATATTGCTGTAGTCTTGTTGACTAGTAGAAAATCTGTATAAACATTACAGTGTAAACATAATAGCAATGACTAAAGAAAGTGTTTAGATATTGCTGTAGTCTTGTTGACTAGTAGAAAATCTGTATAAACATTACAGTGTAAACATAATAGCAATGACTAAAGAAAGTGTTTAGATAATTAAACACCAGAATGACCTAATCAAACTAAGATAGTCATATGGTTTTTGGATAAAAACATATACAGTGAAACTAAAACGAACTGGTTGACATCAAATTTCGTTGATGTTAAAAATACCTGTTTGTAAAGGAACCTATTACTGGGTATGATTTTTGTAAATTTTCATCATGGTTTAAATTTTGGTGATAAAGGAAAACAACATAATAAAAGAAATTAAAACCACAATGAAATTTTCTGATTCTACAATAATTCAAATTTTTTTTTTTTTTTTTTTTTTTTTTTCTTTAAATTAGAGGACTTGACATGTCCTAAAGGATATTCCTCTAAAGATGGCGTAAACTGTATAGGTAAGTATCTCAGAAGAAGACCATAAAGGTAATATAATTGATTTAGAAGTTAATTGATTAGCAGTAAATAGATTTTAACTTTTGTGGTTAACAATTGTCAATGTTAAGTGTATATAACATTGCATCACATTAAGTTAGGACAGAAATAGAAGTCGGAAGTTGAAAATTCATCTAAAAGTATTTGTTACAGACTGTTATAAAATTTTTTTTTTAGATATTTTGGATAATAACCAAAGATTTCATATGTGTAGATTTTGAACCTGCAATTATAAACTTCAGATTGAAACTTTATTAAACATTAACGGATAAGTGTCCTCCAATGAACGCAATGTTGTTTATTATGCTCTTGTCTGAAATTGATTGATACATATTTTGTATATACAGACTTTTTTTTTGTCAATCTTGGAAAAATGCCATTGGTGACATGATTGGGAAATTTAATTTGAACTTTTCTCAAAATGGGTAGTTGGGAGTAAGAATGGCCACGCATATTTTTGGGAAATTGCAGAGTTTGTTGGACATGCTCAACATCCATCGTAGGTACTCTGCGTGCTCGAAATTCTGCAAGAGGGCCGTGCGAGGCCCATGCCTTCCTTGGCGGTTTTTGCCGTACATAACCTGTAGAGTGGAAGTACGACCGGTTGTGACAGAAGCTTTAGATATGTTATTTTGTAGGGCATGAAGGGAAATATAATGTATTATACAGTTCTCAACAATAATGAAAATTTCCACTTGTCCATTTAAATCTACTTGTTAGAATGCAAAAATGATTTGTCCGAAAATGAAGTGTAACATTCAAAGAAATTATTTTGTGTTTTAAATTAATCAAGAATAATCTTTATTTAATTAATTTTTGTTTACAACAATTCCACTTGTCCTGTCAGGCAAGTGAGAAGTGACATTTACTTGTCCAAACACAAAATGGTCTTGTCCTGGAAAACTGGACAAACCTTAATGTTGAACCCTGTTACAAAACATGATTTTGGCCTAACTACAGCTCCACAGAAATCTGGTTAATATTGATACTTTTTTCAGATATCAACGAATGTGACTTATTTCCGGGAATCTGCAAAGGAGGTGGATTATGTGTCAATACTCAGGGTTCGTTTAAATGTAACTGCCCTCCGGGACTGGTTTTGGACCCTTCAGGCAAACAGTGTATTGGTAAGTGTATTTATCAAGCTTTAACAACCAGTAGTAAGTCTGTTCAGTGTTACATGGTTTTTGGCCGGATTGCAAAGCAAGTCCAGTCTATAGATTGACGATGTCCATCTGTCCGTCAACATTTTGGTTTAAGCAAATTCTCAGCAATTGATAGAGGTGCAGATTTTATACTTGGCCTGTTGGTTACCTGTGGCAAGTGCATTTAAATTATGTGGGTTCCTGTGGCAATTGAATTATGTGGGTTCCTGTGGCAATTGAATTATGTGGGTTTGAATTTTGGGGTTGGATCAAAGTAGTAATTGGGTTGGGATCAACATTTTGGTTAAAGTTTCAGGTTGAAACAAGTTCCGGGTTATGGATAGAGGTACAGACTTCAAACTTGGCCAGTAGGTTACCTGTGGCAAGTGCAATTGAATTATGTGGTTTTGAATTTTCGGGGTTGGATCAAAGTAGTAATTGGGTGGGGATCAACATTTTGTTTAAAGTTTTAGGCTGAAGCAAGTTCTGGGTAATGGATAGATGTACAGACTTCAAACTTGGCCTGTAGGTTACCTGTGGCAAGTGCAATTGAATTATGTGGGTTTGAATTTTGGGGGTGGATCAAAGTATTAATAAGGGTTGGAAATGGATAGAGGTACAAACTTCATACTTGGCTTTTAGATTGCCTGTGACATGTGCAATTGAATTTTATGGGTTTGACTTAGGGGGTGGATCAAAGTAGTAATGGGGGTGGGGATCAATATTTTGGTTAAAGTTTTGGTTGAAGCAACTTCTCTGCAAAGAATAGAGGTACAGACTTCATACTTGGCCAGTAGGTTACCTGTGGCAAGTGCAATTGAGTTATATGGGTTTGATTTTTAGGGGTGGATCAAAATAGTAATTGGGGTTGGCAATCGATAGATGTACAAACTTCATACTTGGCTTTTAGGTTGCCTGTGACATGTGCAATTGAATTATATGGGTTTGAATTTTGGGGGTGGATCAAATTAGCAGTGGGGGTGGGGATCAATATTTTGGTTAAAGTTTTGGTTGAAGCAAATTCTCTGCAAAGAATAGAGGTACAGACTTCATACATGGCCAGTAGGTTACCTGTGACAAGTGCAAATGAGTTAGATGGGTTTGAATTTTGGGGGTGGATCAAAGTAGCAATGGGGTAGGGATCAACATTTTGGTTAAAGTTTCAGGTTAAAGTAAATTCTTGGCAATGGAAGGATATACAGACTTTATATATTTATAATTATGAACAAAAGACTTGGGTGAATAGTGCTCGAACATTTTGACGTTTGCATGAATTGGTTTCAGGTAATTAAAATGAACCTAATAACAAATAGTTCCAAACCCATGTGCATTATACTTGCGTCTAATTTACTGATTAGATTTTACTTTGCAATCCAGCCATACCATCAGTGGTTTCTTGTACTTGTTATTTCATGATTCTAAACCTGTACAATGCTCCAGATAAGCTGCGTATTTGCGTATTTTAGGCATGAAAAATAAATGGATAAGCAAGCAAATTAAAATCCATATGTAAGATACCTAATGCAAATCAAAACTGAATCACAAAATTAAACACATTGGATCTGAAACCTGCTGAGAGATAAAATATTGAGTTCACTTGTTCTGAATGGATCTTGGTCATAAAGTTTGTTAAAGCTCTGTAGTGATAATGCAGTTGGAAAAACACCAGCTTTGTTTACAACATGGGCGCAGACATTTTGGACACCCAAAGTTGTGCGGAGGGTAAAATGAGCCCAGTGATCTGATTGGTCATTAAATGAAAAAATTAGTTTTGCCATTAATAAGTGAAATAAAGGTGATAAAAAAGATACATGAATATGGTAGTACTTTGGAAATTATAGGTTGTTGACGGTTGAAAATTGAAAAGGAGGGGGTCATATGAAAAGAATAGATATTTTCCTTTGGTGCGGAATACTACGAGTTGTAAACAAGTGGAAAATTTGAAGTAAAAATGCAACGGCAACCTATACTTTTGATTGCTAATTTTGTTATCAAAAAATATTGATCTTTCACCACAGGGTACTTATTTGACCCAGATATAATAAACATGGGAGTGACAGTGACCTGAAGTTTTGTAAATTAGCATTGAGGCCTATGGGAAAATATTTGGTGGTGTCTGTCCAGTTAAGCTGACCCAAACCCAGATGTTTAAATTGTGGACTTACATTGTACAGACACTTGTCAGACATTTTGTGGGTAAAAAAACCCACTGGATTTGGAAATGATGGGTATTATACCCAAGTGCTCAGAAAGTTATCAGGAGCATTGCTGTAGGATGTTTTCATTGGTCAGTTGAGCATATGTTGATTTCTATTTTCAGTGGTTTAATATGGACAAAGAATATTTATGTGTTTAAAATGTCTTATATTATCGAAGTGGCATTAGCTGTGCGTACCAAAAAGAATTATTTTGGTTTTTTTTCTACTTTTACTACTTGTACTTGATGTACAATATAGATAAGAGCTCTACACAGGCATAAAAAATCTTATATTCCTATCTATTTTGCGAAAATAAGGTCAGGTTTAATATGGTATGGTATGCATATACAAATAATAAGGTTGAATTAATCAATTGCAAGTAGATAATTGCCATTTTCAAAATATATGTAGGAATTTAAGAATTTTTATTGCAGTGTACATGTATATCTCATTTTTGTTATTGTATATCAATCTAAGTAGTAAAAAAAAGAAAGGAAATTTTTTTGAAAAAAAACCCACAGGTATAATGATGTAAAGTATATAGTACGTTGTATATCTTGACGCGAATGGTAAAACTGGTCATAAGTAGACTCTAAGTGTTTTACGTACCACCGGCCATCCGAGTGGAGACTGGTAAACTTTGTCACATAATCAGCTTGTGTTCTAGCAGGACTCAAATCTTTGCTGACTGGAACTAATAGACTTTATAGTTTTAAAATGATACTTCAGCCATTGGGCCATGGAGAAAATACGTAGGCTACACTCTCTGTAGTCCAGTGTATCATAAATTGGGATATTTTGGCCATTGTTTAATTTTGGCCAATTTAGCCACCCTGTTAAAAAGGCCAAAATTAAACCATCCAAAATATGTATACAATGTTTCTATCGGTACTTTTTCAAAAATCATTAAGTGTTTTAAAGATTAACCAACAAGGGATTTTCAAAATAACGCTGTGTGGATGTTAATCTTAATTGAGTGCCATGTGACACATCAATTCTAATTACTCTACCTGCACTTTTTAATATTTTGATATTTCAAACACCTGGAATTTTCGACAGTACAAGACCGAGATCTGATGATAGGCCAAATTTAAACATGATATAAATATAAATGGCCAAAATGTAACTGGCCAAAAAATCGCCCTTCATTCTATGACCAAAGTGACCAAATCTTAGCAATGCCAAAATATCCCAATTTGCGGTATCATATCTTTATTTATAGTTTTCATGTACTTATTACTACACAGAAGCACTCAAATATTTAAATTCAACTAAGACTTGTCAATGTGAAAGTTTGATTTTGTATTTTATAGATAAAAGAAAAGCCAGTTGTTACCTTGAACGCAGGCGAGGAGTTTGTGCCGAGCCACTTCAAGGCACATATGCAAAATCATCCTGCTGCTGTTCTGTTGGCAAAGGTTGGGGAACGGACTGTGTGGCGTGCCCTCAAAAAGGCTCTAGTTAGTATATTGATGTCTAATCCAACAGTTACTGTGTACCTGGAAAGTTTCGCTCCCACTAATTTTCGCCCTTAGATGAGAGGGCGAATTTAAAATGAAAGCGAAATTTTCAAGCTAAAAATGTGAGGTATGGACCTATATGCCATCTATGAGACTATACAGACGGTATGGTTTATTGGACATATATTTTGGACACTTACATTTATCATTGTCTTAATTTATCAAACTCAGTTTTAAGTTACTCTATATTGGCCGGAAACTAGTTGTTGCCATGGTTATTTGACGACAATTTTTGTTTTTCTGGATTGGTAGCTTTCTAAAAAAGATTTCAAGACACGTTGAAATAGGCATTTTGTGCTTTCTTTCAAATGTATGCTGGATATTGCAAAATTGTTACTGGTGAGAATTGGTCACCTGCCAGCACATTTAGATTTCAACGAAATTTTGTATGTCATTGTTGCCTTATTTCTATGAGATCTACAAAAGGCAACATTGGCCAATGATACTTGCTGGAGTTATGGGAGCTTGAAAGTGTCAAAGTAGCAAATTTCTGCATTTTCAATAAAGGACTATGTTTTCTCTCCCAAGCATATTTCAACAATATGACAAATCATATTGATTTGAACATTTCACTTAATTTGGGCTTCAGATGACACACAATGATAAGTACAACTAATTCTTGTCTGTTAAATGTGTAATTTTCTTTATTTTCTGTTAAATGTATATCTCCTGAATTTTCTGTTTTCAACATTTTGTATACAATGTATAAGTTCAGCTAAAGAATATTTCAATTACATGAGTAACTTACAAAATGTATATTTTCTCTTTCCATTTTTAGATGAATACAATGAGCTTTGTGAGAAAAATGGGCGTCCAATAGGTACGGTATTTCTAATTTTGATTTACTTTTTTTAGTTTCTGGTTGTTGTTAATGTTGAAAAAAAAATATTCATTTTAACATTTTAAAGGTGTTTTTTCACAGAATGAAAAAAAAAAATCCATTTAATTTGTTGTTGTTGTAAAATGTTTCTTTTTACAGAAAAAAAAATTCTTTTTATTTTTCTAGTTGTTTTAAAATTTTGCATCCTCTGTAAAGATGTACTTAATTTATTCTACGTTTAACATCCATGTTGAATCTTTAAACCTACGAGGGGGTGAAGAAGAAATCTTAAAAACAAAGTAAATAAATCTTGAGATCAATCTGAGAAAATAACAGGTTTATTGTTCCTAAACAAATCAATTGCATGTCCCTTCAAGGTCCCACTGGAGAGGTTAGGGATTTTATGGTTTGTTGGATTGGGAAACAATTGATACATTACATTTTCGCGAAAGTTAGTCAAATTTCTTGACGTCACAATGCATTTTCAATGTTTGTCCGAGGTATGACCCGAGGTGTTGAGAATTGTGAGTCATAAAATTTAATAATTATTCACACGTAAATGGACAACAGGCCTATTACAGCCATAGAAAATGATAGCAGATTCATAATTTGTGGAGAGGACATTAAACATACAATTTATTTTGGGTGGCCTAAAGATGTACCTTGGATGAAAAAAAAAGGTTTAAACAATTTTCACTTATATGGAGACATCACCAGATCTGAGTGAAGTGCCACATATTTGAATTGTGCTATGGACGTACTACAGTTGGGGTATTTTAATATGCCATGCCTGAGGCAACACCTGGACCCAATTAACTACTGGTTAAATATAACACTGGTTTAAATATCATAACCAAGGGTTACGTAACCCAGGAATGAATTTTGAAAACAATTCCAATCTGTCAGCCATTTTGAAATAATAACCCTTAATTGGTTTAAATATGTAACTGAGCCTCTCAGTATGGCTAAATTTTCCATAATTAAGTGATGATTTAACCAAAGTTATATTTAACCAATCATTGAGCAACAGACTTTAACCCTAGGTTAAATTTTAATCCTTGCTCATGATATTTAACCGAGGGTTAAAATTTAACCAGTAGATGAGCAACTGGGTCCTGAATGACTCGCGGTGACTCTCACTACTTATACAGAGCGCTTGGCTAAGGAACGGTCAGTGTAATATTAAAATGTCTTTATACTTAGAGTATGGTAACGAAAATGGTTTTGAGATATTGAGCTTAATATACTCTAGTATGGTATGGCTGTAACTACAGTGGTTCCTCACCCAGAGACCACCTCAGTTAGGAGACCACCTCATAAATATTAAAGACCATAAATATTAAGTCTGTTAAAATTTTTTTAAATAGATACTGAATAAGTCCAGAACCTCACTTAAGCATAGATGCCCACCATTACGCTTTTAGCGGAATTATTATGAATTTTAGTCCTGTTTTTCACATTCCATTTCCAGGTTCAAATTTCTGGTTGGTCCATTTTGGATCCGTATTTTCATATAATATTATTTCCTGTCTGGCAAAAAACACTTTCTGGCAACAGTACATTGTATGATTATTTGGCAAATAATTTTGGATTACTGAAAATAATCTCAAATTACGGAAATGTTGCAATCTTGTTACTTATGGATAGATCATGGGGTTGGCATCTATGCTGAAGAGACCACCTCTTTGATCAGACCAATTTGAGTCAGTCAGGTGGTCTTAATAGTGAGGTTCCACTGTTCTGTATATACATAAGTAAGTAATTAGAGTGTTGATCTGAGTATAACACACGTTACTTTAGCGCTCTCAATCTTTTTCCACAGATATAAATGAATGTTCTGAGTTTGCTGGTATTTGTCAAAACGGAGTTTGTCAGAACACTGCAGGAAGTTTCAAGTGTAAATGTAATCCGGGTTTTGCTGTCGATGAAAGTGGAACAAACTGTACAGGTAAGGTTTATAATGCAAGGTCAGCAAAAATTGAAAATGTTTTCACATTTTCTTTTTGTCACCATATATCGAAGTTAGGAGGCTGTTGTTTTAGGTCTGTCTGTCCAGTTTGACTGTCTGTCTGTTTGTCCTTTTGTCTTGTCAGAATTTACATATTTATAAGAAAATATATTCCTCTTCATCTGATATCAGTTTTAAACTCCTTTATAAAAATTTCTTTCTGAAAGCAGCAACTTTTAATTGCAGTAAGTAATTTGTTGACACAACTTACTATGAACAAAACAGGAAATGTCACTGCAAATTGTACTTGTCACTTACAAATACTTGCTGTTTTCATGAAAAGAAATTGACACATTCTAAGCCTATTTGAAAAATAGTCCATAGACTTCAACACAAATATGCAAAAGTTTACAAGATTTCATTGAGTATATAAGTCAGGCCAAAAAAATTTAAAAAGTTGATTTAGCATAGAAAGCTATGGGCAAAATAACGTAAGTTGAATCACTTTTGGCATGGTTCTGTATCAATAGGGTACTTTCGCGTTAGCCCGGATTACTGTTATGATCCTGCATTTATTTCAAAATGTGCGGACAGACTGGGAATCGCACTCACAACCTTCTGAACAGTAGCAATTTACCAACTGCGCTAACAGGGCTATATATATATATATATATATTACCGAAACTGGAAATAACGTTGAGGAACGTTTCTCTAGAATCACATAACTGGCGATAATAAAATCAGGATTATATCGGTAATCCGAGCTATCTTGAAAGTTCCCTGTTAGATTTAGGATGAATTCATCCACTGCCAAGATTTAGCATATTTGCTAGAGTTATTGTTTCTGACGCCCAGATTTTGGTTTGTAATTTTTCTTTTTAACTTGTTAATTGATCTATGTCCCCAGACATGTCAAATTCATGGATCACTAGAAAAATATTTGGAATTTTGTGACTGATTTTCATAGTCTTGAAAATTCCTGGAATTTCCTTAAGTTTGCTAATTGTGAAAAACAATTTATGAAATTTATGAAATAAATGTAAATAATCATGTCCAGGTTGTGACTTTCTGGTTAAAGTTTTGTTTGAAAAGGGGATTAAATGTAAAAATACAAAGTTAGGTAATTTACACAGAAAACTCTTCAGTGCATATTTATTGTAATATACCCCCACATGTAAACTTTCACATTTACAGTAGTAATTACAGGTGAGTGAACCTGTAAGTTAACTCATCAACCCCTGAAAAACAATGGACTCTTCTGCAAATTAATGACTTAGACCAGTCCAAATGTGTCTTTAATGGTTTATGAGTTAATCAGCTGCAAATTGGTTTCAACATTTTGATATCAACATTATTCTCTCATTTGTAGATATTGATGAATGTCGGATATCATTCGGAGTCTGTGGAAACGGAACGTGTGTCAACATACCTGGAATGTTCCGATGCGTGTGTAATCCAGGCTTTAAAGGTGTCATGATGGATCAGATGTGTGTTGGTAGGTTTAGATTTTGGTAATTGCAATCACCTAGAGGTAGATTCCCACTGTCTTTAAACTGACATTAAAATTACACTGGTAAGAGTAGTCGATCCTACTTGTCGGCCAACATACGAACATCCAGTGAGGAATAAAAAGCTGTTCAAGTGAAGCTTGTCATAACCTAAAAGTGAGTAGAATATTCCTTATGATAATCTGAAGGTTACTCGGCCCTGCGAGTTTATGTATCCTAAGTTCATCTAAGGCCATTCAAAATAAATTCTATGTTTAACGTCCGCCGCCCTTGTAGGTATTGAAACAATTCTCAAAATTAAAAAACAAACAAAAATTTCTTGAAATCCAGAGTTACGAGTCTGTTATCATTCTGTATTATTAGAGTTGTTTCCCAATCCTACAATATTGATCTTAAATTTATTTTAATTTGTTTTTATTTAAAATTTTCTTATGCCAAGATGGCAGAATACTTTATTAAAATTGTTTGAAAAAAGTGTTTTTTATTATCCTCCCTCCCTCCCTCTCTCATAGGTTTGAAGACCTGGACGTAAATTTGTAGAGTTTATTTAGTGTGGCCTAATTTTCGTCATTGCAAATTACAGCAGTTGTGTCATTCCTTCTATTTGTTGATTCTTTCAGATATTGACGAATGTACGGAGCTGCCAGGTCTGTGTAGAGGTGGCACCTGTATCAACACACCTGGTAGTTACCTGTGTGATTGTCCAGTTGGTCATGTGCTGTCCGAGGATGGTCAGTCTTGTAGAGGTGAGAAATGGTCATATGCGTTTCTTCCTTGACTGTGCCATTATCACAGTGATGAAGTGTGATGTATTGTAATAGATAGATAAATTGATATATATATATATGTATAAAGTTCTACCCCAACCTATCGTCCTTCCTTATAATGCCAAACTCACATGTTGCCACCATTTCCTGAAGAACGAATTTCCTCCTCTATAATTCCGTTATAGCGCCAAACCCGTATACCACCATCCTCTGTGTGTGTGTGTGTGTGTGTGTGTGTGTGTGGAGAGAGGGAGAGAGAGAGTTCTAATTGGCCGAGCAGACCAAATTAGATAAATTCTGATATTTAATACTGTTGTTTAGTTTTCTGGTGCAGCACCCGTAAGATTTAATTGTGGATAGTGCTACCAGTGAAGTCAATCTTAACATTACTGAACCATTGAAATTGTTTTTTCAGTAGTGAGGACAGAGCTAACAAACTTGTATACAATCAGTGAATTTGAACTTTAATTACATTTTATTGTCTGTTTATTTCAGATATTGACGAGTGTGGTGAAAGCAGCAGTATATGCACCAATGGAATCTGTGAGAATTATCTCGGAGGATATCAGTGTCGGTGTTTGGATGGATATGGACCTAACCGGCTTCACACGAGTTGTATAGGTATGTTAGAGTTTAGTAGGTTCTGTTGATATTCCATTCCACCTTTCTCTGCCTCTGCCCCCTCTCTGCTCCTCTCTTTCTGTCTCCGCCCATATCTGTCTCTCTGTGTTAGCTAATGAAACAATAAATACATATTGCACTAAGAAGCAGTGCTGCAGATAAATTTTAGACTGCCTGGGTACGATAACCACCACTTTCCAATTGCATTGGGTATTTTTACCCACAGAATTTCAGCGAGGAGGGTATTTTGCAATTCTGTTGCCAAATTCCGATTTCCATAACCGTTGATTTTCTTCTAATAACTTGGCTGTTAAATTGCAGTCAATTAACTGCTTTAACATCTGGGGGAGGGTCAGCAAAATGCATTATCACTACAGGGCTTGAAGACACTTTAATCATTTAATGACCATTCACAAAAAGTACAGTCAATCTTTTATCTATCAGAAAGTTTCAGATCCAGTGTGTGTTTAATTTTATGCTTCAGATTTAAATTGACTTGGGTATCTTGCCCATGGATTTTAATTTGCTTGCGTATCCATAGATTTTTCTATGTGTAAAATAATATCTGTAATAATTCTTTGAAAACTTTTATCTTAAAACAAACTATGTGTTGTCACGGTAACAGAATTTTGAAAATATTATTTTCAGATGTCGATGAATGTGCAGATCGTAATGGCCGATGTTCTTCAGTGTGTGTTAACACGCCTGGTTCGTATGTGTGCGGATGTGACCCGGGATATGTATTAATGCCAGATCAGAGGTCTTGTGGAGGTACAAAAATCTACAATTGATTCATTTTGATTTCTTTTATTTTCATGTGAAGGATTTTGGAATTACAGTGGAACCAGCTTTCTTGTGGTACCATATTCTGGTTAAAGATCCCTATCTTGCGAGACCACTGTCATAGAGACAGAGGACCCTCTGTCTTAAGTGACCACATTAAGAAAACCACTTGGTTAAGTAATCCTCATCTTGCAAAGCCACTGTCATCCAGGACCCTTTATTTTAAATCACAATATCCCGAAAACCACTTAGTTTAATCCTTGTCATGGATGTATTGAGATCACTGACATAGAAGACCATCTGTCTGAAGTGACCTCAAAATTACCTTATCCTGAAAAACCACTTAGTTAAATCCTTGTCATGGATGTAGTTAAATCCTTGTCATAGATGTAGTTAAATCCTTGTCATGGATATATTGAGATCATTGACATAGAAGACCATCTGTCTCAAGTGACCACAAATTTACCGTATTCTGAAAACCACTTTAGGTAAATAATCTTTCTCTTTCCTGTTTTGTAAGACCACTGTTGTAGAGGACCCTCTGTCTTAAGTGACAACATTCTGAAAACCACTTAAATTAAATAAAACTTCAGGTTAAGCTTTTTTGGGAGATAATCTGTCTCATTACGTCATATATCAGTAGCATAAGGTTCAACTATATAAACATGCTATCACATCGACAATGTGATGTATTGAGAGAGAGAAAAACTTCTCAGTTCTGAACATTTCATCACTCTTGACCGTTCATTTGGTTGGTCATTATTTCACTTTCTCTGGTTAGAAATGTAAAGCGAAGTCACTATGACATTTTATATAGCACTGCAAACTACCTATCTGTAGCCAGAATATGTATGTTTGCACTTTCATGTTTGTTTCATGAGGGTCGGTGGTTTACTCCGTGGTACATTGTAACCGGGTTCTCTCCTCCACCATTAAAAAATGGCCGCTACCATATAGCTGAAAAATTGTTGAGCGTGGCATAGAACCCAATTTAAAATACAAATTCATGATTGTTTACAAAAAAATATGAATGTGTTTGTCTCTTTGTCTGTGTGTGTAGATATGTATGGATGTGTGGATATGTATGGATGTTTTAGTGTGTGTGTGTGTGTGTGTGTGTGTGGATATGTATATATGTGTGGATATGTATGGATGTTTCAGTGTGTGTGTGTTTGTGTGTGTAGTTGTTCTTCACAGTATTAAATCAGTCCAGCTTGACATTTTTTTTCATTTGTTTTATTTTTAGATGTTGATGAATGCAAGGAAAATGCAGATATCTGTGGGGGAGGAAAATGTAGCAACTTACCAGGTTCCTACAGATGTATGTGTACAAAAGGTTTAATACCATCAGCTGACCTGAAGCAGTGTATAGGTATGTATGTATACAGCTGTGATATCTCTGAACACTAGCAAACAGGTATGATAGCTCTGAACACTAGCAAACATCTATGATAGCTCAGAACACTAGCAAACATCTGTTATAGCTCATAGCAAACATCTGTTATAGCTCAGAACACTAGCAAACATCTACGATAGCTCTGAACACTAGCAAACATCTACGATAGCTCTGAACACTAGCAAACATCTGTTATAGCTCAGAACACTAGCAAACATCTGTTATAGCTCATAGCAAACATCTGTTATAGCTCAGAACACTAGCAAACATCTACGATAGCTCAGACCACTAGCAAACATCTGTTATAGCTCAGAACACTAGCAAACATCTGTTATAGCTCAGAACACTAGCAAACATCTGTTATAGCTCAGAACACTAGCAAACATCTGCTATAGCTCATAACACTAGCAAACATCTATGATAGCTCTTAACACTGGCAAACATCTGTTATAGCTCAGAACACTAGCAAACATCTGTTATAGCTCAGAACACTAGCAGACATCTGTTATAGCACAGTACACTAGCAAACAGGTATGATAGCTCTGAACACTAGCAAACAGGTATGATAGCTCTGAACAATAGCAAACAGATGTGATATATGTGAATACTAGCAGTCATCTATGATAGTTCTGAACCCTACCAAACATCTATGATAGCTCTGAAATCTAGAAAGCAGGTATAATAGCTTTGGTAGTTATGAACACTAGCAGCTACCATAGTTCTGAACTCTAACAAACAGCTGTGATAGCTCTGACCATTAACGCTTCTGACAGTTCAGAAGACTTAACAGCTGTGATAGTTCTGAACACTGACAGGTCTGATAGTTTAGAACACCAACTAACAACTCTGATAGTATTTTGAAAAAGTCAGTAACTATTGTGATTGTATTTTTACAGATATTGATGAGTGTGTTGGCAGCCAGAATCTGTGTCTGAATGGAACTTGCAGGAACACCCATGGTTCATTTGTTTGTGTTTGTGAACCAGGTTATTCTGTAAAAGAAGATACAAGAAATCCGGGATGTACAGGTAAGTTGGTGCTCAAAGTCACCAGATTAACTCGATATTCAATATTATTTTCTTATTTTGACTATATAGTGATATAATTGATTATCAAACATCTTGGTGTGTGCGATAAGGAAACACATTATTATTTTTGGTATTTGATTTCATTCATATTAAAAAAAAATTCAGATGATGATGAGTGTGCCACTGTGATGCCACTGTATGTGGCTCTTATCACTATGTTGTGTACACCATTACTTATTTTCCTAGATGATGATGAGTGTGCCACTGTGGTGCCACTGTATGTTGTGTACACCTCTACTTATTTTCCAATTAATGAGTGTGCCTCTATGTGGCTCTTATTACCTTGTTGTGTACACCTCTACTTTTTTTTCAGATGATGATGAGTGTACCACTGGTCAAGCTGGCTGTGATGAGAACGCTAAGTGTATTAACACTCTCGGCTCCTATAAGTGTGACTGTAGACCCGGTTATACTGGGGATGGCTTTACTTGTAGAGGTAAGTCTTGAGTGTTGTACCTGTTTATCTAACCCTGGGCAATGTTATTTTGCTTCTCTTTGTAAGATAAGTTAGAAAACACTCAACTGCTATTAGTGTTACAATATACTGAGGTCTTGGCAATGCCATTCCCCCCAGTAGCTCTCAAAGGAGAGGTTTATATAGATCTATACTGAGTGTTACCAACTGGAAAAATTATCATTTCGTATGATTGCTAAATGAAAAGTTTCAGAAATCTTTGATGAAATTAGAAATATATATATATCTGAAGATACTGTTTTGTAGATTAATTCAAAATTTATTATCATTAAATATTTCTAGTAGCAGAAAACAGTTTTGTCTATTGATTTTTTTTTTAAAAATGTTCCATTTAAGATGGTTTGGGATGAAAAAGAATTGTAGAAATTGAAATACAGTTGAATATCGTTATGTCGAAATCGGATGAGTTGAAATTCTGGATATGTCAAAATGGAAAGACCGGTCACAATTTTTACGGGTAAAATATTGTATCATTTAAAATTTTCCGTTATCTCGAATTCCAGATATCTCAAAGTATTAGGGGCAGTCCCATGAATTTCGAGATAATGAGATTCCACTGTATCTTCTTATGAAAAAAAGCAGTATTTATATATAGTTTTGTTTTCTTTCCCTAAGTTAAAACAAAACACGAATTTGTAAGTTTTACCTAATTTATCGTATGTTTTTTATTCAGACACTAACGAGTGTACCAGACTTAATGGCGGCTGTGATTTAGATGCTACCTGTGTAAACACACCTGGCAGTTTTAGATGTGTATGTGACGAGGGCTTCAGTGGTGATGGATTTGATTGTAGAGGTAAGATTATACTCTGAAATTTTTGTATTTTTTAAAAGTTTTACGAAGATGAAAACATTTCTATTTATTCTAAAAATCTGCCAAAATTGATTGAATATTTTGTAACAATATCTTAACTAATCAACCCCTGAGAAATAATGAACTCTTCTATAAATCAATGATTAAGTCCAGTCCAAATGTATCTTTAGGGATGAATGAGTTCATGTCAAATGACAATGACACTGTATATTGTTACGATATGTATAACTTTATCTTAGTGTCTTACACAGGTCTCGGTGTCTTACAACAATGTTTTAGTGTCTTGTAAAATGGCTGAATGTCAAACAAAATGTGTCTGATTTATAATTATTTACAACAGTCTCTTAACACAATGCCTTTGTATCGTGTAGAAATGTCTCAATTTCAAATAAGTGTCTCTGTATTGTTAAACTTTATTTCAGTGTCTTAATATTGTGTCAATGTATTATGGAAATGTCTTGGTATCTTGTAAATATGTCTCAATGCCATACATCATTCTCTTTAGTTTACAACTCTTAATGTCTTACAGCAATGTCAAAGTGTCTAATAAAATGTCTCGACATCATATAACATTGTCTATATAATTTATAACAATATCTCAATGTTTTAGTATCTTGTAAAATGTCTCAACATCATGTAACATTGTTGTATATGATTGTATCTCAATATCTTAGTCTCTTGTAAAAATGTCTCAATGTTTTATAACAACATCTCTAATCTATAACAGCATCTCAGTGTCAAATAATAGTGTCTTGGGGTCTTCAGATAAGTGTCTTGAGGTCTTCAAATAATAGTGTCTCATGGTCTTCAAATAACAGTGTCTCGGGTCCTCAAATAACAGTGTCTCGGGTCCTCAAATAACAGTGTCTCGGGTCCTCAAATAACAGTGTCTCGGGTCCTCAAATAACAGTGTCTCGGGTCCTCAAATAACGGTGTCTCTGGTCCTCAAATAACAGTGTCTCGTGGTCTTTATTGATATTCAGCAACATTTCTTTCTTTCCTTTCAGATGTAGATGAGTGCACATTGAATAGAAACTTATGTGAGAATGGTCAGTGTTTGAACTTCCCTGGAGGTTTTGGATGTGAATGTGACATGGGTTTCTCACCTACACTCGATGAGAAAGAATGCAGAGGTTTGTATATGTTGTGAAAAATTCCTGTTGAATACTTCTATGATTGCTTGCAGCATTTTAGTGTTAGAGCGTTATACTTACAAGCAAAAGGTCCTGGCTGTGATACCTCGTACCAGGTATTCTAATGCACAGTTTGTTTCGCAGTATTTCATTGGTCGGTAATGTTAAAAACTTGCAGGGAATTTATGTTTCACAGTTTGGTTGTAATACAATGTACAGTAAAACCTGTATATAGGGGCCACCCAAGGGACCAGAAAATATTGGCCTTTATATGCAGGTGACCCTTATACACAGGTTCAATTTAGTTGAAGTATGTAGTCAAGGGACTTTTAAAAACTGGCCTTTATAGACAGGTGATCCTTATATAGAGGTGACTGCTATAGCAGGTTTTACTGTATATTGAAACATTTTTTCAGTGTCTAGAAATCCTTGTTTCGAATACAAAACATAAAAAATATCATTCAGGGTGAGAAAATAATTTTAAAAATCAATCGTCCTATGGGTCGAGTGAATTTGAAAACCATTCTTCCCTAGACACCTTCAGCTTGTTCCAAAATTTATTAACTTTTATGGAACCATTGAAAAATGTGAAACCTAACTATTCTTTGGTTTCCCTGATATTGGACTTTTAATTTATCAAAATGGCAATAAAGGATTTTGATTGCACTGTGTTAATGTAAAGTTTTAGAAGCTACAAAGTAAGATGTTATAGATCTAGAAGAAAAATTGCACGTCACCGGGGGACGAGTACCCACCTCGTAACTACTCGTCCTCATGCCATTTTCACTCAACCAGGACGAGTGGACGAGTATATTTTTCGCACTCCGTCGTTTCACTAATTTTGTCAATAAATCGTTATTGAAATTATCAAATCCAAATGCTAAATTGGTAACTATTCTTAAGCGCATCAGTATACTCAACAAAGAAATATGGTTATAATTGAAGGTAGGAGCCAGCATAAGTCAACGTTTTATGTGAACTGACGGGATATTGGCAATTCCCCTGTCGGAAATTCCTATTCACCAGTCAGTTGATGCCTGGCAGTGAAGCTTTATTTCTTTTCTTATTAGGTGTGCTTACTGAGTGTTGTTACTTTTGTACCGATCCGTCATTCAAAATGGCCGCCAGGTGGACTTATTTAACATAGGACCCTGTGGGGAAATACATACAAAAATCTTCTTCTAGAGAACCACTAAATGGTGGCATGAATGTTCCTTACAAGGTGCTAACCGAGTGTTGTTACTTTGGTGCTTTGAATCAATGAGATCTAGCATGAGTTCAACACATATATACAAAAATAGACAATATTTTATCAGAGACATCTCACTTCTCAGTGCATGGTGTTTCTCTAATACATCTTGTTCTGTGTGTGTACAGCAGAACCTGTGAGAGAAGACCATCTGTCATAGACAGCCATCTGTTGTCTAAGACCTCTTTCGTAGAGGACCCCCCCCCTTGTCTCATGAGCCACCACTCTTATAAAAGACCACCTGTTGTCTGAGACTACATTCTGAAAACCTTTCGGTTAAATAGCCCTTTCGAAAAAAAATCTTTTTTGAGAGACCACCCTGTCTTGTAAAACCAATTTTCTTCGGCAGATTGGGTGGTCTGTCAGGGCAGGTTCCACTGTAACAAATTCATGTATTTATGTATTTGGCTTTTCCCTTTTGATTTTAGAAGGATTTCTTTTTCAGACATTGATGAGTGCAGTCTCTTCCCAAATTTATGTGTAAATGGCGAATGTGAGAATATTTTTGGAATGTTCCGTTGTAATTGCAAACAAGGGTTTAAGTTGGATGAAACAGGTGGAAACTGTACAGGTGAGTGCTACGTATTTATTTTAACTTTGAAGTAAATCAATTACAGGACTGATCAACTTTATTCAGTGATGTATTTGATGAAGCGATTATATATTTTAAAATTTTGAAAAATCTGAAACACTTCATAATAGAAAAATCACTGTTTTAGTGCATATCCCTTGAAAACTGATGATTGCTTAGCGGAAGAACATTGTCATCTCAGAGATGAAGTTTCAGGGTTAGATCTTTGTCAGGTCTGAGACTTTTCAACAGTGGACTGGTAGTAACAATTCCTATATGCCAAGTGCTTGACTTGGGAAGTGCTAGTCATATAAGTTTCTTGGATGAAACTTGAAACAGTTTTCTTGTGTCATACATGTCATCAATCAAGGGTATAATAACCCTATACAGTTATTACAGAAGAATAACAGATGTGTGTTATTGTGGGACAAACATGGGTAATCTCCCCTTTCCTTATCAAACCTGTAATAACACATCTGTTATATCAGGAAAATGTGTCGCTTACAATAACATGTGGGTGTTATCCTGTAGTTTTCTTTCTGAAGACATTAAAAAATTTGATATTTCTTTCTCATGACATCAATGTATTTTCATAGCAAGCACAAAAATTTAATGTACAAAAATTTTAAAACGCTGTAAGGTTATTTACAATGAATATAACACATTGTTATTACAGGAAGTTAAGATCTTTCTGTAATAACTATGCTGTATTATTAAAAAAGATTAGGGAAAAAAATCTTAATTGAAAGTTTGAACACTATATCAATATATTTATTGATTAGTCACTTACTATTTTAAATTTCCTTTGCTCTCCGCAACCAGAGGGTAGAGGGTTTGAGCCTCAGTGGAGGACGCTGGCTTTTCCTGTCATTCAGATGAGAGAGTAAAAACTGAAGTCCCGTGTCACAGTAGGTGTCGGCACGTTAAAGAATCCTCACTGCTCAGTGGTCATAAGTGCCCAACATAGGCTAAAATTTGAAGCCCTTCACCGTCATTTGGTGTAGTCTCCATATGAGTGAAAGATTCTTGAGTGAGATGTTAATCAACAATACAACAACAAAAAAATCCTTTGCTCTCATAATTTTGAATGTATAATTCACACTGTCAGTTTCGCAGTGCGTAAATTCTTTATTATAACCAGACATGAACTAACTAATGTACAGATGTTAATTGATTGTTCTATTAGGATTTCTGAGGTATTTGAGCTCATGCAAGTATTGTCAACCATAATGCACATCTGTGTATAATTAATGCACACCTATTTTTGTGCACCAAACTTGACTCAATTGGGATTTTCAGACACATTTTGGGATAAAAGAGAAGGTTAAAGTGCTTTTGGGACTGGGTCCATTAAATGGACTCCCCTTCCCCCCCCCCCCCTCCCAAAAAAAAAGTTGGAAAATGAAAATCTTTTTTTTACATTGGTATCAGTCCTTAGCACAGGTCAATTCAATTATTGTTATATTATACAATGAAGTTGTGTCTGATGATGATTGTAATTGTATTTTCTGGTAAGTTTGATCTCATTATTTCCTATAGACATTGATGATGTTTCAGACTGTTTCAGAGATTTGATGAACTTCTACATTTTCTATGTTTTTCATTATTTTCAGACATCAATGAGTGCGATAACCCAGATAACTGCCGATATGGTACATGTGTAAATACACAAGGTGGTTTCATCTGTCAGTGCCCTCCGAACTATGACCTCAATCCGACAGGAACCGGATGTATAGGTATATGCTTATTTTTATAACTCATCAACCCCTTAACAACGATAGACTCTTCTGTAAATCAATAACTTCGACCAGTCCAAATGTGTCTTTAGGGGTGAATGAGTTAACAAACCTCTACTAAGTTGAGGGGTGGGGCTTATGCTGTCATCTGGAAATCAGTGTCGAAACCCAATTAAAACGATTGGTTGGGGTCAGGTATACCAGGCCAGTGGTCTTTTCCCAGGTACAGTATAACTGGGTTCTCAACTCCACCATTAAAAAAAATGGCTGCCATTAGCACAGCTGCTTCTTTTTCACATTTTTTTTTTTGCTCAAATGATACATGTTTCATAACACTGTCCGAGAGAGGGTATGCTTAAAAGATAAGAATTCAGTGGAAAGGACACCAAAGCCAGAAGTGTGTGGATATAACAGAAAAAAAAAATTGTGTTGAAAATATGATAAGATTTTCTTTACATTCCCGAATTAACAGATAATGCTTTTTTTTTCCTAACAGATAAAAGAAATGGAACTTGTTACCTTCAAGTAGGAAGTCGAGGCATGTGCAGAGATGTCATTGGTGAAAACATGTACCGTGCATCTTGTTGTTGTAGTATTGGTAACGGATGGGGAGAGGTCCAGGGCTTTTGTGAAGCGTGTCCCGTTAACGGAACTAGTGAGTAACTTCAATTAGTTGAGTGACTAGGAAGAAAAAATTGCTCTTCAAATGATTTTTTCCGTGTAGCATGTAAAATATACACTTTGTCGATGGCTATAGAGGAAATGATTGCCTTAAAAAAAATTATTAATATTACATGTATAATTTATGATATATATATAAAAAAACAGTATACCTGGAAATTTTTATTCTCATTTAATTTTCGCGATAGCTGAAGGAATAATTTTCAAGCTAAATAATTGAATGCCATCCATGAGCCTATGGTGAATTTAGGCGAACTTAAGACAGGGTAAATATGCTTTCTGTTGTAAAAGGGTGAAGAAAAAAACAATGACAAACTTTTCCAGGTATGCAGTGTATGTTGTTTAGATTTGATCAACAGAGTAAATCAATTGTACTCTTTCCATTTAATTTGGAAAACTTAAATCAATTTCTTTTAGATTTTGAAATAAGTGATACAAAATCTTGATATCATTTCAACCTGTGAAAGTGAAAGAAAATAAGGAGATTGATATATATCTTGGCACAGGTTTAACTGGTATGTCTTTATGATATATTTTGACATTGGTCTAACTGGTATGTTTTTAAGATAGATATAAATAATTTTGGAGATAACTGTATATATGATATATTTAGGCACAGGTTTAACTGGTATATCTGGTATTTTGACAAAGGTCTAACTGGAATGTCTTTATGATATATTTTGACAAGGGTCTAACTGGAATGTCTTTATGATATATTTTGACAAAGGTCTAACTGATATGTCTTTATGATATATTTTGACAAGGGTCTAACTGGAATGTCTTTATGATATATATTTTGACATGATATATCTTTATGATATATTTTGACAATGGTCTAACTGGTATGTCTTTATTATATTTTATGGTCTAACTGGAATGTCTTTATGATATATTTTGACAAAGGTCTAACTGGCATGTCTTTATGATATATTTTTACAAAGGCCTAACTGGTATTTCTTTATGATATATTTTGACAAAGGTCCAACTGGAATGTCTTTATGATATATTTTGACAAGGGTCTAACTCGTATGTCTTTATGATATATTTTGACAAGGGTCTAACTGGAATGTCTTTATGATATATTTTGACAATGGTCTAACTGGTATGTCTTTATGATATATTTTTTGGTCTAAGAAT
Source organism: Atrina japonica (assembly GCA_030159075.1). NCBI lineage: Eukaryota > Metazoa > Mollusca > Bivalvia > Pterioida > Pinnidae > Atrina > Atrina japonica. The sequence goes on along the minus strand of BROG01000400.1, from coordinate 505,789 downwards.
ATATTTTGACAATGAACTATGTCTTTATGATATATTTTTACAAAGGCCTAACTGGTATTTCTTTATGATATATTTTGACAAAGGTCCAACTGGAATGTCTTTATATATTTTGACATGATATGTCTTTATGATATATTTAGACAAAGGTCTAACTGGTATGTCTTTATGATATATTTTGACAAAGGCCTAACTGGTATGTCTTTATGATATATTTTGACAAACATGATATGTCTTTATGATATATTTTGACAAAGGTCTAACTGGGATGTCTTTATGATATATTTAGACAAAGGTCTAACTGGTATGTCTTTATGATATATTTTGACATGATATATCTTTATGATATATTTTGACAATGGTCTAACTGGTATGTCTTTATGATATATTTTGACATTGGTCTAACTGGAATGTCTTTATGATATATTTTGACAAAGATATGTCTATATGATGACATGACAAAGGCCTCACTGGTATGTCTTTATGATATATTTTGACAATGGTCTAACTGGAATGTCTTTATAATATATTTTGACATGTATGTCTTATGACATTGGTCTAACTGGTATGTTTTTATGATATATTTTGACATGATATGTCTTTATGATATATTTTGACATGATATGTCTTAATGATATATTTAGACAAAGGTCTAACTGGTTTGTCTTTATGATATATTTAGACAAAGGTCTAACTGGAATGTCTTTATAATATATTTTGACATATGTCTTTATGATATATTTTGACAAAGGTCTTACTGGTATGTCTTTATGATATATTTTTGATAGTCTTTACTATAAGGACAAAGGTCTAACTGGTATGTCTGATTATTTTGATGATATGTCTTTATGATATAACATGATATGTCTTTATGATATATTTTATGATATGTCTTTATGATTTATTTTGACAATGGTCTAACTGGTTTGTCTTTATGATATATTTTGACAAAGGTCTAACTGGTATGTCTTTGTGATATATTTAGACAAAGGTCTGACTGGTATGTTTTTATGATATATTTAGACAAAGGTCTAACTGGTATGTCTTTATGATATATTTAGACAATGGTCTAACTGGAATGATATATTTAGACAAAGGTCTAACTGGTATGTCTTTATGATATATTTTGACATGATATGTCTTTGTCTAATTGATGTGACTTGATATATTTTGACATGTCTTTATGATATATTTAGACAGTGATCTAACTGGTATGTCTTTATGATATATTTTGACAAAGATCTAACCTCTGTCTTGATATATTTGAACAAATATTGATGTTGTTATGATATATTTGGACAAAAGTGTAATTGATATAATTTGATGATACATGACTTGGTAAATGTCCAATAGTAAAGGAAATTGTACAGAAATCGAATGTATTTAGAATTTTAGACGGACATCACAGTAAGTAGGAAATTAGAAGTGTCAGCCTATTGACTCTGTGTTCATGTTTGATTTCTTTTTTTGGGTGGAGGGGAGAGGTGTGTTTATTGGACACATCTTTCTTATTGATAGAATATCAGAAATTTTGCAATAGTTTGTGCTGGAAAGGTATTGTTAGTGTTAAAACTATCATTGAATTTTTTTTACTTTTTATTGTGTACAAGGCATTCTGACCTTCAATGTCTTTATTTTGTATTTTTTTCAGAGGCGTATGAGGACCTGTGTCCTGGAGGTCAAGGGTTCAAACCCAATAAGGAGACCGTGTTACCTGAAGGTAAAAACTGAATGATTAAGTAGGGTATAGGGATGAGCTTAAGAAGATAATTGTCGCAGAGTTTTTACCTATGTTTACCCCTTCCCCCACCACAAAAATTTTTTTTTCTCTACTTTTATTACTTATACTCAGACCTGTTCACTCTCCATATTTGCACATATTTTCTATGGAAATCTTAAGAAAAATACGGGCTACGGTTTTGGTATACAAAAATACGGTTGCAGTTGACTTTTCCGTTTTGGTTTATTTCGATCCATTTCCATAATTTACTAATATAAATTTAAGTCAAAGAAACGCTTGAATATTTGTATCTGCCAATTTAAATAAACCGCTTAGATGATCACCATCAGCGTCTCGATATAAATCATGGCAGACCAATATACTTGATGTAAAATAACAAATCAGAACTATACACAGGCATAACAAATCTTATATTCCTATATGTTTTGTGAAAATAAGGTCAGGTCCTGTGTGGTATTCATATACAAATACATGTAGTAAGGTTGAGTTATCAATTGCAAAACATGGATTTCTCAAGCAATTTTCACAAAATATATATATATGAATTTAAGAATTTTTATGCCTGTGTGTATCTCTTTTTAGCCCACCATCAACAGATGGTGGGCTATTCATATGGCCCTGCATCCGTGGTCTGTCTGTCGTCCATTTGTCCTGAACAATTCTCGTTACTGCTAGTTCTCAGAAAGGACCGCTGGGATCTCCTTGCAATTTGATTTTGAAGGTTCCCCTTGAGGATTTTGACAATGGAAGTATGTATTTCTCATAATGTACTGAAGGAATCTTTTCTAAATTAATTATGGAGGTTCCCTCTGAGGTCTAGATGTGCATATTACATTTTCAAAGAGATCAGAATCCAGTTGTCATTTACTTACAAATGATATCATAGATCAGTAATCTTATGTTGTCATTTACTCACAAGTGTAAACAGAATGATTTATCACAGGTGTTAATCATAGATCAGTAATCTTATGTTGTCATTTACTCACAAGTGTTAACATAGATCTGTAATCTTATGTTGTCATTTACTCACAAGTGATAACATAGATCAGTAATCTTGTTGTCATTTACTCACAAGTGTTAACATAGATCTGTATTCTATGTTGTCATTTATTCACAAGTGATAACATAGATCAGTAATCTTATGTTGTCATTCACTCACAAGTGTTAACATAGATCTGTATTCTATGTTAACATTTACACAAGTGTTAACATAGATCTGTAATCTTTTGTTGTCATTTACTCACAAGTGATAACATAGATCTGTAATCTTTTGTTGTCTTTTACTCACAAGTGTTAACATAGATCTGTAATCTTTTGTTGTCATTTACTCACAAGTGTTAACATAGATCAGTAATCTTATGTTGTCATTTACTCACAAGTGTTAACATAGATCTGTAATCTATGTTGTCATTTACTCACAAGTTTTAACATAGATCTGTAATCTATGTTGTCATTTACTCACAAGTGTTATAAGTTTTATGTTGTTAATCACAAGTGTTAAAATCTGTAATCTATGTTGTCATTCCATTCACCAGTGATAACATTGATCTGTTTTAATGTGAATCTAATGTTGTTATTCCTGATAACAGATCTTCTAGATGTTGACGAGTTAGATATTGACGAGTGTGCGGAAGCCGATCACCTCTGTCAAGGTGGTGAGTGTCAGAATACATTCGGAAGTTACACCTGTATCTGTCCCGATGGATTCCGTCTCCAAAACTTTAAGTGTGTGGGTAAGTGCAGGCATATCAATGTACATATTTGTAGATTGTATTCAATACTGTAGATAAACATGTTTATTCCTTTCAATATTTTGTTGTTTTGATTTTACTCTTATTAAGAAACCTGTCAGAAACTGCACATCATGTAACTCTAGCAAGAAATAGAGAGTGATGGTTTAACTTGTTCACCCTTATAGACACATTTGGATTTGCCTAAGTCATTGATTTATAGGAGAATCCATTGTTTCTCAGGGGTCGATGATTTAAAAGGTGACAGATGGGTGGGAAATAGTTTATTTGAAGTCTGTATAAACCTAAGTTTATGGTACTACATATAATTTAGTGTAAAAACACTTTATTTTTGCATATATAATCTGTGTCACTTCTTAATCCAAAAGCATGTCACCAATAAAAATTTAATTGAGATATTTTTATATCATTGTATCCTGAGATTTTTCAACATAGTTATATGTTAAATGCAGGTTTGTTTTGATTTTTTACTGTCTGTTGTTGAAGTTGTAAGTTCTGTTATAATGTCGCCAGATATTATTACCATATTTGACCAAATAAGCGCCCATTTCCATGTAAGCAGCGCCTCCCATTATACTTCAGATTTACTCACCTTTTTTACACATGATTGTGAATTCATTTCTAGCCTGTTGATGAGATGTGAACCAGAAAACCCACAACTTTACCACAATGCCATATAAAAAATTAACTGTTTATGTCAGTATGACTATTAACTGGTCCCAATGCATGTCCACCACTTTTTGGCCAGATTGTGAAACAAAATCCGGCTTATGAAATGGCGAGGTCCGTCTGTCTGTCTGCATCAACAATTTGGTTTAGCTCTTGTGTTTAGGTCTATTGTGGGAAGACCATAGATGATATCTTTTTGAAACTTCACATGTAGATAGACCTTGATAAGAACTATCCATCACAACCTTTGTTTTTGAATTTTGGAGTTGGATCAAAGTAATAATGGGGGGGGTGGATTGTCTGCGTCAACACTTTGGTTTAGCTCTTGCATTTAGGTCCATTGTGGGAAGACCTTAGATGATATCTTTTTGAAACTTCACATGTAGATAGACCTTGATGAGAACTATTCATCACAACCTTTGTTATTGAATTTTGGAGGTGGATCGAAGTAATAATGGGGTTGGATTGTCTGCATCAACACTTTGGTTTAGATCTTTGTTTACATGTAGGTACATTGGGAGAATACTATAGATGATATCTCTTTGAAACTTCTTGTATTAGTATATAAGTGTGTGTCGGCGTCACCTATGCATTATATCAATAAATAATCTATTGTGACTAAAATAAGTTACTAAAGTACAAGATGTAATGAATGATTAGTAATCCTGCACTCACAGCTGTTTGAGTGTTTTGCACTACCATTTCCAGTGTTACACTGAATATTCCTAACACCATGATATATCATGTTATTGTCATGGTGATACATTTTTCGTATATTGTGATACATATTTGAGTCATGATACACGGGCATACTAATATGCCTTGAAAACATTTGTTTATACATCTGAATCTATTTGCAGACATAAATGAATGTGTCGAGGATAGTTCTCTATGTGGTGCTGGAACCTGTCTCAATACGAAAGGAAGTTTCCGATGTATTTGTCCGGATGGCTTTATGCCCATGGAGGGTCATGATTGTATGGGTAAGTTGGAACAGTGTCAGGGACTTATTATGTTATGTGCATGGGCGAGCCGATCTGGCTCAGTCGATAGCGCGCTCGACTCTTGATCGTGAGGTCGTGAGTTCGAGTACAGCCGACGGCAAGTTGGTTTCCTGTATTTCGGATGAGACAGTAAAAACCGAGGTCCCGTGTCACAGTTGGTGTCGGTACATTAAAGAACCCTCACTGCTCAATGGCCATAAATGTTGAGCATAGGCCAAAATTTGCAGTCTTTCACCGGCATTTGGTGACGTCCCCATAAGAGTGAAAGATTCTTGAGTGGGACTTTAAACAACAATAAACAAACAAATAAATGTGCATTGGCATGCTAAAGATCCAGTCTTAACAGAGGTCAGAGTGGTTAGAGCATCATATTATAAACCATAATGTCTCGCACGTCTAGGCAGCACAGTTTAGAGTTCCACGGACCATGAGAAAGTTTTGCCAGTTGACCTGTGGAAGACTGGTGGTCTCTTCCCGTGTACAATGTACAAAGTTTTTTTCTTCATTAAAAATTGGCAGCCACCCGTTTAAAAATGTTGAGTGTGAATAAAACAACATTCAAACAAAATCAAAACTGTCTGAACAGATCACATTGTTAAGGAGGTTATTTCCTTTTAAATTTTCCCACCTTGGAAAATTGAGAAAATATTATCCAGATTGACTTCATTTTTTTTTCTGCTCAATTTTCAGATATGAGGAAAGGAAACTGTTACTCTACATTCTATGTCACAACACAACCGCCGTATCAAACAGTATGTGCAAACCCACTGTCACAAAATGTTACTAGGAAACAGTGCTGTTGTAGTACTATAGGGAAAGCATGGAACTCCCCCTGTGAACAATGTCCAGAAAAAAATTCAAGTAAGGGAGATAACTTTTCATTTTGTCTAGATGAAAATATGTGAGCCATATTTTTGCTAGTGTCAACCTTTGTTTTGAAATTTAATATTATAAGTTACTTTTTCAAGAATCTTTAGTGATTAACCCATTAGCCCCTAAAGACACATTTGGACTAGTCCAAGTCATTGATTTACAGAAGAGTCCATTGTTTTTCAGGGGTAATGAGTTAAAATTTACTGTTGAGAAGAATCATTAGGAAATAGAATTTAGAACTAAGGCATTCATCAGGCAATTATAATATTGGTATATTCTAACAGAAACATATTTTCAGTCTGCTTGAGTATACCTATTTCTGATTTATTTCATGTTTTGGGATTTTATATCTAACATATAAGCCTCAAGTTTGTATGGAGCCGGCCTGGCTCAGTCGGTAGCGTGCTCGACTCTTGGTCGTGAGTTCGGGTCCAGTCGGCAGTAGGTTGGTTTCCTGTCCTTCGGATGAGACAGTAAAAATCGAGGTCCCATGTTGCAGTAGTTGTCGGCACGTTTAAGAACCCTCACTGCTCAATGGCCATAAGTGCTAAGCATAGGCCAAAATTTAAAGCCCTTCACCGGCATTTGGTGACGTCTCCATGTGAGTGAAAGATCCTTGAGTGGGACGTTAAACAAAAACAAAAAAAATCAAGTTTGTATGATGTTAGGAATAGATTGCCATTTGTAAACTAAATTTAGATTTACCTACATTCATATTCAGAGATCTCAATCAATCACAATATTTTAATTGAATTATCCAAACATCATAACTCTAGAAAATTTAGATTATAGAAAACGATAGTATAAATATAAATTCCAGTTCATCTACTCATCACAGATCAAATTCATCATAAATCATATATCAACAAATGAGAAAAAAGGTCAAATATGACTGAACTTAAAGGATGTGTCCCTCTTAACATGTAAACTGAGAGAAAGAGAGAGAGAGAGAGAGATGTAAAAATGAAGATTTTTTGTTTTTGTTTTTTAATCTTTCAAAGAAACATATTTGTTTTCATATAAGCATTTTTCATACTGTTTTGAGTTTATTTTCTTTCAGGGGAATATAATGAACTATGTGACGCTGAAGACCTTACTGAAGGTAGGTTAATTACAAGTGTACAGTTGCTAATTAACCTTTGTTCTTATTCTGTATCACAATTCCATTCCTGGTTTAGCTCGCCTGGCCCAAAGTTGAAAATAGAGCCACTGCTATGACACAATGTCTGCCCATTATTTTCCCATTTAAATGACTCCTACCATAGAAACACTGGATAGATTTCAACCAAATTTGGCAGAACACGTATATGTGAGAAGGCTTCAAGTTTGAAAAAAAAGACTAGTAGCCATAGTGCCTACAAAAGTAGCCAAAAAGGGTAAACAAAATTAGTACATCTTTGAAAATCTTATTATTAACCAATGATCAGATTACTTAAGCATTTGGTATACAGTATTGTATGTCAATGATTTTCAAATTTGAGTTGCATAATAAACCAAATTTGCAGATGAGCTCCTTAGGACCTGTTTTTGTTCGTTTTTAACTGTCACAAAGTGTGTGGCATTTGGATGTGGTAATTGTTTTGTACGTGGTAATTGTTTTGTATGTGGTAATTGTTTTGTACGTGGTAATTGTTTTGTATGTGGTTGGTAATTGTCTTGTATATAGTAATTGTTTTGTATGTGGTAATTGTTTTGTATGTGGTAGTTATTTCATAATTGTTGTATTTCTGGTAAATGTTTAACATTTTTTTTTTCTTCCAGGTATCAATGAATGTGAGCTGTTTGGTGATGCTCTTTGCCAAAATGGAATATGCATCGACACGCTTGAGCGATTCCGTTGTGAATGTAACCCAGGATATTTGTATAACCCTACAACTTATAATTGTGAAGGTAATGATGAACTCTGTACCTGGCATATATTTGTCATAATTTTCATCAAATTTCTAGATCACTTTCAGGGTTAGATGTTGAAAGGGGCATTAGCCCAAAATTTTCTTTCCTTTTTTCTTACTACTTAGATTGGTCATATACAATAACAAAAAAGAGACGCACACTGGCATACAGATTCTTAAATTTCTGTATATTTTGTGGAAATTGCTTGAGAGACCCAGTTGGCAATTATTCATTTGCAGTAGATTAATCTATACTCACTATTTGTTCATGCATATCATGCTGGATCTGACCTTATTTTCACAAATTTATAGGAATATAAGATTTTTTATGCCTGCGTATAGCTCTTATTTGTTATTGTTCATCAAATACAAGTAGTAAAAGTAAAAAAACAATAGAAGCAATTATTGTTAGTAAACACATCTAATATCTTTTTAATGGTTCTTGTTAGCCGAGTGGTTAGAACACCATGCATTCATTGATGGAAATTCAATGCTTTTGTTGAAAATGACATTTTAAAATTTTCCATTTATAATCCTCTCTTTCTCGGATTCTGCAAAACAAAAACATATTCATGTGTCATGTCTGATTCAGCCTTTTTGATCTTATAATCCACTTCCTTTCTAGATGAGGATGAGTGTAGGAGAGCTCTGTCACCGTGTGTACCTGTAGCCCAGTGTGTCAATGAGCCAGGTAGCTACAGATGTGTGTGTCCAGAAGGATATAAACTTGCTGGAGATGGCCACAGATGTAGAGGTAAACTACTAAGAACTCTCAGTTTCCAACAACTCTAGTCTGATTCTGTTGATAACTAGTCTGATTCTTTTCGATAACTATAGGTAAACTAAGATGATTCTGTTGATAACTAGTCCAATTCTTGTTGATAACTATAGGTAAAGTAGCCTGATTCTGTTGATAAGTATAGGTAAATTAGTTTGATTCTGTTGATAATTATAATAAAACTAGTCTGATTATGCTGATAACTATAGGTAATCTAGTCTGCTTCTTTTTGATAACTAGTGGTAAACTAGTGTGATTCTTGTTGATAACTAGTGTGATTCTTGCTGATAACTATAGGTAAACTAGCCTGATTCTTGTTGATAACTATAGGTAAACTAGCCTGATTCTGTTAATAACTATAGGTAAACTAGCCTGATTCTTGCCTGATTCTGTTAATATTCTTGTTGATATAGGTAAACTAGCCTAGCCTGATTCTTAGGTTGCCTGATTCTTGCTGATAACTATAGGTAAACTAGCCTGATTCTTGTTGTTGATAATAATTAGAGGTATAGGTAAACTATAGGTAGATTCCTGATTCTTGTTGATAATTCTTGTTGATAACTATAGGTAAAACTAGTCCTGATTCTTGTTGATTATATAACTATAGTTGTAAACTATTCCTGATTCTTGTTGATAAATACAGAAACTAACTAATAGAGGTAAACTAGGTTGATAAATCTGATTCTTGTTGATAACTATGATTTATGTTGAAACTAGCTAGCCTGATTCTTGTTGATTTATGTTGATAACTATAGGTAAACCTGATTCTTGTTGATAACTAGAGGTAAACTAGCCTGATTCTTGTTGATAACTATAGGTAAACCTGATTCTTGTTGATAACTAGAGGTAAACTAGCCAGATTCTTATTGATAACTATAGGTAAACCTGATTCTTGTTGATAACTATAGGTAAACCTGATTCTTGTTGATAACTATAGGTAAACCTGATTCTTGTTGATAACTAGAAGTAAACTAGCCTGATTCTTGTTGATAACTAGAGGTAAACTAGAGGTAAACTAGCCTGATTCTTATTCTTGTTGATAACTAGAGGTAAACTAGCCTGATTCTTGTTGAAAACTAGCCTGATTTATTGATAGGTAAACCTAAGCCTGATACAGGTAAAAGCCTGATTTATGTTGATAACTATGATTCTTGTTGATAATTATAGGTAAACGAGCCTGATTCTTGTTGATAACTAGAGGTAAACTAGCCTGATTCTTGTTGATAACTAGAGGTAAACTAGCCTGATTCTTGTTGAAAACTAGAGGTAAACTAGCCTGATTTATGTTGATAACTATAGGTAAACCTGATTCTTGTTGATAACTAGAGGTAAACTAGCCTGATTCTTGTTGAAAACTAGAGGTAAACTAGCCTGATTTATGTTGATAACTAGAGGTAAACCTGATTCTTGTTGATGTTGATAACTAGATTCTTGGTAAACTAGCCTGATGTTTCTAGGGTTGATAATAACTACTGAGTTGTAGAGGTCTAGCTGATTTATGTTGATAACTCTTGTTGATAACTATGACTTGTTGTTTAGCCTGATTCGTAAGGCCATGTTGATAGGTCTAACTCCTGGTTTGAAAACCGGGTAGCCTGATTTCTTGCCTCCTGATTCTTGTTGATAACAATAACTCATCGGAAAACTAGAGGTAAACCCCTGTAAAATTCAATGAACTCTTCTGTAAATCAATGACTAGTAGATCAGGTCCATATGTGTCTTGTTTAGAGGTAAACTAGTGAATGAGTTTAAAAACTGGTTGGTTCTTGCCTCCACCATAATATCGGCCCCTGAAAAAAAAACTGTAAATCAATGAGTGTTGCGTAAGTTACAACATATCTGAAAAACATACAACAACAACAACAAAACTTGAACCTAGATCCCTCAGGGTAAAGACAGAAATCAAACCTAGATCCCTGGGGTTAAGATAGAGGTACAATAGGAGCTTAAAGTTTTACCTTGGAGGTTATTTATTAATTAATCTTCCTTAACAGTTGTGTTGTAACTACAGTTACTTGCATATGGTTACAAGAGTGTTTTAATCATGGCTAGGATAAGGCCTCAATTTGTCATCAAAACTCTTACTTTACAAAGTAAAAGGTCAAAACTAATACAGTTGATCCCGGATGTATTGAAATGGAAGGGGAATGAGTTTTGTTTCAAAGAAACAGGTTTCAAAACAACTTGGTTATAATGGTAATAAAGCCATTTGGCCTGGGAATCAAAATCTTTTTGAATAAAGCATGATTTCAATGTATGAAGGTTCAATATAAATGGGCTCGACTGTACAATTCTGTCTGTATTGTTTAACACGACAGAACCTTGATACATTAGAATATGTAACCTGATTTCAGATATTGATGAATGTAATGAAGTAGCTGGGATCTGTGCCAACGGATACTGTTCAAACCTCGAGGGAGGCTTCAGGTGTCGTTGTCGACTTGGATTTAGAATCAATCAGAACAGGGATGGATGTATAGGTGAGAGAGATTTATAAAAATATCTATAGTGTGTATTAGCTGTCCACTAACTACAAATACTGGGTGTGTATAGTTTCTGTAGTGGAGGACTGGGTAATGGGGAGTAGGTGTCTGGTATAAATGTTAAAACAAAAACTTACTAAATCAATTGAAGCAAAGTATGTGGCTGTCTGTGATAGAAGAAAAGGAAGAAAACTTGAATCTTCAAATTCTGAAAATGAAACAATGAAGGACCCAGAATGTAGTAGAAAATGGCTTTACAAATATTTCTTGTTCTATTTAAACCTGGTGGGTGGATAGGTAGGTGGGTTTTTCAAGATGTCTTGTATGCACTGTATTTCTGTTTTTAGCTTGCCGGGATGAAAGTCTTGAGAGCTAATGTCATACCCTGGGCGTTGTCGTAGTCGTTGTAATCTTTGGCGTCTCTAGACAAATCTTTGACCTGGTTCTATATCTTTTGAACTGCAAGGGTTAGGGTTTTGGTATCTAACATTTAGATATCCTTATGACCAGTGTTTTTATTAGGTACCTAGACTTTTGACCTAGTGACCTTGACTTTGAATCTACTTTTCAAAAACTTGAACTGCATGGGATAGGATTTTGGTATCTCACATAAAGATTCCTTATGACCAGGTACCTTGACTTTTGACCTAGTTATCTTGACATTGGACTTTGACCTACTTTTCAAAAACTTGATCTGCAAGGGACAGGGCTTTGATGTTTCACATGTAGATTTCTTATGACTAGAGCTTTAATTTGGTACAATGATTTATGACCTTGAACTTGTACATTGACCCACTTTTCAAAAACTTACGTTTATGGCACGCTTTGTTGTCTCCTGACAACTCTTGTTGCTGTGTTAATCACTAAGATACCTGTTGATTAATGCATTTCTATTTCTATATCATATTTTACAATTTGCAGATGAAAACGAATGTACCACACGGCCTGGCATCTGTCGTAATGGAACATGTGAGAATACGATTGGTGGATATAAGTGTCACTGTAATACCGGATTTCTTCTTTCACGAAATGGCGACTGTGAAGGTGAGGGATTACATTTGTACATTATGATATGTAAACTGTCATAACTTTTTTTTTTTCGTTGCCGGAGTTATTCTGATTTGGATTGAATAATGTTAGTCCATTGCTGTAAATCTTTGTGAAATGCTCTTTAACTTTAGACCATTCTCAACTTCTTTTCAAAAATCACTCTTCCAGTCCTTTACAAATTTGTGTTGCATAGCTTTTAAATTAGACTATAGGAAAAAAAGTGTTTTTGAAAAGCCATGAATCGTTCTGTGAAAAATTTGTTTAGCCCCAGTATTATTTCTTGGGTATTTTGCAAGCCTTTTCTTTCAGTACTTATGTTCTTCTTTTAATTTTGCAGATATCAATGAATGTTTGACGCAGGTTGGGTTATGTCAGAATGGACGATGTGTCAATGTCGTTGGAAGCTTTAGATGTCAATGCCAGAGTGGCTATACAGCCACGACTGACGGACTGACATGCAGAGGTTTGTGATTTTATTTTTATGGTAACAGCTTGTTCAAAGTCAAGTGTTTGAGATGCAAACCTTATATCTATTTGACACAAAGATATTCAGGCTAAATAAAGGAATTAAATTGACACTGATGCCTGCATAAGGATGAGTTATCCAGGGAGAGAAAGAGAGACAGACAGACAGAGAAAGAGATATAGTGACAGTTATACACAGAGACAGACACAGACAGAGAGAGAGACAGACATACAGAGAGAGAGAGATAGAGAGAGAGGAAATTATTGTTAAAAAAATTCATTTGGGAAACCTATGACATCAGAATACTGCAAATAATCTGTGTCTAATAGTAAAAATGAGTGCCTTGATTTATCACAGAGTATGTTTAAAAAGTGAACTATTCTGTATACCACTTCTTTTGTGAATCCTTTCATTCTAGCACCATGAAGTCTCTCACTTCTGGTCAGCGCATGTTCGAGTCCAGCTGGAACCTAAGCTGATTTTTGTGAGAAAGTTTGCCAGTTTACCTGTGGAAGGCCAATGGTCTTTTCTCGGGTACATGGGTTCTCTTCTCTGCCAATATTAACTGGGCCGCTACCACTTAACTAAAAAATTGTTGAGAGTGGAGTAAAATGCTATTCAAAATTCATTCTCGTTGATCAACATGTTCAAATAGAAGCATTCATTTTATATTTTTATTTCGTTCATGATTTTTTTTTCAGATATTGATGAGTGCAACGTCTTTGATAACATCTGTGCTAACGGCATTTGTAGGAATATGGAGGGTTCCTATGAGTGCAGTTGTTACGAAGGCTACGAACTGTCCAGAACAAGGGACCAGTGCATTGGTAAGAATTGTAATCATTGTTTTAGTAGTGTTTATAAAGTCAGTATGATATAAATACTTAAATTTTCATGTCAAGTGCTAAAATCTTGGAAGAGAATTCTTCTCCTTCAGTATCTTTTAAATTGTTGTGCCCATCTTGATCGAAAATCGGGAGGGACCGTGTTATTTATATTCCATCTTTAAGTTTCACCTTCTGTCAGCATGGGTTCAAGACCCTGCTGGTATCTAAATTGGATATTTTAGAAAGTCCGTCGGTTTACTTGCAGGAGATTGATGGTCTGTTCCCAGATGCATTGTAAATGAGTTTTTTTCCTCAATCATTTAAAAATGGCTGCCACCATGTAACTGTGGTTACATGGTGGCATGGAGTAATTGTTTAGAGTGGCAAAAAACACCATTAAAAATATAAAAAGGAAACTTGGTTATTTGGGAAGGGACAGCCACTGTTTAGCTTGAAATGTCTCGATTAGGATTAACCTCCAATGGGAAAAAACCTTTTTTTTCTTTTTGAATGAGTTATTCTGTTCCGTCACGGTTCATCATTGCAGTTTGCAGTTTCAAAGCAAAACGTAGGGCAACATCACTTCCAGTTAAGCAGATAATCATATATTTGACTTGAAATATGGATATCATACTGTGATATGTGCCAAATTTAGAAAAACAGCCAGCTGGAAAGCGAAGACACTTGTCATCTTTACAAGAGAGAATATTTATCTCGGCTTAATTCCTCACAGATGAACTGTCCTGTAAATATTATGTAACTTATATGGACCTTGCCGACTTTCAGTTGAAATCGTGTGATCTGAATACAAACTAATTCGGACAAAACTGAACGGAATGGAACAACTCAAAAATGCTCTATTGAACTTGGTGCCTGATTCCACACTAGAACTCAAGAAAACCTGTTCATGAATTATTGATTAACATTTCTGGAAATTATTCGGCTTAGTGGTTTTCTACCTTAACGTTATACTGTATTTCCCATGGGTTTTCCTGTCCTTTGGAAAGTAAAAAAAAAAAACCAGTAAACCTGAGGTCCTGTGTCACAATAGGTGTTGGCATGTTAGAGAACCCTGACTGCTCAATGGCTGTAAGTGCCCAGCATAGGCCAAAATTTGAAGCCTGTCACTGGCATTCTTTGACATCTCCATATGAGTTAAAGATTCTTGAGTGGGACATTAAACAACAACAGCTGTATATCCCATTGACTCTTGTTAAATTTCCAGATAAGAATGAGTGTCTTGAACCAGGTATTTGTGCCAATGGAAGATGCCAAAATTTAGATGGAGGATTCAGGTGTGTGTGTCCACCAGATTTTGTGTTGACTGCAGATGGAAAACGGTGTATCGGTGAGTATCATCATGAGTATATTCTGTGGGTTTACGTATGTAGTTTTCATATGTTCAAATTATGAAATAGGTTTTGTCAACGGTAGATATTGCCATATATTGGCATCCCTGTCTGTTTCCCCACATATCATGAATTTTTAGAGAAAGTATCTTCTCCTCTGAAACCACTCTGAATTTATAGCAAAGTTTGCTTCAATCATCCTTAAGGTGTCCATCTTCAAAATATTTAGAAGAGTTATGTGACTTTCTAATCTTTAAGTATGGCCTAGCGTTCGAGGGCATGGTGATTCTGAAGCACTACTTTGTGGTTAAGATATGGGTGCCATCTGTACCCCAAGGTCCTTATCAATTTACAGAACTTGTTGAGTATTTTTATGAATAAATATGATATTCTTGTTCTACTAGTTGAATTTTTCTGTTTTTTCTGAATTTTTTATAGACACAAGACAGGGAAATTGCTTCAACAGTTTTGTAAGTGGGCGTTGTCTTGAGCCCCGACGTCTTAACACCACCCGAGCTGGCTGTTGCTGCAGCAGAGGTGAAGCCTGGGGTAGCTCAGTGGAGTGTGAGGTTTGCCCAACACCAGATGAAGGTAAGTATAGGTTTCTACCTGATTTTATAAAGTTAATGTTTATTTACACTTTAACCCATCTACCCCTGAAAATAATGGACTGTATTTAAAATTAATGACACAGACCAGTCCAAATGTGTCTTTAGAGGTGCATGAGTAAAATAAACTGTTAACTGTTGATGATCAAATCCAGGTCTCGTGTCACATTAGGTGTCGGCATGTTAAAGAACCTTCACTGCTCAATGACAGTAAGTGCCGAGCATAGGCCAAAATTTCAAGCCCTTCACCGGCATTTGGTGACGTCTCCATATGAGTGAAATACTATTGAGTGGGACGTTTAACAACAATACAACAACTGTTGATGACGGGGAAAATAGTTTCTGAAAGGTAGGTGATGGTTATACACTTCGGCAGTGGTTTTTCTGGCCTGTATTTAGAAGTGTTCTTGCCTTTTAAACTGGGAAAATTTCAAAACACACACACACACGCACACACACACACACATATATATATAATACATTGTACAATCTATGAGCGGTGTCCGGGTAGCGCAGTGGTTAGCGCACTCGCTTTTCACCAATGCGACCCGGGTTCGATCCTCGGATTGGTCAGGGAAGTATGTGAAATGGTTCAAAACGCACGGACTGAGACAGTAAAAAACCGACACAGTGAGTGCCTGCACACCCTCACTGCTCAATGGCCACAGCATAGGCCAAAAATTTGAACACCGGCATTGGTGATCCATATGAGTGAAAGATTCTTGAGTGGGACGTTAAACAACAATAAACAAACAAACAATCTATGAGACTGAGTGGTTAGAGCATCACGCTTTGAACCATGAAGTCTCTCACTTCTGACTAGTGTAGTTTTGAGCCCTTCTAGAAGCTGAGCTGATTTTTGTGAGAAAGTGTGCCAGTTTACTTGCGGAAGGCTGGTGGTCTCTTCTGGGTACATTTTAACCGGGTTCTCTCCTCCATCATTAAAACTGGTTGCCACAATATAACGAAAAAATTGTGAAGTGTGGTGTAAAAATTATTCAAATTCAAATTCAAACACTGGGATACTTAACAGTCTTTAATTTTGGGAAAGTCTTTTTGGAGTCATTTCATTATTTCATATTATCATTGTACATGTTGTACATTGTTTGAACTTTTATTTCACATTGTGAACTACCGTTTCTGTTTTAGCATCATTTGAAGCGTTATGTCCGGATGGTTATGGAAGAATTGTCGACCCATCGGGTGGATCAGTGGGTAAGAAAAAATAGAAAATACCGTCAAACTTGCATAAAAGGCTACCTATGTATAAAGGGCACCTGCCTATAAAGACCGTTCAAATATAACCTTTGTTAACTTTTGTATAATGAATAAACCTCTTTGTAGTAAGACATGCAACCTATCTATAATGGCCACCTTTTGCCTGTCCCTTATGTGGCCTTTATAGACAAGTTTGACTGTATGCACATTTTAAAAATCGCTGATTAACCAAAATTTTAAAAGCGATACTGGCATTCAGAACTTTACAAGACTGGAGTGCAGAATAGACACACTATAAGGTCTCTGAAATAAATGTTTCTGTCTCTTTTCTTGTAGAATAGATTCTTTGGTATTCATTTGTAATCCACTTTTAAATTTTATTTGAAAAGGTTTTCAAATAATCATGAATAGAAACTTGGAAAAATATGTATGAGACTATCTCAAGAAGATATATTGTGTTTTGACTTACCTTTTAGACATCAATGAATGTGCCGATAACCCAGGAATATGTGAGAATGGTGTTTGTATCAACACAGATGGTTCCTACCGATGCGAATGTTTATCCGGATATGAACTACATCCTGATGGAGATCGATGTGTTGGTGAGTATTTTTGATTTGCAGAAACTGAACATTTAAAGTGATGAAAATTCATAATTTAATATTAATTTGTCAAAAAATAAACTGGTATAAAATGTGAGCAAGTGAGTCCGCTGTCATTTGCAAAATAAAAGTTGATAATTTTTACTCACTCAGGAACTGAATACAGTGGACACTGTCTTGAAAGACCACTCTCGTGAAAGACGAGCTGTCTTTTAGAGACCATACTTTGAAAACCACTTGGTTAAATAATCCTTTAAATAAAACTTCTTTTGAGAGACCACCTGTCTTGAGAGACCACCTGTCTAGAGAGACCACCTGCCTTTAGAGACCTCATATCAGTGGCAGATGGGATGGTCTCTCTAGGTAGGTTCAACTGTATATCTGTTTGTCTGGGCAAGATGTTGGTCCCACAAAGTTGGTTTGCATTTTTTTTATCTATTGTTCCAGTTTTGAAATAAGAATACATTTCTTGACCAATTCCAGTAATTGTGTCTTTCATATACATCCCTAAGCAAAATCAGTAGAGGTATAATAACATCTGATTCTGTTTGGGACCAAGATATACTGCATTTCACATGCTTTATGTGAAGTATATTTTAAAAGCTGATGTCCTCTGGAAATTTGTGTGTTTTATACAGATAAGAATGAATGTCTGACAAGAAATATTTGTGGAAATGGCACCTGTACCAATATCATTGGTGGATTTCAGTGTTCCTGCAACAACGGCTTTCAACCAGGTCCTGATAATACTTGTGAAGGTTAGAATTTTTTTCATTCTGTTGATTTCTTTGTGAGTGTGTGAAGTGGATAAGGAAACCCTCGGATTTGGACTTTCAGATTCTTTTCACCCGAGTGGAGATTTCCGTTTCACCTCAGCACACCTATGTTTGATTATATATATTTTTCTCCCATGATTCAAACACATGTTTATGGATGTCAGTAAAACCTGACACACATTGAAGTCCTTTGTTATAAAATTATATTGTGACGTCATAGCGTGTGTAGCTCAGTGTCTACACCCTAGGGTATGGACAGAGGAATTCTGGCTTGACAAAATGGCAGATACACCTGTCCAAGGTGAGAGAAAAATAAATTCAGTTTGTAAGTGTTTGAACATCTAACAGATTTGTTCTGTTTTAAATTATTTGGTTAAGAACTGTCAACTCTCTCTGTCTATCTTTTTCTATGTCTTTCTCTTCATGGATTTCTCTTTCTCTGTTTCTATCTTCCTGTCACTTTCAGAAAGAAAGAAAAAGAATTTAAAAGATCTGCTATGGGAAAAATCTGGTGTATATTTGATGTCTCATTTGTAAATAAATTAACTGGACCAGTCCAAATGTGTCTCTAGGTGTGATTGAGTTTAAATTTTCCCTTTTTCAGATATCAATGAATGTAATAGTCCACTCAACAAGTGTGCCTTCCGCTGTGTCAATTTGCCGGGAACCTTTAAGTGTATTTGCCCGATGGGTTATACTCTGGCACCTGACGGAATACATTGTCAAGGTAAGTCGATGATCTTGTGAACTACAGTAATACATCGATATATACTGTCATCATTTGTTCAACCAAAATTTGGCATCATAAAAGGGATTTGGCAATGGGTAGAGGGGAACCTGAAATGAAATTGTAAGGAAAATTGGGGGAAAATGGACTTTGAAAACTTGTGACTTAAAGCGAGGTGGCAAATTAAATAGGGGGCATTATAAAGAGGTTTAACTGTGTTTGAACATTCCTTTCAGATTTATGTACCTTTGAGAGGAAAGAGGTTTGAAACTAGGATCTGGTGTCATAATGTCAATTGCAATCTTGGATATTTGCTCAATCTTAGCTATTTCTCAAATTCTGGGATCTATAGCAATTTCCATTTACAGGGTTCACACAGACCTTGAAAAGTGCTTGAATGTAGAGTTAGTCCTCGAAAAGTACTTGGATATAAAGTTAGTCCTTGAAAAGTGTTTGAATATAGAGTTAGTCCTTGAAAAGTGCTTGAAAATCATGAATATAGAGTTAGTCCTTAAAAAGTGTTCAGACAAAAGTACCCTTGAAAAGTGCTTGAATTTAATGCAAAATTCTTCATTTATTTCATCAGAGTGTTTGAATTCTACTTCTTGCATGTTTCTTCATGACTGAAGAAGTACTTAAAGAAACGTTAGCTCGATTATACGGATGCTTCGCCTATTATAACATGCGTAATACAATTTGAGTAAAGCATTTTTGTGATGCTGCACTCCTGGATCTCTTAAGAGTTTAGTGGAACTCTAAGCAGTATTTTGAGGACCGCCATTGGACATGTTGAAATGTGAAAGAACTTTGCTGTCAGTGTTTCTTTTTTTTTACATTGTTTTGGCTAGCAAGGTCTTGATAGCTTAAACATACCCATTAAAAGTGCTTGAAAAACACTATGACAAATCCTGGAAAAGTGCTTGAAAATCATTTTTATTGGCTGTAGAGAACGATGATTTAAGTGAAAAACTTTGTGTGGTGTAAAACAAAATTGAAGCATGCATTAGTTCTAGTCTGTTGACCATGAGCTTCCCTAAACAAATATTCACCAAATGATGAAACAGAATGTCATTTTTTTTGTTACAGATGTTAATGAGTGTCAGACACGAGCAAATAAATGTAAATATGCCTGCAAGAACCTGGTGGGCTCGTTTATGTGCATCTGTCCGGAGGGATATAGAGAGGTCGGACCTGATCAGTGTAGAGGTAAGAATGCCAGCTTTTTACAAGTTATATTGTAACATTAAATTGTTATGACAAATGACTTCATGAAAATGAAAAAATGTGATAGAAATTTATTAACATTCTTGATAAAAGAATAAATCTATGTTACTATGGCAGACAGACACACCCACGCACATTATATATTTATATACATACAGTGGAATCTCGGTATCTCGAATCTCACGGAATTCAAGATGACCATAATTTTTATTGATATATTATTATATCTATGAAAATCGGGACGGGACTTTCAACTTTGATGCCATATCTGAAATTTCGACTCAACCGTTTCTACAAAACGAGATTCCAATGTATATAAATTTTTTTTTATGATTTTCTTAAACTATTTTTATCTTTTATGTTATATTAACAAGTTAATCTGATATTTCTGAATGTAGAACAAGTGTGACTATATGCTATATTTAGTTTTATCCTCTCTATTAGGCCATGTAAAATTAATATTCTGGTTCTCAGATACCGCCGCGCGCCAAAAAAAATCGCCGATGAAACCATTTTATTCACATTTCATAAAAAAATCACCGCCGCGCGATGTTTTTCAGAGAAAAGTAAAGTTTGAATTTCCCGCCATACATCTATTTCAAGCGCTTCTCTGACTCCGACTTACTATCTACAAAGTTAAAAAATGGCGACAGAAGACACTTCGCAATCGCAGTCTTTGCTCGTAGGAGTTAAAGTGACATTTGGGCGAACAAAAACGTTAAGACCATGGACTATTATGCCAGTTAAAAACGATGTGAGTATCGAAACGTTCTGTTCGTCCGTATTTAATGAATTAAAGCCAGAAGAAAATCCTACGATAACACGAACACTGAACTACGATGTATATGTTGGAAAAAACAAAACGAACGAGTCTGACATGGACAAAGTTTTCAAGAAAGTAAAAATATCAGAAATAGTAGATTTGTTTGGAAGATATTTTAGCGTGATTATCAACGAAGAAAAATGCCCAGAAATGACAGAAGATGTTTTACACAAACAATCTGCCTTCGCTGTGTTAATGGAAAGCCAAACACGTTTGGTTTTACCCCAGCGCCCAAAATGTAACAACAAGCGCGATCAGTTAACAGTAATTTTACAGCCTACTGGCTACTATTGAAGTCCCCGATTGTTTTTTAGTTTTAATTCATTTATGGAGTTTATGTATTAGAAATGAACCAAATAATCTTTAGTCTGTATGTTGTTAGAAAACATACCTTGCCCATTTTGGAAGGCCAATTATCTGAGAACCAGAATATTAATTTTACATGGCCTTACACTTCTAACAATCTAACAAAGCATTTACATGGAATTTAGATTAAAGTATTCATTGTTTTAAACTCTGTTAATGTTTAACACCAATCAATTAAAAACAAAAATATTTGTCTTGGTGACATGATAGTTAATTTTGAATCCCAGATAGGGATGCATTAGACATGTTAGATGTAGGCCATATCAAGAAACAGAAGCATTTACAAATATTTGTGTATGGCGTCCTTCTGATAGACATTTTCAAAAATCTCCTCCGAAATTCCGACTAATTTGTGACCAAACTTATCAAAAATATCAAATAGAGCATTAGATTTTAGTTTATGATTTCCATGCTCGCTGATCTACCAATATGGCTGCTGTTACTATAAATAGATCACTGGGAAATATGTAATACTCTTGTTGTGCATTACACAATAGCATATTCTACATGTTGTAATTTCTTTATTTGGTGTATCAAATCAATGATCCCAGCCTGCTCCTTTTTTATTTCATAGACATCAACGAATGTAGAGACGTGACAAAATGTCGTCCCGGCAGGTGTCAGAACACGCTGGGAGGATACAGATGTCAGTGTCCGCCAGGGTATGCCACAAGTCCAGACGGCAAACAGTGTTACGGTAAGAATTTTGGTCAAGGTTCATCATTTTCTGCAAAATCATTTATTTTTGTGGTTTTTTCTAAAAAAACTAATTCTTTGACATTAATTTTCATTGCTTTTGAGATATCTTAGCTATTGTCGGTCATTCAAATGAAAGAGTTTTTCATTGATTTAGTTTTGCTTATTTTGGTTAACCAAGAAAAATGACGAAATTAAATACTCAAGGAAAATTTATGATTTGACAGTATTCTCATGGGTGTAGTATCGGAGAGCTTTAAAGAAGTACTGTTTTCTCACCCCATCAAATAAAAACCTTTTTTGTTGTTTCACTTTTTATAAACAGTCTATATAAATAACCTGCCTTAGCAAGCACTGAATTTATGTGACCCAAATGAAGTCCCCCCCAAAGTCTTTTCTTTATAAGTGACCTGATTTAAAAGTAATTAATTGGGAGGGGGGCCTCCATGGCCAAAGTGGTTAGAGCATCACGCTTTGAACCATGAAGTATCTCGCTTCTGGTCAGTGCAGGTTCCAGTCCCGCTGGAACCTAAGCTGATTTTTGTGAGAAAGTTTGCCAGTTTACTTGCGGAAGGCCGGTGGTCTCTTCCCAGGTGACTGGGTTCTCTCCTCTACCATACAACTGAAAAATTGTTGAATTTGGCGAAAATCACTATTCAAAATAGAAATCAGATATAACCAATATCTCGTAATATATCGTCTCGTGTTATTAGTGGATGTGACTGTATATGGACTGCCTTTGCTGATGATACTTATTTGTATTTTGACATTTGCTTGTATATTTATGTTTTTAGATCAGAGACAGGGCTACTGCTATCAACAGCTTTCTGCAGGCAGGTGTATTCCTTCACTTTCTATCGTCCGAACAACGAGACAGGATTGTTGCTGCACTGGTGCTGCCGCCTGGGGTCCAGGTTGTGACAGGTGCCCTTCTGTAGGGTCCAGTAAGTGTTTATGTTCATGGTTACAATTTGTTCCTAGTCACCCTGGGAACATCAAGCCTGAGGTCCAAGTTGTAACAGGTGCCCTCCTGTAGGGTCCAGTAAGTGTTTATGTTCATGGTTACAATTTGTTCCTAGTCACCATGGGAACATCAAGCCCGAGGTCCAAGTTGTAACAGGTGCCCTTCTGTAGGGTCCAGTAAATGTTTATGTTTATGGTTACAATTTGTTCCTAGTCACCCTGGAAACATTAGGCCTGAGGTCCAAGTTGTAACAGGTGCCCTCCTGTAGGGTCCAGTAAGTGTTTATGTTTATGGTTACAATTTGTTCCTAGTCACCCTGGGAACATCAAGCCTGAGGTCCAGGTTGTAACAGGTGCCCTCCTGTAGGGTCCAGTAAATGTTTAACATATGATATGGTTACGATTTGTTCCTTAAGTGACTCAGGAAACAGTAGACCAGGGGCTCGCTTTACAAAAAGTCCTAAATCCTAGTCCAAATTGTCATGGGACTGATGAATTAGCAATGCATTGTCATGGTAGTTAGGACTAAAAGTTTGGATTTAGGACTTAGGACCTTTCGTAAAACAGGTCTTTGGGGTCCAACTTGTGACAGGTACCCCCTTAAAGGGTCTAGAAGTCCTTAAAGGGTCTAGAAGTGCTATGTTTGGATTGTGTTTCCTTGGAAATAGTAGGCCTGGAGTTTGACTCCTTGGATAAGTTATACCTTTGCCATTGGCTCTGTGTAGGAAATGAAAGTTTTTGAGTTTTTCAAAGAATTTTGTAATATTGTTCTAGGTATGTTTAAGAACCCTTAATGAAATTGACATGTTTTTAGGATACAGCAAGGTAAGAACATATGGCACATTACCCATATGTCTGCACATAAAAATATTATAAATGAAAAAGTCTTTGGCAAATCAAGAAGACTGAGCACTCACAGTTGATAATCATTTGTTGAGGAAAAACAGTGTTTATAGCTTTCAGAAATGTTTATTTCTTATCATAGCAAAAGTAATAAGGACTGAAATTATTGTCCTACATTTTAATTTGACTGAATTGACCTAAACTCATTCACCCCTAAAGACACATTTGGACTTGTCTGAGTCATTGATTTACGGAAAAGTCCATTGTTTTTACAGGGGTTGATGAGTTAATTTAAATTTTTCTGTAAAATGAAGGATTTGGCTACAGATTCTATTTTTTAATTTTTTTTTATGTATGTATATATTTTTGCAGGGGAGTTCAGAAGATTATGTCCAGATGGTATTGGTGTCCGTCCAGGAGGTGGAGGTAAAATAAAATAAATAAATATATGATAAGAGATATTGCAACATTAACTGTAAATCTTGAAATTTTTTCTGGACTACACAGTGAAGTTTTTTAAAATAATTTTGTGTGTTGTTTAAAATGAAATATATAATAGTTATTTGGTGGAGTTATGGCCCCTTGATTAACAAAAAATTTCATTTTCTGCAATTAATAAAAATAGATGAATTAACCATTTTTAATTTGCCCACTGGCAAAAGGGGCGAAAATTTATCTGTATACAGTATTCTGCTTTTTATGTGATCGGTTTCATTATGATGGAATGGCAAACTGTAAAATGTAGAGTTTTTTTTAATGATATATCTTGGTGTGACGTCATGTTATGAATGAGGTTACATCATTGTGTGCCATCATATGAGGAACTTCATTTATAGCTGATATAAATAACGTCTAGATAATATCAAGTCAATGGGAAGCTGCTGGGGGAATGTAAATACAGTGAATCTTGTATATAGTGTCATCCTTGGGGACACAAGAAATCCAGTCTTTATAGGGAGATGGTCTTTATACAGAGGTTGATTTGTACACAAATGGGGACAGCAAAAACGGTCTTTGTGACCAGGTGGTCTTTATACACAGGTCGTCCCTAAAGTAGGTTTTACTGTATTACACTTTGTATGATTTGGATTTCTCATGTGCATCTAATATATGTTCAGCCAGCTGTAACTAAGGGAGTAACACTGAAATTGAGTTGCTTCTATTTCTTTGCCAGATATTAATGAATGTCAACTGTTTCCAAACCTTTGTAAGAATGGTCGCTGTGTGAACACGCTCGGATCCTACAAGTGTATGTGTGACCGCGGATACAAGGTGGATCTAAGTGGCAGTAAATGCATTGGTAAGATCATATACAACTTATACTTATGATGTTGATCAATCTTTTTGTTTTCATCTGGTACAATAGGATGCCAAAAAGTGAGTATGATTTTTATTTTTCTCTATATATTTCATATAAAACAACATTTTTCAAAAAAAACTATTTCAGTCATTTCCTGTTCAATTTCAATAAAATTTTCACAGTTAACTATTGATGTTTTGAAGATTCTGTGTTTGTTTTTATGTTAATTTCCATTGTTTTGTTTTAAAGTACTGAAGGGTTTCACAGGATACAAAATTTTAATGTCTCTTTTCAATATGTGTAAATAAGGAATTATGAACTATAGAATTTTATTTTCTGTTAAAATTTCAGAATCTTGAAAACAGTTACTTTGAACATTACAAACTTATACATCGTGAAACTGTTAAATATATTTAGTATTATGGTATGAGATTTACCAAAATTGATTTAGAAATGACTTGTATGAATGTTTTGAAAATTTGCAGATTTATATGAAATATATAGAGAAAACTAAATATTATACTCACTTTTGTCACTATACTGTACCTTCTTTATAACCGTCTAACCTAACAAATTTGCTCTTTGGAGAGGGTCGGTAGTCTCTCCTCATATACAGGTTGTACAGGTTGTCTTCTCCAGAATTTAAGAAATCATATTGCTGGCACCACTAAGGTACCTTGTTATTTTTTCTTAAATTTCTACCCCTGATATGTGTAAAACACCTTGCATATATCATAAGCTATTTATAGACTAGTTAGTCTGATGAACTATTGATTTTGTCTGTATCTGTCAATTCGTTCCTCCAGTCAAGGTTTTGGTTAAAGTTTTGTAATTGCTCACCATCCGCTTATTAATGGTTTCAAAGGAAAGGGATCATGTGTTAGGCCATCAATACTCTCAGGATGCATGTTTCTAAATGAAGTCTGGTATTGGTTGGACCACTTAGTAGTTGTGTCATCTGGTTCCGAAGTGGGGCTAAACTAGAACTGACTCTAATTGATATTAAATGAAGTTCTGTTTGATTTCCTGCAACTCAAGTTTGCACAAATGGACTTGTGCAGAGTCATTTTATGGTACCAGTCTCATTATGGAAATTTCTTGATATATTTTACACTGCTGCTGAACAAAGCTTTTTCTTAATAAAAGTTACATTCCATATTTACATCTTTAAACTTGTTTTTTTTTTTCATTTTTCAGATGTCAATGAATGTGATGATAGAAAAAAACCATGTGAGTTCATTTGTCAGAATATACCAGGTAGCTACAGATGTGCCTGTCCTCAAGGTTATGTCCTCAACATGGACGGGAAATCTTGCCGAGGTAAATACATGAATTTCCACATATAATTACCGCGGTAGACACAGAATTTTGGTATCAGGTAATCTTGTCACTTGTAAGAAAGTAATTTCGACACTGCCAAAAACATACGTTAAAACTTTATTAAGTTAAATTCACCATCAGATATAAATTGAGTTCTGGTAATCAATATTAGTTACTAATATTACCTGTTCATGTACCATAAATACACGATGCCGTAAAGTTAAGTGCCAAAAGTTACTTACACTAGTGCCAAAATTACTTGGTGCCAATACTACTGGATTCTGAAATTAATAGAGCTCTGAACTTTCTGCTTTAAAATGAAGAGGAATGAATTGTCTCATCTGGATTTATAAAGGGAAAATATTATTATAACATTTACGACCATCAAAAGAATACAGTCAAACCTGCCGATAAAGGCCACTTGTGGGATCTGGCAAAAGTAGCATTTATAGACAGGTGGCCTTTATAAAGAGGTTTGTCATTATTAAAAAAGTTAACAAGGGTTATGTTTGAATGGCATTTATAGGCAGGTGCCCTTTATACAGAGGTGACCTTTAATGCAAGTTCGACTATGTTTGGGGTCATCTGATCAACCCTATTCAACCCTATTGTCTTGTATTCCTGAGTATTCATTATACTCTATTGTACATGGGTATAGACTACCCATTTATCACCATGAGTACAGAGGGTTCGCACAAACCTTGAAAAGAGCTTGGAAATAGTGTTAGTCCTTGAAAAGTGCTTAAAAAGATACCCTTGAAAAGTGCTTAAAAAGATACCCTTGAAAAGTGCTTAAAGAGATACCCTTGAAAAGTGCTTAAAAAGATACCCTTGAAAAGTGCTTAAAAAGATACCCTTGAAAAGTGCTTAAAAAGATACCCTTGAAAAGTGCTTAAAGAGATACCCTTGAAAAGTGCTTAAAGAGATACCCTTGAAAAGTGCTTAAAAAGATACCCTTGAAAAGTGCTTTCAAGAGATTATTGAAAAGTGCAAAAAGATACCCTTGAAAAGTGCTTAAAGAGGCTTTTAAAGATATTGAAAAGTGCTTAAAAACCCTAAAAGTCTTAAAGATCATACCCTTGAAAAGTGCTTTCACCTTCAGTATAAAGGCTTTGGAATAAAAAAAATTAGCTTGAGTCAAGCATTTACAATTTGAGTCAAGCATTTTTGTGATGCTGTACTACTGGATCTCTTTAGTGTGTAGTGGAACTCTTAAGCAGTAATTTGAGGACTGCCATTGAAATGTGAAAGCACTTTACTGTCAGTGTTTCTAATTAATTTATTTTTGGCTTGCAAGGTCATGATAGCTTAATTATATCCATTTAAAGTGCTTGATAAACACTGTGAAAAGTCCTGGAAAAGTGCTTGATAAACACTGTGAAAAGTCCTGGAAAAGTGCTTGATAAACACTGTGAAAAGTCCTGGAAAAGTGCTTGATAAACACTGAAAAGTCCTGGAAAAGTGCTTGATAAACACTGTGAAAAGTCCTGGAAAATCTTATTCATTGGTTGTATGAACCATTGTACAGTATATACTTATCCACAGTCTCATAGATTACACTCGGATGTTAGCCATAACTGCATATTTTACTGCTGATACCTGTAAATTAACTGGGGCCTCCATGATCGAATGGTTATAGAGCATCGTTCTTTGAATTATGAAGTCTTTCACTTCTGGTCAGCACAGTTTTGAGTCCCACTGGAACCCAAGCTGATTAATTTTGTGAGAAAGTTTGCCTGTTTACTTGTGGAAGGCTGGTGGTCTCTCCCCGATTATATTGTAACAGGGTTCTCTCCTCCACCATTAAAAACTGGCTCCCACTGTATGACTGAAAAATGCTGAGTGTGGCGTTAAACACTAATCAGTATCTAATACATTAACTGTAATACTACTTGATGTTATTTCAATTTACAGATTTAGATGAATGTGCAACTATGCAGCATAACTGTCAACACAAGTGTGTCAACACTGTCGGCAGCTTCAAGTGCGAGTGTAGAGAAGGTTACAAGCTCGGTCCAGGGAAGCAGTGTATAGGTAAAGTATCAGTATCAATACTGAAAGTTTATCAAAGTATATACGTGTGTTTTAAAAATGTCTGTGTCATGTGACAAATCTGTACAGGTGTAAGATATGTATGTAGAGTTATGCTAGAATAGGCTACATATACAGTAGAATTCTGATGAGTCAAAGTTCAAGTGACCCTGTAGAAGAAGTAGAAACATCGGGACTTCGACTGATGGACGGTAACCTAGAACCATATGTTTTTTAGTTTCAGAGGTTCTATAAGGTGCATATGACTGCTTTGAAACCATTTAAGACAAATAAGGTCATTATAAATAATAATTAGTGCTATATTGAACTAAATTGGATACTAGCCCAATTTCAATCACAAACTTATGGAGCTTTACATGAGGTTAGTTTCTTCCACATTAGGTAAAAAAAAAAAGACTACTGAAGTACAGTCGAACTTCGATGAGTCGAACTTCGATGAGTCAAATTCATGATGTTTCAAACTATTGATAAAATCCCGAATTATTTTGTTATTTAATGCTACTTATACACATTTTATAATTCAAATTTTTATGAGTCGAATTTCTCGGTGTTTCGGATAAATTTTTGGGCCCGTTTCATAAAAAACAATGAAAATTCCTACATAGAATTTAAAGTCAAAATGTACATTTGTACAAAATCGCCCAATGATAATTCTTCTCCTTCTTAAAACACTCTGTTATAATTTCATAAAAATCTTACTTTTTCTATTTTGATCTTGTTAACCCATCAAACCTTCAAAATAATAGACTCTTCTGTAAATCAATGAGTTAGACCAGTCGAAGTGTGTCTTTTGTGGTAAATGGGTTTAAATGGACTCGTTGCTTTTCTTTCAGACAAGGATGAATGCAGAGAACAACCAAATCTGTGTGGGCCAGTCGGAACCTGTCACAACACAATTGGATCATTTAAGTGTGTCTGTCCTAGAGGGTACAAGCCAGATAAAACAGGAACAAAGTGCATAGGTTGGTATTAATAATAACGTACTGGTCACATGATGTAAATTAAAATTGTTGTTGTTGTTGTTTTTTTTGTATTTAATTTTCAATGTGAAAATCAAATTGGAATTTTACTCAGCATTCTCACTATTCAAACTTAAAAAAAGGTTTATGTAGGTCGCATTGTTATTGGCACTGAAAAATTTTCAGTTACATGGTGGCTGCCAGTTTTTTAATTTGTGGAAGAGAAAACATGATAAAAATGTACCTGGGAAGAGACCACTGATCTAGCAAATTTTTGCACAAAACCAGTAGAGCTTATGATTGGTTTAACCCTTTCACCCCCTAAATATCTTAATGGTATGATCTTGACTATTGTCTTGGACTAGTCTAATGTGGTCTGTAGGGTTGAAAGGGTTAAAAGATGATGCTGTAACCACATGACCATGGAGGCTCCTTTGATAAAGGGTTTACAGGAATGTAAAATGCTATTTGTAGTTTCTTTATAACAGCAATATTTTGTAATAGTCAACAATTGACAATATTTGCTAACAGTCAACAATTGACAAAATTTTGTAATAGTCAACAATTGACAATATTTCGTAATAGTCAACAATCAACATTATTTCGTAATAGTCAACAATCGACAATATTTGCCAGAGTTATGGGACTTTAAAACCTTCACAAATCACTGAACTGTTTATCGAATGATCTAAATTTTATAATTCTAAATACACAAAAATAAGAAAGCTTACTAGACACTCTTGATATTAGGAATGTGTCATTGTTAAACTCGTATATCTGTTTTCTTGTTATTATACATCAGTCTCAGTAGTATAAAAAGAAGAAAAAAAACCACAGCTAATGCCGGTTTAACTAATACCGGAAATGTCATCAATTTTTTGTTTTGGTAGATGTAAATGAGTGCGAGGATGGTCGTTGTGACGAGGGTTGTGATAACATACCAGGATCCTTCCGATGTCAATGTCCACCAGGTTTTACACCTCATCCTGCATACGGACAATGTATCGGTGAGTAGCGTTTTAATGGAGACATCACAGAATTATTCATCTGATTAGGAAATTTGTAGTTGTAGTTACCAGTCCCCCCACATATATTTCTTTGTAAGGATTGGGTTTGTTTCGTTTCCATCTGTTTGTCTGTCTGTCTGTCCGTCAACATCTTCTGAGTGTTGCCCCATACTCCACCACACCTAGGCTCACCATATGTGGCGCAGATATACATCTTAGATGGATTGAAGTGCTAAGTATCAAAATCTCTCCTTACAAACCCTTTTTTGGGAATAATTTTTCTTTGTTATATTCTTGCTATATGAGCTCTCACTACTCCCACTAAATTGTGCCCTACGTCCCTTTTTTCAGAGTTATTTTTCATTGTTATATGAGCTCTCGCTATTCTCACAATGGCGTACAATTTCACCACTTGCAGAGGATTTTAATTGTTCAGATTTGACTAGTATAACATCGGATAAATAAGTAATAAGATGTTTGTGTATGTGTATAAAATGTGGATTTAATTTCAACCACTGCAGCTTTTTTGAGATAGTCATAGATTTGAAGTTTTGAGTTTTGGAAACGTATAAACAGCACCTTTATATAAACTGCAGGACTCCAGGAGTTGAAAAAAAGTTGCGGTTTATATTCCGAAAAATACAGTATTTTGATAGACAAGGACCTTTTGAAACATTTTTTATGTAGTCAAGATTTAACTGTTTCATCTTTGAAATGATAACTAACATTTGTATTTCAGACATGAACGAGTGCAACACAGGGAACATATGTGGCTTGGCTCTGTGTATTAACATTCCAGGCAGCTACAACTGTCAATGCAAGGAAGGACAAGACTTTGACCAAAACATGATGATGTGTACAGGTAAGTCTGCTGAAGTCACCTGAGTGACTCTGGTAAACTAGTCGTGCTAATAAAGACAAAACGTGATGATGTGTACAGGTAAGTCTGCTGAAGTCACCTCAGTGACTCTGGTAAACTAGTCGTGCTAATAAAGACAAAACGTGATGATGTGTACAGGTAAGTCTGCTGAAGTCACCTGAGTGACTCTGGTAAACTAGTCGTGCTAATAAAGAAAAAACATGATGATGTGTACAGGTAAGTCTGCTGAAGTCACCTGAGTGACTCTGGTAAACTAATCATGCTAATAAAGGTTGATGTGTACAGGCAAGTCTGCTGAAGTCACCTGAGTGACTCTGGTAAACTAATCATGCTAATAAAGACAAAACATGATGATGTGTACAGGCAAGTCTGCTGAAGTCACCTCAGTGACTCTGGTAAACTAGTCGTGCTAATAAAGACGAAACGTGATGATGTGTACAGGTAAGTCTGCTGAAGTCACCTGAGTGACTCTGGTAAACTAGTTGTGCTAATAAAGACAGAACGTGATGATGTGTACAGGTAAGTTGCTGAAGTCAGTCGAGTGACTCAGGTAATCTAATCATAATATTAGCATCAAAACATGATGGATGTGTACAGGTAAGTCTGCTGAAGTCACCTGAGTGACTCTGGTAAACTAGTCGTGCTAATAAAGACAAAACGTGATGATGTGTACAGGTAAGTCTGCTGAAGTCACCTGAGTGACTCTGGTAAACGAGTCGTGCTAATAAAGGCAAAACGTGATGATGTGTACAGGTAAGTCTGCTGAAGTCACCTCAGTGACTCTGGTAAACTAGTCATGCTAATAAAGACAAAACATGATGATGTGTACAGGTAAGTGCTGAAGTCACCTGAGTGATTCTGGTAAACTAGTCGTGCTAATAAAGACGAAACGTGATGATGTGCACAGGTAAGTCTGCTGAAGTCACCTGAGTGACTCTGGTAAACTAGTTGTGCTAATAAAGACAGAACGTGATGATGTGTACAGGTAAGTCGCTGAAGTCAGTCGAGTGACTTGGGTAATCTAATCATAATATTAGCATCAAAACATGATGGATGTGTACAGGTAAGTCTGCTGAAGTCACCTGAGTGACTCTGGTAAACTAGTCGTGCTAATAAAGACAAAACGTGATGATGTGTACAGATAGGACTGCTGAAGTCACCTGAGCGACTCAGGTAATCTAATCATACTAATAATGATCAACAAAATATAGTGATATCAATAGGTAAGTCTCCTGAAGTCACTTGACTGACTTAGGTAGTCTGGTCATACTAATAGCGACAAAACATGATGATGTGTACAGATAAGTCTGCTGAAGTCACCTGAGTGACTCAGGTAATCTAATTATTATAATAATGACAAAACCTGGAACAGATAAGTCACCTGCGAGACATATCTAATAAAGACAAAACCTTTTCCCCAGAACATGGTGGTGTGTACAGGTAAATCTGCTGAAATCACTTAAGAGACCGTAATGATTTAATATAGACAAAATCTTTACCAGTAGTGGATCATTTGTAGGACTATGGGTAAAGTAAAGGTTGCTGGAAATCTAGTGGTAGTTATTTTACATATAAAAGTCTGATGACAAACATATTCATTATTCTGCTCCTGGTAGATTATAGATAAACTTTTTTTCACTTTTACCTGGAGAACGCCAATTTGTCTTAAGAAAATCTGGTATGAATATGATATGTCTTCACAAAAGTAAGAAAAAAAACAAAAATACAGTCAAACTTGCCTTAGCGACTGCCCTCATATAACGACTCCCTGTCCATAACGACCGTACTTTGACCGCCTTTTGAGAATTACTGTATATTTTCCCCTTATATAGTGACCACCTGCCCTACGCGACCGGCGACCGCTGTATTTCACCCGCCGGTAGTTATCTTACTTGTGTATAGCGACTGCTTACTGGTGGAAGGGAGGTAACTCGCAGGATATTACGAGAACTAATCAACAACATGGCGCAATACACAATGTTTTGACAGTCACAACACACCTGGAGGTGTCAATTAACGCCCCAGCGGGTGGTAATTAGGCACTCAGACTTGCTTTTTGACAGGGTGTTTTTACAACCAGGAACTAACAATCATCGCTGACTGATTGATGTTTTGTTTTCGATCGTCAATTGTAGACCTAAGTTTCCGGTGATGATTACTTAACCAGCGAAAGACTAAGACTAAAAATAAAAAAAGACACAACTTGTGACAAGGTGTCTTTACAAACAGGAGCATTTAAATATCATGGTTAAAGGAGT
Source organism: Atrina japonica (assembly GCA_030159075.1). Taxonomy (NCBI): domain Eukaryota; kingdom Metazoa; phylum Mollusca; class Bivalvia; order Pterioida; family Pinnidae; genus Atrina; species Atrina japonica. Next base: position 472,287 of record BROG01000400.1, on the reverse strand, counting down.
GATGTTTTGTTTTCTCGTATTCAGGAAGGCAATGGGGTAATTATCTTACATCTTATCTTATGGAACATCACTTGATAAGCAAGTCAACATCTTAATCCAGAGTAAAATCACAGGTGCTCTTTGCACTGGATTATGTCTAATAAAATGAAAATTAAATAAAATTCATCTACAACTTTCTGTCTATTCTTACACACCTGTGTGACTTAACAACACAGATCACCAACTTTGAGCAGTTTTTACAAGATTTGTCTCAGTTTTAATAATGTGCCGTATCATGGCGTATCCACGATGTGAATACAATTTCATCATAAATTAATTAAAATTAATTAAAACATCGAATTATTTCTTATTCTCATTATTGATATGTTGTACATGTATCAGTACAGGGATTTTCCCTATGTCTATTTTGGGTCCGATTACAGGACCCTTCCCACTTCAAAAATGGCTTGTATTTCCCCAAAAATATGCAAAAATTCCCAATTTGGAATTTCCAAAACAAAAAACAAAAATGTATAATTTCCCAATTTTCCAGATCCTGGACCCAGAATTTTGGAGGTATGAAGATTCGTTTAATATTACAATATACATTTACTAAATGAAATATCTAACCAGTGACGAAATATGTAGTTGGAAATCATGAAAGTCATTTCCGACCTTTTGGATTTCATAATATCTCGTGTACATGTGGCTCTTTATATAAAGACCACTTGTCTATAAAGACTGTTTTTGTAATTCCCCTTGAGTGGTCTTTATATACAAGTTTGACTGTAATTATGAGCCCTAGTTGGTTCATCAAATGTTTATGGCCCCTAGCTGGTTCATCAAATGTATATGTGCCCTAGCAATTTCATCAAATGTTTATGGGCCCTAGCTGGTTCATGAAATGTTTATGTACCCTTGCTGGTTCATTTTAACTTTTAATTAGCCCTAGTTGATTCATCAAGTTTTTATTAGCCCTAGCTGTTTCATCAAATGTTTATGAGCCCTATCTAGTTCATCAAATCTTTATGTGCCCAGTAGCTGGTTCATCAAATGTTTATGAGCCCTATCTAGTTCATCAAATCTTTATGTGCCCAGTAGCTGTTTCATCAAATGTTTATGAGCCCTATCTAGTTCATCAAATCTTTATGTGCCCAGTAGCTGGTTCATCAAATATTTATGAGTCCTAGCTGGTTCAGGGTTTTTGTAAATAAACCAAGTTGTGACTTGGGGACTCGAGTTGTTCAGTAATTGTTTGATCACTCTCTATGTATTGACATCTGAGAGAGAGATATATATATATATATATATATATATATATATTCATACTGGTGAAATTTTAATAAATGAATGCTCGCACTCTGACAATTGTGTTTATTCCTTGTATTTAAATTGAAAAACTAAATAATGAGAATCCAATATCCAGTCTTTTCTTGACGGAATGGCAATGTTCAAGGTAAAAAGCATTAAGTATGGACTATACATTATCTGATTGATGATATAGCTTGGTGTTACAATATGTTGTGAATGAGAATATACATCTTTGTGTGATGGGATATGACATGTATGGGGAACATCAATTGACTTTTCCATTTATGTGCTAATAATCATTAAATTTGATGACGTCACAATACTCAACACTTCATACCTCGGACAAACATTGAAAATGCATTGTGGCATCAAGAAATTTGATAAACTTTCGCGAAAATGCAATGTGTCAGTTATGGCTGACATAAATTCAGTCTAGATTAACTCCAAGTCCATTGGAGACCACTTTGGAAATGTAAATATTATGATAAGAGAATTCAAAAGCTGGTATAAATGAGCCATCTTCCTTCTTTTTCCAAAATATGGAAGTACATCCCTGATTAAACGTCAAGTGTCAAATTGACTTTTCATTTTATTCCAGATGTTAGCGGCTGTGTTGTTAGTGAATGTTTATTTGGATGTTCACAAAATGGACAGTCAATGAACTGCGCATGTCCACCTGGTTATGAGCTTCATGGACAGAGGTCAGTATTAATCTGAACAATCATAGATACAATTTAACTCATCAACCCCTGTGGTCACTTTTAGACTGGCCTCATAGACTCGACATATTCTTCTTGGTCTTCTTACCACATTTGTAGATGGTTCTCAGGTGAGCGATTGAGGGCCTCTTGGCCTCTTGTTTTAACAAAACTTATTAGATTGTATTGCATCTGAAGGTAACCTCTTATGGTAAAAAACGTCTAAGTAATTTGATTGGTTGGACTGAAGATATTCGGTAAATACCTCAATTTTTGGTTAGATGCAGTAGTAGTTATCGATTTTCTCAAACACATATTGTTTATGATTTAAAATTTGATGCTTGTGGTCTCGATGTACACCAGGCTTTGTGTTTATTTTCAAGAGCTTTCGAATTTCGCCTAGTCGTGTATTCAGTAGCCACTTTTGAATTTCATTGTAGTCATTGTGTAGCCACAAGACCTCCGGACGGCAACTTTGGCGAGTTTCCAGAGGGTCCAAACATACCTCACGTAGGGGCTCCAGATGATGGAAAACCGCCGAAAGGAGAAGGATGCTACGAGTGTGACATAAAATCACGGGATATCCCACTGTCAAAACGATTAAAGAGAGATACTGGTGAAGAGCAGAAAAATCACTTGGTAATACTACATTTTAATAATTTCAATGCATATTGGTCTCTATTGAGTTTGGTTCTGTACTTCTCAATCTTTATTACATGTATATGTAATCATACAGTTACAATATAGAGTTCAATACACCCGCGCAAAACGTAATGTCCTATTGCACATAGTTGGATACGGAAATTTGGCTGGAGCTACTTTTCTAAATGGCAGTCATGTCATCCAAAACAGTTTATGGCATCGTTAAAAGCGGAGTGAATTTTAAATTTGTGTATACATATAGATAAATAAGTGACATGTAATAAAAACAAAACTACACAAATGTTTCAGTCCGTATCATCAGATTGCACTTGATCATTGTAGAGGATGGATTCAAATCGAGCTACGCTCTCATTGAATCCTTCCGCTACAACGATCTCATGCAGTCTGATGGTATGGACATAAACATGTGTTGTTATGTCTATTTATCTGTCTCTGTGTACACACTGTAGGTATGGATATCAGAAAATTTCTCTCTCACTCTCTCTATCTCCATCTCTTCGTACTTACTGTATCAGATAAATATTGATGATGATGCTTTTTATTTTCAGCAACATATGAAAAACATCCACCACAAAAACAAATCACTTGGAAAGGAAAACAAAATAAACGGTACTGATAGCAACAAAACGGGCAAGAAGTCCAAACCTGTCACAATATATATCACACGGGACCAGACAAAGCGGAAAACTAAAATAGTCAAAGTTCTACCATCGTTAGTCGCTTTGAAGGACAATGTCAAATACAGAATTGTACGAGGCAATGAAAAAAGAATATTTACTATGCATGAGCGAAAAGGCATCAGCTCTCTGCAATTTAGGCGGAGAATTCGTAAAGCTAGACTGTTCAAATTAGTAGTAGCTGGAAAACCTATTCACCCGGAAGAAAAAGTAGCTGGAAAAATAGTTCGGCTTAAAAAGACTCTGATCAAAATGAATGTGCATGTTGTTTGAGAGGGAAAAAACGTGCACACATTCTTTTTTGTTTGCGCATTAAAACGGATAAAAGAAGTTGATTAGATTGGAATTGTGTCATCTGAATAACATCACACTATTTCCCACTGAAAAGAATTCGGAAAACATTAAAAACAAACTCATGTCTTTTGTTAAGTCAAATGAGAACCACCTGGATTGAAGTTATCATAATTCATATAGTGAAAGTTAAAATACATCTTTAATTTGTTGGCTGGTGGGTTTTTTTATTATTATTATTATTTTTTTTTTTTCCATAATTAATTTTTTTACCGGAAATCATGAAAAGGGGTCAATACTAGAATTATGGATCGATTAAAGACATATTGTCACTGAGTGTTTAAAAATTTTGGTTTGGTTTGGTTTGGTTTGGTTTTAATTATGGTCAAATTGCAAATTTACAATAATAGTTCAAGTAAAATTGTGTGAAATAAGATTTTTACAGGATGAAAAACATTCGATTTGACTCATAGTTCTTTTTTTTTGTTTTGGATCAGGAAAATGTAAAAGGAAGACTGATAATTAAAGTAAACACTAGAATATATGGTCTGATATTTAAATTCAGATTATATGTTCTTAACATATTTCTTATTTTTCATCCTGCAACTTTGCAGAAAAATTGTTAGTTGCTTTTACACATATAAAAGATTAAACTTTAGTGTAGTAAATGTTTATCTGTTCAAATATGACCAAATTTGCTTCGTAAATCGAGGAAATGCATTATTGTCACAAGTTCAGTGTAAGTCATGCTGTGCAACATGGATACGATGTGGTACAAAAGGCCCCAAACTATTCCGTGTGTGCTTTTTGGGTCACCTCGGCATTTGACCTACATGACCCATTGCAATTTCTTTTTGTTACCAGCATTCTTTATGAACAAAACTTTGAACAATTTCAATGTCATTTCAAATATTTGGGTTCCACTTCTCTGCAGATTTTTGTATGTAGTGTCTTTAGGACAAGTGTTACCAAAGTCCTTTGGGTCAGGGGCAGGGGCGAAGTTGACCAATTGTGCTCTTTTGACCTCTTGTTTATTATCAACAGTTAATAAACTTAAGTAATTACCAGTAATAATTTGATATAACAATGCTGTATTGGAGATATCAATGCTTTTATATGAGCTTAATTTTATTTTACAAGGTCATCACTGCCTCTTGGAGGCAAAGTTTTACAAACTAGAATTATACGAAGTGACAACGTGACTTGAATCTCTCTCGGTACCTGAAATGTATCAAGACAATTTAATCATACGTTTAACCGTAATTACCTGTTGTAGCTATTAAGTTGATAGTTCAGGGCCCGAAATCACCAAATTTACTCAGTACTCAAGCTCAACTAACTTTTCAAGATTTTTAAGATAAAAACATGCAAACTTCATTCTGTAACTGGACATGTTTGTATATTGATGGCATATAATTGTAAATAATGATAAAAGTTATTGCTCATTTGAAGAAAACTTCAGAAATATTAAAAAATGTTTGAGTACGTACTCAAATCTTGAGTACCGTACTCAACGTATTTATTTGTTTTTTACAGAAAAATTATAAGTGTGACGCAAAAATTTATATGTAAATGATTAAAAATCATAATATGTTTCCTAATCACTAAAATCCAAAAGTTTTATAAACAATTTTATAGTCCAAATAATGAAATAAAAGTTGAGCTTGAGTATTGAGTAAATTTGGTGACTTCGGGCCCAGGTGTTTGTGCTTTGCTGTAATTATTTAATGTATACAGGGTATTAACACATTCAGACACAATACAGAATTTTGTATAATGACGTTATAAAATGTACACTACATACGAATTTTGTAGTTTCTGTTGGTGTACTTCGTACAATAATTTTGTATAGACATTATATAAGAAAAGCATTTCAACTGTAGAGAGCATTGCGCATTTTACTTTTTGAAGCTGTCCTATCAACAACTTTAAAAACTTTTTTAATTTTTGAAAAAAAAACTATAAAATGTTTTGAAACATCGACAATGTTTTTTACCTCCACTAGCAGACATACCGATATTTGTTCTGTCTTTTTTTTTTTTTTTAAATAGAAACTAGCCGCAATAACTAATATAAAATGCAAGCTCCTTTGTCATTGTCTTACTACAGTTGCATATAGAAATGAGTGAAGTAATAAAACTTTAAATGATTAGTTTATCATTAAGAATGTCAAATATAATTTCAATAATATAGTGAGATGATAAACAAACACTGCTCAGTTCACCTGCTGTACTGGTCAGACTGTGGTCTACTTGGAAAATTATATTCAAACACTGTTCGTGTTTACAGGGCCATTCAAACCCATTACAAATAATTTGATAGAAATGTTTTACAGCCATGGCATTTTTATTAAGTATATCAATGTCATTTTTGTAAAAATATGTGAAGGGCAATTCTCTCTGTGGCCGAGTGTTCTATGACCGGATTGTTTATTTTACTGAGTATGCCAGCATGTGTGACGCAATCAATGTAAACAACATAACAAAAGGGTACAGATTACTGGTAGTATTTTATTTATATTTACATTCAAATTAGATATTATTTTACAGATATTAAAATAATGACTAGAAAACTTATTATAAGATTAATGTATAACATATTGTTATTGAAGACTTGAATATAAAATTAATGCAGAAAACTTATGTTATGACGACAGTGTGTGTTTTGATTACCATATACAGGAATCGCTCATCATTTCATGTTGGGAGTACAGGTGTGAAACAAAAGTTGCTCTACGGAGTGTTCTTTTTACAGCGGAATTGTGAGCCATTTTTTATTAATAACATCTGAAAATATGTCTGCCAATGGAGGAAATAAAAATGTCAATGTTTCAAAAACACGATTGGTTTTTTTCAGAATTAAGAAGTGTTTAGAAATTGATGTGATAGCTTTAAGAGTATTTTATAAATTGTCGCCAGTAAAACTTTTCAAATGATTTATTTTGTATTCTACATATTAACTGAATTGCATACGGTCCTATAAACTTATTTTGTATACAGAAATAATTTGATATATGCTGCATATTTTTGTTTGTATACTATGTATATATGACTATTCTTACAGTTCATTGTAGACATTATTGTTTTGTGTATAACTTAGTATTTTTTTTTACTTTGATAAGAAATCTATCATTTTAGAATATATATATATATATATATATATATATATACACATATATATATATACATATATATACATCAGTCAAAGATTTTCTTTTGTAGAATTCAACGAAATTTCACAATTATTTTTCTATCATAAAATGTTTCGATTCATTGCATTTAAAAATAAAATACGTAAATTGTATTTGACCCATTAAGCCCCCAAGTCCCTTTAAGAGCCCCTATCCTTTAGTTCACACAATGGAGAATCTTTTCTTGTCGATTGACGAGGAGAAATGGACCTTAAAAACTATTTGTAACAGTTTATCTGTAGCCCCCAAGCAACAGCAGAATGTTGATATATATCCTCGGAAATAACTACAAATTTACCACGTGCCATGTAAAAAATCGAAAACTGTTTTACACCAATTTGACTATTAAAGTGCCCTCCCTTTTTCCCTATTTTTGCAGTGCCCCCCCCCCCCCCCCCCCCCGGGTGCTTAATGGGTTGAGTAGGGTATCCATAATTAAAATGCAAGTATCAAAACCTATACCTCAAACACATTGTTAGTTCCTGAAATAAACTATATAAAACTCCTCACAGGAACTGATAAATGATAGGGTTTTCGTTTCAGTTTGTTTTGAGCCTGTTTGATTTAGGTTTAATTCATCAACTAACTATATATCCCCCCCCCCCCAAAAAAAAAAAAAAACAAAAAACAAAAAACGATAGTGTAAAATTAAGATATTGACCCTACGCAGGACAATCCCTGTAAGACCATCTTTAACCCATTTACCCATAAAGACACATTTGGACTGGTCTGAGACATTGATTTACAGAAGAGTCCATTGTTTTTCAGGGGTAGATGAGTTAAGTTACTTATTTGTAGTTTTGTATTACAAATTTTCATTTTACAAGCTTTTCATGTTATTGTTGTATAGAATTAATCATGTTAGGTCAAATGAGTTACCATAGCAACCTGCTGAGAGCCTTTGTTGTGTGTTAGTCCTTGACAATTTTATACTCAATTTCAAGAAATCAAAATGGGATAGTTCTCCTGCCTGGTATGCAACATCTGTAGAAAGGATTAAGGGAAATTGTGAATTTCGTCACGGGTAGATACCCAGGTGGCAAATAAGGTCATTGCATCCATTAACTGGATTTTCACTACCAAATTGAATTACATGCTATTAGAAAGAATATTCTTAAAGTGATGTGTCTTTGGAATTGAAAACATTACTAGTACAAACCCATCTCTATAAAATCGGGTTGTCACATCAGCAGTAATTACATATTCTTTCAGAATGTTATGCAGCTGCCGCATTATATGCAGTTGCAATGTAATACTAATGCAAGCAAGAATTATTTCCCTTTTCCTGAAGGTTTACAATGTCGTGTTATTCATCTTAAAACTTTTTCATATATTGATGTACTTATACCCTATATAAATTTTCAGTATGTAATAAAAAATAGATCAGCGATTATTAAAGATCTGGAAAGATGGGCAAAATAAAAAAAAAACAAACAAACAAAAAGAAAAAAAGTAAAGGAAGTAGAAAGTTTGATCTATTTCAGACTTATTGGACCTGTATTGTCTACTGACGACCTGTGAGCTTTCTATGAAGATTATAGGAACTTTAAGATGTTGTATTTGTATGTGATTATGTATATGAAACTATATGTATAGGGCACCTGCTTATGGTTAATCTGTACTTTGTGTTTAGTGGCTTCATATCCATATATATATATAGATAAACTAAGTGTGTATGTCAAAGCATGAGTGATAGAATAAACAATTGTACATGTATCTGTAGAATGAGGAAAATGATTGTTTTTATTCCATGTATTCCAGCATTATATTGTTAGCTCGAATAAATGTCCTTCTCATTATCAAACTGGAAACTCTTCCAAAATCATCCGGAGAAAAAAAAAGGCTGAATTCGTACACATTTGTCACAGTGTTTTATTTGTATTTCAAACAGTATGAACTAGAACTTGTATGAATTAATTTCCATTTTCTCAAAATTTTTGCATGTATGATATTATAATATTATATAATTTGCAAATACATCAAAAGTTTGCTACCAAATTCCATGATGAAAGACAGGAAATGTGTAGTTACGATATTGACTCTGGTAAAGTGCTTTCTACCATTGATAGTATTGGTAATTACAGTAGTGACTCGGGTAAACTGGTAAAGTGCTTTCTACCATTGATAGTATTGGTAATTACAGTAGTGACTTGGGTAAACTGGTAAAGTGCTTTCTACTATTGGCTGTATTGGTAGTTGTGATATGGAGTCTGGTAAACTGGTAAAGTGCTTTCTACCATTGATAGTATTGGTAATTACAGTAGTGACTCGGGTAAACTGGTATAGTGCTTTCTACAATTGGTTGTATTGGTAGTTATGATATGAAGTCCGATAAACTGGTATAGTGCTTTCTACAATTGGTTGTATTGGTAGTTATGATATGGAGTCAGATAAACTGGTAAAGTGCTTGCTACTATTGGTTGTATTGGTAGTTATGATATGGAGTCAGATAAACTGGTAAAGTGCTTGCTACTATTGGTTGTATTGGTAGTTATGATATGAAGTCAGATAAACTGGTAAAGTGCTTGCTACTATTGGTTGTATTGGTAGTTACGATATGGAGTCAGATAAACTGGTAAAGTGCTTGCTACCATTGGTTGTATTGGTAGTTATGATATGGAGTCTGGTAAAGTGCTTACTACTATTGAATGAATTGGTAGTTATGATGTGGAGTCAGGTAAACTGGTAAAGCGCTTTTATATTATTGGTTGTGGTTGTAATTGGAATGGAGTTGATATTAGGATTGCTGATATTAAAATGTCTGTCATAGAAGTGTTGCTAGACAATACACCAGGTTTATAATGTTGAATACCACGGTAATGGATTGCCGTTATTACGTAGTGGCTAGTCAGCTGTTGACCCTGGTTACAGTTTTATAATGTCCAGAGTTTATCAGTTGATATTCACACAGTAGTACATGATGGTTAGTATTTATATATTTGGCCAGCATTATTCATGTTGCTAGGTAACATTTGCCAGTATTAGTAACTTTAGCTCGGGTGTCTGGTTTCAGGATTACAAAAATCTTCCAAGATAATAAATACATTTACATCAGACTGGCTCCTCACAATTGAATAAGGTTTTTGAAAATGACAAAAATTCTTAACTGCTGTGTCTGGGATCCAGCACCTTGTTCTCTATAATTTGTGGAAAGGTCCTGACAAAATGAGCAATACTTGGTGTTTATTTTTAGGTTGTGTAGGAGGAATAAAATAAATTCACAGTGATTCCAAATTTGCATTTAACTGGATGTGTTTTATGGATTTCAGCATTTTTTTGTGGTTTTGATTTGTGGAATCCCAACCATATCCACCTCCTCCACATATAATTCCAAGCTATCGATTTTTGTTTAGCAGTAAGGGTCCTCATTTATTTTTTACACGGACACTGGTTTTGAGTGTACCGGGAAAACCAAATGTTTTTATTTACCCTAGATTTTAATCTTGAACAACGTCTAGATGTCTAAATCACACTGTTGAACTGTAGGATTCAAGTTTGTGAGATTTGGTATACAAGTATCCGTTTGGGTTCCGAGAAATTTAAGCATTCAAGGTCAACCAGTGCAGATCAGTAAAGGATTGGAATTAATGGTAAATTATAAGGTTAAATGATCCAATCCAAAGCTTGGTAACTGACTAGGCTTTTTGTTTTAGAAATATAATTGTAATATTCATAAAAAGAATAGATTTTTCCAAAAAAATTGGCGCAAATTAACCAAATTTATGCAGTATCATGTTCAAGTTTTATTTTACTATTTTGACCATACCATTGTTTGTAAGACTTTTTTCTTTAACTGGCTAGAAAAAAAAACTTTTTAAATTTTTTAACTTGCATAAAAAAGTATGTTTCCTGCCTCAAAATTAAAACTCAGTTTCAGAAATTTTCTTCAATGAACAATACTTCTCTTCATTATTTGAAATTATACCCAAGCTTCAAGTTACAGCACAAATTATACGTGTTTTATCCCGAAATCTTGAAAGAATTAGCTGAGTTTGAGTGATAAGTAAATTTTGGTGACTTTAAGCCCAGTTTTTGTAATATGTATAGGCATGGCTAGATTTTTATCCAAACTGTTTATGTGACCGTATTTTAAGTCTACAGAGAAGGTTTTTTTAAGCAAATAATTCCTACATTCAGCATGTATAACATATTTAGTATATATAGCATTGTGTAATTTCAGTAGAGATATAGTTATGGGAGATGTGGAGATGTAGTCACACTGGTGCTAAATATTATTGTGAAGCTGAGTGCTACTAAATAAATGTATATCCAAATTTTTATATCTTTGGTGATTTTTTTATAACAGCCAGGGTGAGCACCAGAAAACTAGAGATCTGATGATATTTGCAACTCCGATTTATCCTGAAATCCGATTGGCTGATGAAGTCAGGTTCAAGGTTATTCTCAAGACTTAAAGAATAGAGTCTATCTGTGTATCAAGATTTTGGTTGAGTTTAAAATGCGATAAAATTAGAAAATTAAAAACAATATTTTGTCAGGAATATCAACATTTCACATTATTTCGAGATCAAAAGTGTGAAATAATGTTTCTTTTAACAATTCGACTGGGTTTTACTTCAATGCCCATCAGTTTTCAATGGTGAAAAAGTTACGATTGTGATCGGCACTATCACTTTGATCAGTTTAATTGGTGCCAGTACAAGGAAATTCAATTGTCTTGTTTATACGTTGGTTATACGTTGGTTCTGGTAAATGCAACCTTGTTACATCTTTGTTGGTCACAGATACTACTTCTCAGTTGCCCCAACTCATTCACACTATTTCCTTTTATAATACATATGCCAACCTCACTGAAGAAGCCCATGCATCTCCCTTATCCAGATAGCATCACACATCCACATCTGTCATTCTGTGCTTTCATACTTCAACAAAACTTATTATCATTCTCTCATTTCTACTTTTACACAAGCAATCAAAATATCATTACAAAGTACATAAAAATCCCTATACATATATTAAATAGTATAACATGTTTCTTCATGTAATACGGATAAACTTATTTTATATTTTATCATCAAAAGTGTGGGATTATATAACTAATTTGTGTTGTTTTTCTACAATAATTTAACTAATAATTCATCTTTGACATGAATATACAATGTATATATATATTTTTTGTATTGATAATTTTTAAATTTATGTCAGTAATTTGTAAAAAATAATTTAGATATAGAAACACTTAATATATTAAAAACAAGAAGTCTCGGGTACAGATGTAGTTACATGTAGGCTGACCACATGACCATAGCCCTCTACTGTGACACCTTCAGAGACCTATCTCTAATAAAAAGTCTAAAGCTCCAATATAAACACATGTTGTTATTCAAGGTAGAGATTACACTGTTACACTTTCCACCATTATGGCCCAAAGTCACCAAATTTACTCAATACTCAAGCTCAAGTTTTATTTTGTTATTTTGACTATAATCGCTTGTAAATTTTGGGGTATGAGAAATTAGGAAACACATTATGATTTTTCATCATTCACATATAAATTTTTGCACTGCACTTACGATTTTCATGTAAAAATTAATAAATACGTTGAGTACGGTACTCAGAATTTGTGTACGTACTCAAACTATTTTTTTAATGTTTCTGAAGTTTTCTTTAAATTAAAAATAATTTTGATCATTATTTTTACCTTAAAATCATGAAAAATTAGTTGAGCTTGAGTACTGAGTAAATTTGGTGACTTCGGACCCATATTTCGTAAAACCCTGGATATTGTTGTCTTCTAAACCACAATTTTGCACATTGTTAGGTAGCAACTTTGATGTTAGTATTAGTTCGGGTTTTAGGTTTTAAGATCCGTAATATTTTTTACTTGTTAGTATTAGGTTTATGCCCAACACAAGATCCAAATAGCATCCATATACAAATGTACCAAAATACTATATCTGTACAACATAATGTGTATTGTTATATATATATATATATGTACATGAATATCATCCAGTATATTTCAGTACAGATAGAGATCAGGGGCCCGTTTTACGAAAGGTCCTAAGTCTTAGACTTGTCTTAGGATCACTCTTACGATCAGCGACAGTTTTACAAACAATAAGGACTTGTGACTTACGATGAAATCAGGTCAAATCTTTATGACTACTCACAGGCTGTGCGTAGAGCTAAATTACTTTTGTATATGTCATAATTCGACTTGTGTAAATGTAGCAGATAATAAGTGTTCAACGGTCCTAAGTTTGTCGTAAGATCTTAAAACTTAGGACTTAGGACTTCTTGATCAAATGGGCTCCAGATGTCTTAGTTTAGGTCATGAGTTGAATTACATGTAGTTTTATAACAATTGTACAAGAAGGAAAAAACCAAAAAGATAAAAAAAAAACTGTACTTGTATAAATTAATAGTATGTATGCTAATACATTAAAACTTATGTATTTTGTTTATGATTCAAATTTGGTAAATATAGCAATTGTTCCTATAACAAGTATAAATCCGAAAATGGCGCAAGTTAATTTATCAATTATTATTGACAGTGTTTCCCATTCTTCTTCCATGGACAGTGTACGCACTTCTTGATCCGGAATATCAATCTTCTCCGCTTCGTTATCTACTTGTTCTGTAGTATTGTCAATCTCGCTCATTGTCGTCAGGCCATTGGCTTTGAACGTTTTCAACTCGGTAACATTGTCCGGTTTGACTTTGTTGTCCGTCTTGCTCTCATTTTTGGTCTGATAATACAAAAATGTTGGTTCAAGAAAACATAAAATTGGATAAAAAGAAACGTTGAAAACTTGCAGTAATTAATTAGTAATTTACAACACGTAGTTCCTTTTCAAAGTATATTACCTGTGTACAGCCACAAGGTTTTACCTAGACACTTCTAATAATGATTATTAATAGCGGTCATTGATCCGAAAGATGTATATGAACCTATAAATTATCGATAGTAAAGTTAAAGACAGCAATATATATAAAGCGCATATTGTGTTAACGTGTTTGAAGGGGCTGGGTGGTTAGAGCATTGCGCTGGAACCTAAGCTGATTTTTTTGTGAGAAACTTCGCCAGATTACATGCGGAAGGCCGGTGGTTTTCTTCTTCCCGGGTACATTGTAACTGGGTTCTCTCCTCCACCATTAAAATTCGCCACCAAGAAGATTTGTTGAGCATTGCGTAAAACACTTTTCTGATTTAGAAAACTTGTTAGAAAACTGTACCATTTCTTGTTAGGTAAAACTGAAACCCTAATCCTGACAAATCGGATATATAAATGATCCTAACATGAAATAAAAACATTTACAAATCTCAAACGGGATAGGACCAGGTGTACGGAAGGAGTCAGCGCCCCCTGTTAGCATGCCACTAATCAGGATAAATTTTACGACAATTTGATATATTTAGAACCAATTTCCGGAAAATTCCGAATTCAAATTTCAGTGCGAAACTGCCTGGAAGTTGAAATATAAGATGTTCAAGTTTAACTTTGTGTAGTTTTTAATTTTTGATTGCCGAAAGGACACAAAACAAATCGTTGTATTATTAATATGTCGAAATTCTCCCAAAAGATGTGGAATACAGAAAATGATAAAATTGTCGCCTACGGAAAGTATTTGGTTTTCTTTTACCATCACGGTTATATGAAGATTTTGCTAGCAACAAATTCATCTGTAACATTATCTCATGTATGATGATATCATCATGATAATAAAAATATAAACCTCATTGATGATGATGTTATTGTTGATGATGGTGATGATGATGGTTGTGGTGATGATGATGGTGGTGGTGGTGGTGATGATGATGATGATGATGGTTGTGATGATGATGATGATGATGATGATGATGATTTACCATCACCATAGTCGTCCTCATCTTCATCATCCTAATTATCGGTACTATTAGAACACCTCCTATAATTTACAGTATTAACAAAAATGCTTTGCTACATTTTATTATGCAAACTGGTAGATAGATAATTTCGCGTAAAACTAAAGAAAAATTACTTTGTATGGATTCGGATGAGAAAATAAAAACCGAGGTCCCGAGTCACAGGAGGTGCTGGCACGTTAAAGAACCCTCACTGCTCAATGGCCGTAAGTGCCGAATATAGACCAAAATGTGAAGCCCTTCACCGGCATTTGGTGACGTCTCCATATGAGTGAAAGATTCTTGAGTGGGACGTTAAACAACAATAAAAAAAACAAACAAACCTTGTATGGATAATTTTGTGAGTCCCAAACACACAATATCCTTGACATCCATTTTAAGAATATTATACGGATCTTTTCTGGAACTCGTCGGCGCGATCCCTGGTAGTGAATAACAAGGGAGATAACTGCCGCCAAACATGCAAAACCAACCAGAAACAGAGAGAAGTTGAAATAGGTTCCTACAAAAAAAAACAATGAAGTTAAACTTTCACAATAATACAACAACCAGAGAAAGTGACTGAAACACACGACATTTTATTGTTTTTTTAGGCCCTCGGAATTTAAATACGTCACCTACTGGGTACTCAAACCTTGACGTGTGTTTTGAAATGACGTCATAAAGATGGATTCCCGTAAGCATTAGTTTGCAAGAGTCGTTTCCCTTTGTCGGCCATATTGTGTGACACCATATATATATATTTTCCTTAATAAATTATCCAAATGAAATGAATTATTATTGTGAATAAATAGTTTGAAAAAATTCTTTTAGGGCAGAAATATTTGTTTCATGTTTTTATTAATCTAAACAGCTAATTTTGATGAAAATTATGATGTTCTGTTCACTAATACTACTTATTCAAAATAGATCTAGGTTGCTTAAAAAAGAAAACTTATCATGACTTCATATTGGCCGTCAAAGAGAATATTTCTCACAAAATACTGAAAATGGAAACCCATCTATTAAAGCCCCACGTTCGCTCATTTACGCTTAAATAGGGCATCGTCGGATTCGTTTGAAGTGATAACGTACTATATATTATGCTTATGTAAAAAATAAAATGTTTCCATAAATTATACCTCCATGTGTTGCTTTGTTTGCGAAGGACACGAGTATGAAAATTAAAGTGGGGACCCCACTGAAACCTGTTTATTACATTGACTCTCGTATTACTTACTCACAAACAAAGCAACAATAGACAAACGCGTACTTAATGAGAACATTTTTATGAGCATGATTTATAATACATTGTCATTTATTCAAAATCGACACCTTAACTAAGCGTATATTGGCGGTCATGGTGCTTCACAGCAATATGAGCTGGCAGCGACAGCAATATTTTTCGATTTTGTCTAATAAACACTTAACCACTCTTGCAATTAAAAAAATAACTGAACACGAAATTACCGACATCTACCGTTATTTACATCAACAAACCTTGTTTTACGACATGAAGTAGACCTTTACCATGCATGTTGAGCTGACAGGGCCGTAACTACCAATGAGGCAACTGCCTCATCTGATTGTTTGCCATTTTAAAAAAAAATAAATAATCTCATCGAAATGTTTTGAAACAGTGTTATTTTTATCTAGATGTTCAATTTTCCCCAAGGGTGCTTTGCCCCTTACACCCCCAATATAGGGGGCGCTCAGTGGGTGGCCCCTAAAACCCACAAACTGTGACAGTTGTCTGGTTTTGGCGAGATACCTATCTGAGAATAATTGAACAATGAGTGGGTTATGGAATAAGGATACAATCTTCGATACAATCTATAATATTAAATGTTAAATACGTAATCATAATTAATGAATACTTAATCAATGAACACTAGAATTAAATTGGCTCGTCATATTATGCTAGTCTTGTGATTTCAGATATTTCCTATCCAATAGCATGCTGCTAAATCTACTTCTCTACTAAAAACAATATTCCAGTGATGATTGTACTATTTACTTACTGACCCCACTGACCTGTAGCCACATTTGGACTTATCCGTTTCAAAGAATTGTAAAGTACGCCGTCATGTAATTCAGGAGTGTGTTATTTAGAATCCAAATTTCAAAGTGATTTAACATTCAATTTTAAAGGGACATTACCCGTGTTTACCAAACACATTATTTTGATTTTTTCTACTTTAACTATTTGTGCTTTATGTAGATAACAGATAAGAGCTGTACATAGGCATAAGAAAATCTTGTATTTCTGCATATTTTGTGAAAATACGGTGAGGTCAAGTTTGGTATTCTTAAACAAATAGTAAGGTAAAGTTAATCAACTGCAATCATCGAAGAGTGCCAGACCTGGGATGGATTCTCAAGCAATTTTCACAAAGTATATAGGGACCTAAGAATTCTTATGCCTGTGTATATCTCTTTTTTGTTATTGTATATCAATTTAGGTTGTAAATAAGGGGGACAATATTAAAAACAAAAACACAACTAATGCCCCTTTAATACGTTCGCCCCTGAATTTTGACAATTGATTTTACTATTACTGATTTGGGTGAGTCTAAATCTTATATCAGGGGATGATAACTTAAAAGAAAAAACTAAAATAAATTATATGATTCTAAACATTCATACCAATAAGTGGTGTGGCATCCGAGGGTGGAAGGCTGTCGGCCACCAGAAGTTGAAAAACGGCCAATGATAGCAATACGGTCATTTGTAATGATACCTTTTCACCCGCTTCAACTGGTAGGAAAAATCCCAGAATTGCTATTGCTGTTATCAAAAAAGACGGAATGATAATGTTGTTAACATAAAAACTGGGTTTTCTCATCACTTTTAGGTAAAATGTAACATCCGGGTACGGTTCCGGACAACATCCGTAATACACAACATGTCGTTCGGCAGTAAACGATTTGACCTCCCACTCAACGTTCTTCTGAGCTGATGAAAGATCTACGAAAGGATTTTTATAGACCAAATCCAGGTCCAGACCGTGATAACTCCACGACCCAAACATCAGTTTACACGTTTGAGTATCATAGGGAAATTTTGTGACGTCCAGCGGACACAAACTTTCTAGAATCGTTGGAAAATTATAATACACGGTGCCATCCGAGTTTATACTTGGTCGAAAGTCTTTCAATCCAACAAACTCTGTCGAAACGCTGAAAATTGAAAAAAAGGAAAATTTTAAATTTTACGTCAGAGTTTACTTAAATAAATTAATAACAAGTTCGAATATGAAAAGTAAGTATATGATAATTTACCCAAGTATATGTGTATAAATGATATGCTGTTAAATGTAGCGATGTCCTCACAGTACTCACTTATGACACAGATATCTAGAAAATACAGAAGTGGGTTCAGGTGACAGGGAGAAGTTATCGTACACTGCTACCGGTCCCACAAGCCGCGAATCCACGATGAAAATTATATCGCAGCAGATAAATCTAGATATTTTTTTATGAATACAGCAATCATCAAAAGAAAGAACAAGGATAGCCATTTATTTACTGTATTTCCGGTAATGTAATGTTTGCCCTTTTAATGACAGAAAGCTTATTCAGCCCGTCTTAAAATTCTCCCTATATCACCATAGTCTCAGGGATAACCTGTATGTCCCTGTTTCAATCAATTATCTAGCCTAAAATTTACATTTCAGTTGAAACCCTCCCTCTATTCTAATGACGGAAATGGCGAAAATTGAACAGGAGCAAAACTTTAAAGGTGTAAAGTGATGAATATTTATGATCTCTTTGTTTCATTATCAAAAAGTACTCACGTGTCGTACAGTGTTATATCCGGAATCCATATTTTATTATATGGAACAATCAGATTGGTGATATTATTGTAATCCTCCGAATTCCAAGTTAACCGGCAGTCGACCCATTGCTAATGATAATTAAAATTTGATAATTACTAAAATGATGCCATTATTGATTACTTTACCAACACAGAACAGCTAGTTATACCAATATCATTTAATAGTGCATCACATGATAAGTTCTAGGAATTTCATTGGATAACGTCATCGATACTATAAGTGATAGTGTCCCGTCACTATCGTGCCGAGAGCCGGTATTAGGAAATTTTTCTTGACAGAGTTATCTTTCGTTAAAAAATACATGTATATATAGAGGTAAAAATGTCTACACCTTGGTAGACCTATACTCGCTTCGGACAAATCTTACCCGATGACTTTGTATCGGATCAACATAGTAAGAAAACTTAAGATGTCACAAGGATTGCGACAAAAATATTACGGGAATTCTGTGCCGAAAGGAAACATTCAATTAATTTCGAGCACTATGAGATTGATGTTTTAGTTATTGTAACAGGTTTATCTAAGAAAACTGTACAGTGCAGTATGCAGTGAAATTAGATTTTCAATACAATGACAACGCTTAATTTAATTTTCAATAACTGCGTAGTAAATATCTACAACAAATAAACATTTTTCTGTGGATAATCTGTGGATAATCAAAGAAGACAAACTCATTATATTTTTATTAAATTGCTGAATTTGAACCGTTATTTTCTTTCTTTTGGAAGTTTACAGATAAACATAAACTATATATCACAAGACATGTAGCCTACGTTACTTTCCTGAAGTCACGTGATGCACTAAACCCATAAATGACTGTCTCATTTGCTAGATAAATTCAAAAGTGAGCATATGACTACTGTTTAGGTGGGTACAATGCTTTTATAGTGCCCTCGCTATCGCATCGTCGCTATACAGTCATTAACAGGTAAATGAGGCAACACACCAAATTTATGTGACAGAAAATTATGAAATAAGCATAAGCTATATTTTCCAAAAAAACAAAACAAAACATTTTTCATTTTTTACTACAGTGAAACCTGTATATAGGGGCCACTCAAGGGACCAGAAAATATTGACCTTTATGAGCAGGTGACCCTTATACACAGGTTCAATTTAGTTGAAGTATGCAGTCAAGGGACTTGAAAAAAATTGGCCTTTATAAACAGGTAATCCTTATATAGAGGTGGCCACTATAGCAGGTTTTACTGTATTTCGATATATATATAAAATAATAAATAAGAGATATACACAGGCATAAAAATTCTTAGATTCCTGACAGAAACTATTGATGAGACTTCATCAGTTGAGTTCGAATTTGATTTAAATGTGTTATGTGTCCTACACGGGACAATTAAGGTTCATGTAAAAAATTTTCTGACTTTATTTGTACTTCTCTTACCAGCCTTATCCAGAGGTTTATCTTCAGTATCTGATCTGGTTCATCCTAGGAAAAAAATCAAATAAACTTCTGATTAATAATTTCACAATATCACTTGAATTGGAAGACATACTTTAATACTACTAATTACATGTAATTAATAATACCAAGAAAGGGAATAAAGGGAATAAAAATATTTGATGGTATTTCTTATTCCCGATAATCTTTGATTTAAAAGGGACATTTAGCTGTGTTTACCAAAACAATATATAATAATTTCAATTTTTTGTACTTTTACTACTTGTATTTAATGTACAACAACGCATATTAAGATCTATACATAGGCATACAAAACATCATATTCCTATGTATTTTTGTAGGTCCAGTATGGTATTTATATACATATAGTAAGGATGAGTTAATCAAGTGCCAAACCTGGGTTTCTCAATATATATATCATCAGCGTCGGAAGGAAATTGAAAGTGGGGGCTGGGGGGGGAGCTAAACCAACTTAAAACACATACACACGCTAGAAACGTCTGGGACTAAGCCCCAATTTTTAACACCTATGCCTTTTTGCAAAAAAGTGGGGGGGGGGCTAAGCCCCCCCCCTAGCCCCCCTGGTTCCGACGCCTATGTATATATATATATATATATATATATATATATATATATATATATATATATATATATATATATATATATATGAATTTCAGAATTTTATGCCTGTGTATATCTCTTGTTGGTTATTGTATATCGATCCAAGTGGTAAAAACCAGCTAAAGCCCATTTAATTTTTCATAAATTTGATATACATTTTACTTTATTTCTCATTTTTTCTTATAATATAGATTTTATCTTTAATGATAATCATTATTTTAAATTATCTATTTCTGATTATTTATCTATTCATTTATTTATTGAAATATCTATTTAAAGAATTTAATCACTTATTAATACATTTTCTAATTATCTTAAATAATTTTTAATGTCTTTTTGCAATCACAAATTATTCCGGACCTTCACTTCAAACAGAGCCGGCCTGGCTCAGTTGTTAGCGCGCTCGACGTGAGGTCGTGAGGTCGAGTCCAGCAGGCGGTAGGTCGGATTCCTGCCCTTCGGAAGATACAGTAAAAATCGAGGTCCCGTGTCACAGTAGGTGTCGGCATGTTAAAGAACCCTCTCTGCTTAAAGGCCGTAAGTGCCGAGCATGCGCTAAAATTTGGTGACGTCTCCATATGAGTGATATATTCTTGAGTGGGTCGTTAAACATACAAATAAACACTTCAAACAATTCCTTTTATCATACCGATGTACAAATATTTCCATTGAAATCAACTATAGTATTTATGATATTGTCTTAATAATACATGCAAATTTAATTTCAATTTCAATTATATTCTAAAGTTTGGAATCGAACCCAGGGCATTTCTTTTGCGAGACCAACAGTCAATTGAAACATGTATAACGGGTAGGAGCAAAGCATACGATCAAAATGTACATACGAGTTCTATAACTTGTCGTAACGCCAGATCAATTCGTACTTTGGTCAAGTTAGATGATCCACATTTTGCCAGAACAGCAGAATCGTATCCTGTAAACAGTACTGATGACAGGTTTGTGGCATGGTCGCTTTCGCAATAGGTGCCTACAGTTACAATTTAAAAAAAAAAATAATAATAACCCGGTATATCACAAACAAATACGTATACAGGTAAACCCAAAAATACGTATGTCATGTTTTAATTTTTGAATTTACTTGGGGGGTGGTAAATACAAAAATTAAAACTTGACAACTGTTGTCATGTTTTAATTTTTGTATTTACCACCCCCCAAGTAAATTCAAAAATTAAAACATGACACGTATACAGGTAAACACAAAAAAACACACAAGACGATGTATAAAGGAAAACAAACAAAATACGTGAACAGATAATCACACAAAAACACGTATATAGGTACACCTACATACACGTACAGGTACACCTACATACACGTACAGGTACACATACATACACGTAAAGGTACACCTACATACACGTACAGGTACACCTACACACACATACAGGTACACATACATACACGTACAGGTACACCTACATACACGTACAGGTACACATACATACACGTAAAGGTACACCTACATACACGTACAGGTACACCTACACACACATACAGGTACACATACATACACGTACAGGTACACCTACATACACGTACAGGCACACCTACATACACGTACAAGTACACCTACATACACGTACAGGTACACATACATAAGGATAATTAAACAGATAAACAGTGACACACAAATATGTATACACACGTACATATGCAGATACACACGCAAATTAGTTTATATGTACATATACAAATACACGTACAAAAATACACACACGCGCGCGCGATCGCGCATTTCATTTGATTGCTCTTGTCCTGTTTTATTAAAAAAATAATTAAAAAATCAATTATTAGATTTATTTAATGGAAGTTTAAGCAATGGAAACACCATACATTATGGCAGGTTTGACAAATTTGGACAATTTGGACAACTGGACAGAAAGGAGAACAATATCATATACTTACATACCGATTGCATTTCCCTTCATTGCAAGTATATAAAACGATATATTGTATATTCAGTATTTGCAGTAGCGTGGACCGAGTATTAACCGCTTTACTTTTCAGCGTAAGAATACATGAATGAATCAGTAAAGAATACATGAATGAATCAGAAATCGGAAACACGAGATTAAAGAATAGCCTAAATCATGTTTATTTCTTATAGAAAATATTTAATCATAGTTAAATGTCATACATTAGGAAACAAAACTACCACAAAACAAATATAAAAATCACAGAAAGAAATCGGAAACACGAGATTACATCTGTAGCACACTGTACAGCCTACAGGTCCATATCGCTATATATCTAGGTCATGTTATGATGTTATGACCACAACCACAGACCACAGAAATGAAAGTTCGCTTCATAGTTACAAGAGAAAAAATAGAGTTAGAATGAGTCTGTAATTAAGGGATGAAACAAAACATGGACATGTCTGAAAATGATTACATAACATATTTTATATTTGTTATCTAAATGAACACAATAAGTCTATTGAAATGTGTGTGTTGTGTAGGCTTCATGGAAGGGTATCCCCTCCATTTAAAAGTTTTACACTTTTATTAATACGGAATTTTTATATTTTTAGTGCACTTCATTCCTTGTAAATAAAAGCAATTTGATGATATAAAAAATGACATGGTTTACTATTAAGTGAGCTTCTGCAGCCCTTTTCACAAAAAATCTTAAGATAACTTTTACTCTTAAGAGTAAAATTAAGATTGTTATGGTTTTCATGAAAAATTTTAAGTGTGATCTTAAGATAAAAAATTTGTCGTAACTTTAAGAGAGCTGACATCACCCACACTAACTTAAGAGATAATTTTTACTAAATCTTGAAGGTTTTTTTTATCAATATAATCGCATTTCGTAAGTGTCTTCATAGAAAAAAAAGATGATCTGATATGTTGTTTGATATGATTCAGCAAAAAACAGAATAGCTATTCGCAGAGAACGTATTTTTGACAATAAAAATGTGAGTATAGATAGATCGACGAGTCACTAATTTTCAATATTGACCAGAGCCGTTAGGTTTTTCCGAGGCTAGCACTGCATCGTGAACTTAGCAGACAATTGAAAGGCACACAGACAGTAAAATATCATGCAATTCCTCCCCCATATGCCCTCCTGGGGAGGGCATTTTTTGTATTTAGTAGGTTTATAAATCTAGGACTAGATCGATTACGCTTTGTGTTGAAACTACAAAAGATCTAGGCTACCATATTGTACTGTCCTCGTCACTTAATCCGTGAATCAGAAAAATAGAAATGGTTTAGATCTAGAATAGAAATCTAGGCCGTTATATCGTTGTCATGATATGATAACATATGCAATTCCTCCCCATATACCTTTTGTAATCGATTACTTTAATAGATCATATTGTACTGTCCTCGTCACTACAATGATAGATTTTTTAGTCAAGAAAAAATTAAAAGTTGCTAGCCCTGCCACTATTAGTTTAAAAAGTTGCTCTGTATTGTTTACATCTGTACCAAATCCTAGCGTTCTTAAAGTCACGCACTCTGACGTCATGTAACAGGTCGATCCAAGCTGATAAGGGGTGTTTCTAATGAAGTCGAGTTTACTAGATCTATCATCATCATTACCAGGAAATATTTAAATTGCATCGGCGGATTTAGAGGGACGGTTAGGGCTCTCAAAGCTTAGTTTAAAAATAAAAAAAATCCTTGAGACTACTTGGTCGAATTTCTGCTCCGATTTTAATATACATTTACATTGCATTGCACTTTTTTTGCTGAATCAGTTATCTTCTTTTGAAGCGAGAACGCGATAATCAATTTGATTTATTAGCGAATTTTCCCGATTATCAGGCATCAAGGCCATATTTGTCGCGTCTGAATGTAGACATTTTTTAAAAAGTAATAAGGCGTCTATGGACTTTAAATTTCTTTTTTGTTACTGGAAGCGTAAAAACCCCGACTACACATCCCCTTACGATAAATGCGATCCCTATAGTTGACAAAATAGGTGTTACCCATAGTAAAACCTTCAATTTCTCTAGCTTTCCTAAAAAAAAACACAGAATTTTCCCGACCTTGCTCCGTTCAGCTTTAAAAACAATATCAAGAAACTTGATTATGCCCCCCTAAAACATTTAAATTCTCGGTTTAGCTCTGGGGAGATATACATGATATAAAAGTTGTACATTCTAGGACATTTTTTAAAAAGTAATAAAATCCAGATTTTGGGGAATTATTTATTAAAAATTATCTGTCACATTCATCAGGCACCACTTTTACAAATTTTCTATATCCGCTAATGCGATGAATGATACTTTGAATCTTTTTGGGACAAACAGGTCATAATTTAGTGTCTAAAAACTTCAAAACTTGGGGTAAAACTACACCATCTCCAGTGAAGGATATCCCTATAGGACCGACACATTTTTATTTTCCCTTTGAGATTAACAATGGGACACCGATTTTGGGGAAATTTGTCGTTAGATCGAGTCTGGATTTAGCTTACGAATTTCCAGCTTTATTTTTTTCAATTTTGGGGGGAAATTATTTATTAAAGGTGCGTTACCCATAGTCATTCAGTCTCAAAACATTAAAAATGAAATATTGCTTCACAATTTATTCAGAAAAATTTTAAACCTAAAACATCCCCACTAAGGCTTGTATTCTAGTTTAACAATTTTTTTAGTATTGAAATCGTGTATCTAAATGGATAGCCCATAAAACTTAAATATTACAAAAAAAACCAATAAATTTTTATGAAATACAATTAGATCTAAAAATATAAACACACGTTCTAATATCGAAATAAATTATTCTTTTACTACTAGGAATTTCACGAAGGAAGTGAAAGTACTGTAAATTATTTTTATTAGATTGTAAAACAATTTTAAATTGGGTAAAGTTTCAATGATGAATTTATAAATTTATGAATTTAAAAGTGTACAAAACACGTGAATGGCAGTAATCATGTGTGAATATCTAAAACGCAAACTTGTGAGCCTACTCAACACACACATTTAAATTACGAAATAGAATTTAAAATGTTAATACACAAAACACATCCCATCAGCCTAGCTATAAACATATAATTTACTGATGCCGTATAGATCTAGATATCCAATATATAATACATGTAAAACACAAACAAATACGCTAGTATTTATTGTGTAATTTCAAAAGGCTGGAAGTAAAAAATAAAGTAGAGCGTTTAATTGTGAAACTTTATTTAATCATTATTCAAACTTGATTGAATTTGGACATTTACACCAAAAACTATTATTTTTTCTGGATTTATATCCTCAGTTGCAGTTTAATACATCATTTTCTTCTTCTAAAATACATGTGACCTCATGATATTTTTTTACCGGAAAAAAAATTGTTAATATGCGCTATGCGAATCGTTAAAGTGAAACGTCGTTGCTATGCTTACTTTAATCGTAAGAGACCAAAAACTTAAGACTTGTTTTTTATCTTACGATTAAATCTTAAGAGAAAATTAAATCTTAACGATAGCTTTTATGAAAATGACTTAAGATTTATCTTACGATACTCGTAAGATTTTATCTTAAGAATGATCTTAAGATTTTTTGTGAAAAGGGCTGCAGGTCGTGTGAAATACTTACGTAGGTTATGTACGAATCAGTCATCATGGTTCCCATATGATTGGTATAAAATGTCAAATAAAATGGCTACTTTCAGTTGTCATGAATGAAAATTAGCGGTCTCCGTTCTCGTAAGTCACACTCAAACTTTCTATGGTTTATCCCATTAATGATATATCAGAATTCAAACGCAAATTCGTTGTAAATACATTATGAATTTACAGAATATCTAAAACGCAAATGAAGCCATCTCAACACACACATCACATTAAATTTACGCGGCCATTTGCATTTTCAATTCTCTTCTGACACATTTAAACTTCCGGTACCAAGCAGAGGAATATTTTTAAATAACTTCAAAACAAATCTGACATTTAGCCCAAATTTTCCATATGACTAGTTTCTTTCAAGATAATATGAGAATAAGAAACTAAACCTTAATTCTTTTTAGTATTTCCAGACAGAAAAGCGTCGGAGCTACTTCTCGTCTCACACAGCTGTTTATCTGTAACGTCATATGAAAAACTCTCACCGCAAAGCCAATTACATAGAATGAATTTCGTAACCAGGACCCGGTTGCACAACACATTGTTAAATTTAACGTACAGTTAGCCCATCGGTTTAACATTGGTTAACTTCACGTTAAAGCTAACAACCTGTTGTGCAACTGGGCCCAGATGACTACAGATTCACAGAAACTGTAGTCATCTGGTTACGAAATATTCGTGCTGCACAGAAATTTTTTCCATAATCTATTGCATTTATACTCAATGATTTAAAATAAAATGAAAAAACAATCCTTAATTATTCTTATCCCCATCATGAGAAAACGCCGTTTAAATTATTTATGTTATATCATATGATAAAAAGAATCTGTCACGCGTTTCCTTTCGTATCACATTTTTATACTCATTATGAAAAGTCCATTTTTTCTCGCCAGAGACTCACAAAAAAAACCAGAAAACATTAATTCGATATGAATGGAAACTCTTGACAGATCATACATATGTATATATATCTTCAATTATTTAAAAGTTCAGCGAGCGGTCTAAATTTTTATGGAAAGATTATTTTCTCTCTCGAATTCCTGATATCTATATAAGTAGTATGGGCGCCCCCATAAATGATGAAATAACGAGATATATATAATATAAGTCGAATACAAAGTAATAAATATTTATAGTAAATGCACTAGCAAAACATGACAGAAGTTATTCTAAAGTGACTGGTGTTTTATCCATTTAAAGGAACTTGTCAAGAGATGTTATTGGTTTATAAAGTTGGTAAAAATGGCGCTCCGTTTCTATACAATATAAATCGTAATCTTTCTTTCGTTCCCCGCAACGGTCTACGTATTTGCCTAATGCACTATATATATATATATATATATATATATATATATATATATATATATATATATATATATATATATATATATATATATATATATATATATATATATATATAGCCGAAGGATTCAACGAGAGCGTAGCTAGAGTTGAATTCATCCGCTACAACGGTCAAGTGCAGTCTGATGATACTGACAGAAACATTTTTATTACATTAGTTATCTATATGTATACACAAATTTAAAATTCATTCCGCTTTTAACGACGCCATCAAATATTTTGAATAACATGAATGCCATTTAGAAAAGTAGCTCCGGCGAATATATGTACTGTACCACTACTGAGTAATTTTCAATTTTTCTCTCCAACAAAGTATCATGTTTTATTTCATTTGTATATATCATGTCACCATTAGTTTTGAACATAGACCTATGATCAGAAACATGTATTTGGCTGTTCCCGAGAGTTGAATACTCTGTGTACAAATGACATAGTATCTGGTCTGGTTGATGCGGAATTATTTTGGCGGAACTAAATTTGGCTTAAGTTTATATCACATGGTTAAGTGATGTTTTTCCTACAGTGGCATGCTTCGTGGTTACAACAATAATAAAGAAAATGAGTGTAAAAAGATTAAAAGATTACACATGTCACGGTCATAGTCTGATATGTTTAATGATAATCTTGCTTTGACAACGGACTCGCCACACACACATACACGCACACACACACACACAGAGAGAGTATATATATATATATATATATATATATATATATATATATATATATATATATATATATATATATATATATATATATATATATATATATATAAGCAAAACGCTTATGATAACTTATGTTGTCTATATATGCTCATGTCAAATAATATAAAAAGCTGAATAATGAAATAAAATATAAATTTAACAAAATCATGGACACTGTAAGTCCAAACAAATCTTTGTGTGTGTGTGTGTGTGTGTGTGTGTGTGTGTGTGTGTGTTTGCAAAAAAACTCCAAAAAATCATGAAAGATAAAAACCGCAAAAATATAGAAAAAAAAAAAAAAAAAAAAAAAAAAAAAAAAAAAAAAAAAAAAAAAAAAAAAAAAAAAAAAAAAAAAATAGCTAAAAGCAAAAACGAAACAACTCGCCCAAACAAAAGAAATTGGCATCTGAGATTTTTTATATCAAATAGATAAAAATTTTATCGTTAACACATGGACCCCTAAAGTGACATTTAGACTCACCAAAATCAATAAATGGTATGGTATACTGTCATTATTTAGGAGTGAACAAGTTCATATTGCATGTAAAATTATTATAAAAATTATTTCTAAATCATACATCCCTGAATTCTGACAGTGGACTCAACCATTACTTGGACGGGCGGGTACAAATGTGACTTCAGGGGTTTATGAGTTAAGATAATTGATTATTGGATAGGAAGTGGATGTAGGCGTAAATAGAGTGGTGGCCATTGGCTTTAAGCAATTAAATAGATTGACTTCCACAAATGATACATGGTTAATTCAAGGTTATTGATTTCTTTAAGCCGTTTATATACAAACTTAGACAGAAAGAATAGTTTAGGCGGTGTTAACATTGCTTATATTGATATACAATTCAGGAAAATTAAATTTATTTAATTGAAAGGAAGGCAATATGTATTCACAATTAAAGGTTAAAAGATTGACTCCGGTATACAACCGCTTTCTTACGGAAGCCTATAAGGGTCACTCTGAAAAGAAAAAAAAAATATTTATGTCGTTTTAACGCGTTAATTTTCTTGTTAAAACGCGGTAGTTATCTCGTTAAAACGCGATTGGTATCCCGTTAATAAAACGCGATAGTATCTCGTTAAAACGCGTTAATTATCTCGTTAAAACGCGTTATTTATTTATTTCGTTAAAACGCGATAGTATCTCGTTAAAACGCGGTAGTTATCTCGTTAAAACGCGATAGTATCCCGTTAAAACACGATAGTATCTCGTTAAAACGCGTTATATATCTCGTTAAAACGCGTTAATTATCTCGTTAAAACGCGATAGTATCTCGTTAAAACGCGTTATTGATCTCGTTAAAAACGCGTTATTTATCTCGTTAAAACGCGATAGTTATCTCGTTAAAACGCGTTATTTATCTAAAGTAAAGTCAGTCAGTAAAATGAGTAAAAACCGCTGAATGAATGTTACATTAGTTTTCAAAACTGCATTTTCCGTGATAGAGGCCTACGCCATTGCAATGATTTGTAGTCCCTTTAAATGTTTTTATTGTCAATGCAATTAATGCAAGATTTGCTGCTGACAAACCTTTATTGTTTATATCGGCTTTTACATTTTTTATACGAGCCGGCCTGGCTCAGTCGGTAGCGCGTTCGACTCTGGATCGTGAGGTCGTGAGTTCGAGTCCCGCTGCCGACAGGTTGGTTTCCTGTCTTTCGGATGAGACAGTAAAAACCGGAGGTACAGTAAGTGTCGGCACGTTTAATCACTGCTCAATGGCCGTAAGTGCCGAGCATAGGCCAAAATTTGAAGCCCTTCACCGGCATTTGGTGACGTCTCCATATAAGTGAAATATTCTTGAGTGGGACGTTAAACAACAATAAACAAACAAACGAACAAACAGAAATACATTTTTATACAAAAAGTTTATATGTTTATATTTGCATTTAAACGTTTGTGATGAAGTGACATTTGCTTTACACCCACGTAAGAAAAACAGGAAAAATTAATTAGCGGATACGTATTGGGTTTCGAGTAGTATATATTTGCCCTATTTGCGCGTCCGTGTCCGAAGAAGGGGGGGGGGGGTAGTTGAGGGTTAAATGGGTGGAGTATAGGTGAATTTGGGAGTAAGTGTAATGAGGGGGTTAGGATATGTGGGGGTGACACGGACGCTGACGTGCAAATAGGGCGCCTAGTGCTCCGTAATACTGTTTGGTGGGACTATACTTGTAATGGCGCGATACTGCCTAAATACGATAGTACCCGTTCACAGCAGCATAAGAAATCCAAGATCACTTAGTATACTATCTATTTGTTTATAACGCGTTTTAACGATATACTATCGCGTTTTAACACCATAATTAACACGTTTTAACGAGATAAATAACGCGTTTTAACGTGATAACTAACGCGTTTTAACGAGATCAATAACGCGTTTTAACGAGATAAGTAACGCGTTTTAAAACGAGATAACTACCGCGTTTTTAACGAGATAAAAACGCGTTTTAACGAGATACTATCGCGTTTTAACGAAATAATTATCGCGTTTTAACGAGATAAATAACGCGTTTTAACGAGATAAATAAACGCGTTTTAATCGAGATAATTATCGCGTTTTAACGAGATAAATAACGCGTTTTAACGAGATACTATCGCGTTTTAACGGGATACTATCGCGTTTTAACGAGATAACTACCGCGTTTTAACAAGAAAATTAACGCATTAAAACGACATAAATATTTTTTTTTCTTTTCAGAGTGACCCTTATAGGCTTCCGTACTTTCTTATATAGAATACAACAATATTATATAATATTGGGAACAGTCAACATGAACATGAGTTTGAAGATACTTGCATATCGAAAAAAGAATTAATACGGAGATAACAGAAGTCGAAACGGTACCGATTAGAGGTAGAGTCATCGTTATTTGGGGCGCGATGTTCTGACCACTCGACTACGGGGACTCCTTGTCAAATTAAAGTACATTATATGGAGTCCCTAAGTATCAAATACATTAAGTAATATTAATCAATTGATAATTCGACTTTGGTGTTATGTTTGTAATATATATATATATATATATATATATATATATATATTGATGGAAGTTACATTATTAATACGTACCTTTTACATTTACGATTAAAAGAAAAATTATGACATCTCTGTGAAACACCATATTTCCAATTTACCGTATTCGGCTTTATAGATAAATATTTTACTAAACTCTAGGTAATACAAATGGATTTTAAATACAATTGACTCCTAGATATAACCAATTATAGAACTTACCCTAAAAAGGTGTGTACTCAGTTTGACCGAAAAACAAATGATCGTGTCAGACAAGAAACTTCCGCCTGATTAATTCAATTTTGGTATTTGATTGACGTGAGTTTCAGATTTACAAGACTACGCAATAAATTATATCTTAACTTGAGGATCGATTACAAAAGAAGGAATGATTAAACAGCTGGCCGTGTTCCATATGTTGGATTTATTGTTGCAGTTGGTATCACCAACCCAATGTAGCTATGAACTTTCACCACTTCCATTCATTAAAATTTTTTAAAGTGCAATGGTATTTCGTTTTGTTTTGTAGCGTATTTGGATTAATTGTCAATGTCATTTTTTTGTTTTGCAATGTCCAAAGCCGTGCAAACACAGCACATCGATAAGCTTACAGACAACATACAAATTCATTCATGTATATAATACCGCATCCATGTATGTATGTATGTATGTATGTATGTATGTATGTATCTGTCTGTCTATCTATCTATCCGTCTATCTATCTATCTGTCTGTTTGTTTGTCTATCTACCTGTATATCTGTCTGTCTGTCTATCTATCTACCAGTCCGTTGGTCCAACCATTCATCTATGAACTACTCACAGGTAGTACTATCTGATAGGTTAACATCTATGTTTCACATTTCTTTTTTCGATCGAATACTCGAACAGTGATCTGGTTCTTTTCAAAGGAGATGTATCATTCTAGCAATGATGGTGGGTTGGTACATCACTATGTGAGCTGTAATGTTTGTCACTACTCCTGTATATATATATATATATATATATATATATATATATATATATATATATATCTATATATATATATATATATATATATATATATATAGTAGAAACATTATTATTCAGAACAACACATTCCTTTGATCATAGTAAATATAATTATTCTTCTGTTAGCGCTTTCAGCCATAGCGGCTCTTCAGACATAGTAAAACGTTGTCAAGTGACAACGATTATTAATTATGACGTTATCGTCATAGTAACGTTCAGTGGTAGCTATTGCAGTTGGAAAATGTTAAAGTCATTTCCTGTTTAGTTTCGGATTAAAACGTTTGATAAAATAGTCTTCTTTGGCTTTTCTTAAATTTTCGTCCTCTGACCAAATTTTAAAGAAAGGAAACATTTCGAATTTTCCTTTTCCACATATCCCGAAATGTTCACTACACGGGGAGTTCCTCGTTGAAGGGTCCCTTATCTGCTGTCGAACAGTTTGGTTCCGGTTTGTCCTATATAGTTTTCTTTACACTCGGGGCATGTTGCACAGTATATTAAGTTAGATGTTTTGCAGTTCATATTAGCATTAATTTTGAATGTTTGCCCGTTCTTGAAAGTTATTTTCTCGCCTTCAACAATATAGGCACATGTTCCGCACCGAGGATCTCCGCATTTTGTCACCCGGTGGATATCGATGTCCGATGTAAATTTGGCTCTTGTTAACAGTTTTTTCAAGTTAGGAGCTTGTCTTCTATTGTTAATTAGCTGTGTTTCTTGAAATAGTTCACTCATTTTAGTGGACTGATGGAGAATCGGAAGATATCTTTTTGCAGTGGTAACTATGTTATGATTCCTTGGATTATATGTTATCACAAATGGAATGTTTTTATATTGGTTATCATTTATTTCATGATCAGGTGTTCTTCGTAATACTGTATTCGGGATATTTTTCGCTTTTGTGATCGCTGCGTTGACAAGATTTTCTGGATATTGAACGGGCAAACATTCAAATTTAATGCTAATATGAACTACTGTACCAAGGACTTTTTATTTCTACTATATATATATATATATATATATATATATATATATATATATATATATATATATATATATATATATATATATATATATATATATGAACAAGCATTACAAATGTATTGCAAATTATTATTTTAGTAATTGTTTTAAAGTTTATTTTATAAATTTTGTAGTTTTCACAAAGTGGTAATTATACATTAAATAAATACTAAATTATGTACACATTTGATATATATGGACACTTTTACGTAATGTATAATTTGATCTGACTGCAACAAATATACAGTTATCATTCTTGAATACATGTAATTATTCTGAAATTGTTGAAATATACAGTTCATCTTTTAACTTCAACCTTTGCGTGTGTTGTTCATGTATACCCTTTTCCCCTAAAGAAACATTTAGACAGGTCGTAGTCATTGATTTACAGAAGAGTTCAATTGTTTTGGTGGTTGATAAGTTAACCAAGAGCTTTGTCGATATTGTTGGCTATTGGTGTTGGCGCTGAATCACACGATGATGGTGGGGGTTGGTACGGCACTGTGGGAGCTGTAATTTTTGTCACTGCTGCTGTTGGCTATTGAAAAAAAAAACCAAATTAAATTGTGCCGTTGCCGTTGTAAACTATTGGGTTTAAAAGTGGCAAAATAAAGTTGACCTATTTACGTAAGACACCACCCACGAGTTTAAATATTTAAAGTTCAATGCGATTTTATGAGGCATTTAATTCATTAAATGATCGGGAAAAAATCATCAGGAGTATCTTTAACGTTTAACCTATATAAATTCTGAATCATTGTTTTGCTATAATAGCAGTAATATATAAGGCACTAATATGACTAACGACACGGATAAAAAATGTATAAAAATTTTCGGGTCGACCTGTCCCTTCCTCAGGTCAAAATGATTAAATTTACATAGACAACACACACACAGAGACACACAGACACAGACACACACACACACATACACACACTATGGAATACGAATGAAATGCTATATGATAATAAATATGTCAATATCAAAATCTTAATCAAACAAATTCAATATCATTTACACACACACACTATGGAATGCGAATGAAATGCTATATGATAATAAATATGTCGATATCAAAATCTTAATCAAACAAAGTCAATATCATTTACACACACACACAAACAAACACACACACACAGATATATATATATATATATATATATTCTGACCTCGCTCGGTAGTTCTGTAGAAATACATATTGCCAAATGATTGGAATCTGCCAAAACGTTTCTGAACATTTGTCTGTTAGCTGGGTCACTGTAGTCGACATTGTAAAAACTGGTTATAGTTTTATAATCATTTATATCAGTGGCATTGTACAATGGGATCGTGGAACACAAGTCAACGTCCATGCGAGGATAATAGAAGATAAAGGACAGACACATTTCGTCCGATGTAGAAAGTCCTCCCTGGAAATAAAAAGAAATTCAGTCATCTACATATACCGATATTCATATTCATTTTTCAGTAACATGGTGGAGACCTATTATTAAAGTCACATTCCGGGGACGTTATTGTAATTTTCTGGACGTTATTGTAATTTTTGACATTTTCAGTAGAAAACCACTCCTAGCCGACGAAAAAGAAAAAAATCAAAACATTCGATTAATGGAGTTAATAGGGGGATTCCGTAGGAATTCTTAAATTTACCCAGGTAAATATATACCCAGAGAGATATAAAGGGTGTGCTTGATTCACCGCGAGAGTACCACAGTCTCAGGATATGTTGCAATCGAATGTACCAGGACAGGTAGTAGCTATTTTAAAGATGTTGATAAAATTCACGTAAGCTAAATTGCTGGACCAGGACAGTGTTCTAGAACATTTGATTGGTGTTCCACTTGTCTGGATTGTCCTTGACAGTGAAACGAACACGCTCAGTAGAGCGTCACACCAACTGATTTTTTTTAAACAGCACTAACACATAAGTGGAAATCCGGACATTTTCGCTATATACAAGTTCTAAAATTCGCGAGATGATATCTTCGCGATTTCGAATACCCATTTTGTCAACTTATTTTCATACATCATTACGCTATAAGTTTATTTTCGCAATCGAGAGTTATAAAAATCTCGCGAATAAAACCGGGTTTACAGGAATTAAGCAGAAATAAAAGTCATGAACAGAAAAAATTCAGAAGCATGTGATAAAAGATGACATATTGCGACCCTGCAATCGATTGTCATGTGACTGTGCTTTGTGTGTGTGTTGTTTTTTCTTTCTCTAGAACAGTGTCTGTCCTTCGGATGAGGTTCCGTGTCACAGTAGGTGTCGGCACGTTAAAGAACCCTAACTGCTCAATGGCCATAAGTGCTGAGCATAGGTCAAAATTTGAAGCCCTTCATCGGCATATGGTGACTTCTCCAACGATTCTTGAGTGGGACATTAAACAACAATACAACAACAACAACAACAACAACAACAATCTAAAACCGTACAGAATCGATCGGTCTCATTCTTGAAAGTTCATTGTCAAAACAGTGAGATTCCGATACATGTTTTGTACTTCAAATCACAGCTGCAGAGTCAAATCATGATACTCACGTGTGTGACATTTGTTTTTCTAGAGGAGTCATAGGTGCATTCCACGAGTAAACTATCCCCCTGAAATGAGAAAATAGAACATACGGTTACCGGAGGAATAACTTGACAACAACATCTTCACTGTCCATACATTACCAAAATATTGAAATATCTTTAAAAATTTGTAATTTATTTTACATGCTGTATATTTCGACTTTGCTGTCTATTCGTAACATTTCAAAATGTCAGTGAACTTTACAACTGATTTAACACGTCAGTATCTTTATGTTCGGATAACCATGCATGCTTCATCAGATTGACATTTCTGGGTCATATGTATAGTCATGGCTAACTTTATCGACTAATTCGGTTCTATCTAAACATATTGACCAGACCATATCCATTTAACCAACTCATCCTCAGCTACTCAAATTGAACAACCCACACCAACTAACTGAACTTGACTAAAGCATCATAACTAACTCAATTGGACGAATTCTTCCCCGCCACGTCATTTTGTCCAACTCATCCCCGCTACCTCAATTTTGCCAACTCATTCCAACTAAGTGAATTTGACCAACTCATCTCCACTAAGTGAATTTGACCAACTCATCCCCACTAAGTGAATTTGACCAACTCATCCCCACTAAGTGAATTTGACCAAATCATCCCCACTAAGTGAATTTGACCAAATCATTCTCACTAACTTGAATTGATCAACTCATTCCCACTATCTCATCTTGATCAACTAATCCCCCGTAACATAACTTGAAGAAACCCATACCTCTTTCAATTGATCAACTCGACGTTGCAAACAAGACCTAAACAACTGGTCCTAACAACTCGACCGAACTATGTCATTTGTACAATCAAAAATTGTTACGTGGGTTCAAATGTTGGATATAAGCTCAAACTCACATCGCTTTCTGGTCAGCTTATGACCATGTACAACGTGCTCTGCTACACTGCCAGACAAACTATCCGTTGGACATTACCCTTCAAGCTGTCTATATTGATCGGGAATCCGATTTCATGTTTAACGTTGAAAACTGACAACTGTTCCATTTTCGTCAGTGGTTAATTTTCAACGTTAGAGCAGCAGTGTGCATGGTCCCTTAAAATCGATTGCATAACACCAGTAATTCCCCGGATGTCATACTTTTAATACATGGGAATGAATAACATTTAATCCATCGGAGTGCATGACACCTTTAGTCTGCTAGAGTGCATGGCACCTTTAGTTTGTTGGAATGCATGACACCTTTAGTCTGCTAGTGTACATGACACCTTTAGTCTGCTAGTGTACATGACACCTTTAGTCTGCTATTCTACATGACACCTTTAGTCTGCTATTGACATGGCACCTTTAGTATGCTAGTGTACATGACACCTTAAGTTTGCTAGAGTACATGACACCTTTAGAGTGCAAGACACCTTTATTCTGCGAGAGTAGATGACACCTTTAGTGTGCTAGTGTACATGGCACCTTTAGTCTGCTAGTGTACATGACACCTTTAGTCTGCTAGAGTACATGGCACCTTTAGTCTGCTAGTGTACATGGCACCTTTAGTCTGCTAGAGTGGATGGCACCTTTAGTTTGTTGAAATGCATGACACCTTTAGTGTGCTAGTGTACATGATACCTTTAGTGTGCTAGTGTACATGACACCTTTAGTCTGCTAGTGTACATGACACCTTTAGTCTGCTAGAGTGCATGGCACCTTTAGTTTGTTGGAATGCATGACACCTTTAGTCTGCTAGTGTACATGACACCTTTAGTCTGCTAGTGTACATAACATCTTTAGTCTGCTGGAGTACATGGCACCTTTAGTCTGCTAGTGTACATGACACCTTTAGTCTGCTAGAGTGCATGACACCGTTAGTTTGTTGAAATGTATGACACCTTTAGTCTGCTAGTGTACATGACACCTTTAGTCTGCTAGTGTACAT
This sequence comes from Atrina japonica, assembly GCA_030159075.1. Classification (NCBI taxonomy): domain Eukaryota; kingdom Metazoa; phylum Mollusca; class Bivalvia; order Pterioida; family Pinnidae; genus Atrina; species Atrina japonica. Next base: position 434,555 of record BROG01000400.1, on the reverse strand, counting down.
GACACCTTTAGTCTGCTAGTGTACATGACACCTTTAGTCTGCCAGTGTACATGACACCTTTAGTCTGCCAGTGTACATGACACCTTTAGATTGCTAGAGTGCATGACACCTTTAGTTTGTTGGAATGCATGACACCTTTAGTCTGCTAGTGTACATGCCACCTTTAGTCTGCTAGAGTACATGGCACCTTTAGTCTGCTAGTGTACATGGCACCTTTAGTCTGCTAGTGTACATGGCACCTTTAGTCTGCTAGTGTACATGGCACCTTTAGTCTGCTAGTGTACATGGCACCTTTAGTCTGCTAGTGTACATGGCACCTTTAGTCTGCTAGTGTTCATGACACCTTTAGTTTGTTGGAATGCATGACACTTTTAGTCTACTAGTGTACATGACACCTTTAGTGTGCCAGAGTGCGTGGGGCTTTTAATTCACCGGATTACACGGAATCTTTATAATTTTATTTCCTGCTTCTTTTCGTTTTTTGTTTCGATTTTATTATCATTATCTGTTTTTAATGTTTTTTACAATTATTTGCAAATTTTACTACTTTTGTATATGCTAAGTACATCAACACTACTAAGACAGCTCGTTGACTCATAAGTCGTATGTTCCAGAAACAATAACATCGTCTACAATTTCAATCCAAAATATCAAGTTATATTATCTCACCGCAAACATTTTTCTTGTCTTATGTAGATGTCTGTAATCTTGATAATCAAAGTCGTACTGGTCGTCGACAACCAGAGGTTCCTGTTCGACTCCGTTTCTGATAAGCCTCGTTTTGATTCCTTCTGCCATCAAATGTCCATGCTGCCAAACGGCAAATACATTGACCCCATCAGGTTTTGATTTCAATCCCTATTAAAATAGACGCATGTCTCAATAACTGGATTATTTGTATATAACATATACATGTGTATAATTTTACTTTCCATTTCTTTCAGTAGTTTGACTGCCATTTCAATGTATGTATGTATGTATGTATGTATGTATGTATGTATGTATCATTCATATTTTGCAAAAACAATTCAATGCAAATAAACAAGAGTACCCAATTCAGACACTCTTTCCTGCATATCGATGACGCCACAAAAGCCGGCTCGTGAGGTGGTATCACTAGAAATGGATGCGATGCAATACCCGCAGTGAAGACGCCGGCATCATGTTGCCGTAGAGTCGGTGTATATGTGATTCGAATTCCTGAACTGTCGACGAAACCTTTAAACGAAAATACATATAAACACAATATGTATAATGTTTCCAACATTTAGCGTTTAAAAACGTAAAAGAGTTTATATTATAGTCAACGGATAGAACGTAGCACAATGTAACATAGTAATGTTAGGGATACCTGTACGACACTCCAGAATCAAATTTGCGTCAGGTCAATCTATTGGATCTCAGTAAATGATTGTTTACCTCCAATTAATTGAATTAATTCACATTAACTTGGGGAAAATCTAGATTTAATTCAGAACAGCTAGCTTTAACTGAGGAAAACAAACGTCAACGTGATCAATATTTAGTTGATTCAAGACGCCTATAATCAGAGCGGTTTCAAGCCCCACTGGTATCTATGACGATTTTGTGAGAAAGTTCACCAGTTAACTTGCGAAAGGCATATTGTCTTTGTAATCGGGTTAAAAACTAGCCACTACCGTATAAATGAAATATTGTTGAGTTTTGCATAAAACATCATTGAAGTAAACAGACAGACAGACAAAGAAACTAAACAAAAAATTTCGTCGTTACAGCTCCCTTTAACTCCCGTACGTTTTGATGAAATGAAATTTGATGAAATTATGTGAAATATCAGCTTTAAGTAATTTATAAAATTCAAACCGTCTCTAATTTCCGGATTATTGTAATGTGTTTCCAGTATGTATAACGCATTATCCCCTGGATCCCCAAGAGACATTCCAACATCTTCCGGAAAGTAAAATGTCTGTTGAAAGAAAAATAAATCACTAATAATATCTTAGAGATTCTAAATAATCAATAGAATGAGAAAACACTTGTTATCGCTTACACGAATGCAACATATTCGTGAAAACATGATAAATTATCAAATGTGTGTATGTCTATTTTTTGAAAACATTGTTTGAAATTTAGTTATTCAAATTATATACAATGTATATCATTCTTGAGATTGAAATACTTAATTTCCCAACTAAATAAAAAGTAACACCTTCCTGTTTCACCTACAGCGCATTAAGACACATATTTTCGAATGAAGTATGAGTTTTTAAGTGAGACTTTCACAAATGAACTTTGACTTTGCCTCTCCATATTCCAGGTACGCATGGAGTCAGGGTTTTGTTTTCAGACCTTAACAATGAACTATGACCTGACCCCTCCACCTGCAGCCTAGCCCAGATGAACTTTGGACTTACCTCTCCGCCTACGGCCCATCCGAGATACACATTTCCACATGGAGTCAACGTTTTGTTGTGCGTCTCGTAACATTCGTAACCCATACCAACTAACTGTTTGTCCATGTTCGGACACTTATAGAGCACAATATGGTGTACCAGTGCCTCATGACCGTCTTGGACGACAGGCTCGAACTAGAATTAAAAGAAATATACATTAGAAAACCTCCAGTCACAGAATTATGTCATTCCTGAATATTTTTAGTACTGTAACACATCCTAGATTTTATCTATATACTAGTATTATATCAACATTCCAAATGTGGTGAATATAGAAGAAAGGAAACATAACCAAAGGATATCAAAACGTTTCAAGCAGACGGACGGACAAATAGATATACCAAAATCAGTGCCCCCTATATTTCGCGGTCGCACCATGTGTAGATGGTTGATTTACCAGTGAATCATTATGCATATGGAATCTATTCTACATTGAGTTTGTTAATTGTTGTTCAACGTCCCTCTCAAGAATCTTTCACTTATATGGAGACGTCACCAAATGCCGATGAAAAGCTTCAACTATTGGTCTAAGCTTTACTCTTATGCCATTGAGCAGTGAGGGTTCTTTAACGTGCCGACACCTACTGTGAAATGGGACCACGGTTTTTACTGTCTCATCCGAAAGACAGGAAACCAACCTGCGACCGGGTGGACTCGAACTCACGACCTCACGATTAAGAGTCGAGCGCGCTACCGACTGAGCCAGGCCAGTTCACTTTTTAAATTTTGAATGTTGTTTTACGCCATACTCAATAACGTTTTCAGCTATATGGTCAGTTTTTGACGGTGGAGGAGAGGACCTAGTTACAATGTACCCGGAAAGAGACCATCGGCCTTCCGCAAGTAAATTGGCAAACTATCTCACAAAGATAAGTTTAGGTTCCAGCTGGTATTAAAACCCGCTTTGACCAGAAGTGAGAAACTTATGCTTCAATGCTCTAACAAACTCGGCCGCCACGGAAAGCCTTCTAGCAGCATGAGAATAATACATGCACTGCAATTAACATGCATGGTGATGGGTATTAACACAACCTATCGATTCGTTAATTCACTACAGAATATGTTATCACTTTCAGAGATGAATGCACATCCAACCTATACACGTTGGTTGTGATAATCACACAGGCTTGGTACATATTTCAATACATTCTTGAATTGAGGGGATATATCATAAATAAATTAAATACAATCTAACATTATCTACATGGTAATGGTAGTTTAATGTATGTCAATACGTTCCAGAACGAAGTCTAATCAGACTTAGTACACATAATCCCAATTTTACACATCTGCGTTCACATCGCAAGTTAAAAATACTGGGTTCGATTCTTGCTACAGGGTCATAGGCATTAAGAGAATGACTATTTCTTTGCATATTCATGGACCTTTTAGAAGAGAGTTTTTAGCCAACATGCGTAGTAGTATAAAATACCCCAACAGCACCAGCATAATTCTATGGCACGGTTTGGGACATTTTATTTAACCATCTAACTCCTGAATATTTGAGTGATATGCTCTTTTCTTTGTTTAAGACTAGTCAATTATGGTTTATAGGGTTGAAAGGGTTCAAGCTTGCAATATCTCTGTAAATATGGAAATTTCTTAAGGGAGGGAGTAAAGGTAAATCTCAGGGCAGGGGGCATAAAGAAAAATGCTTAAGGGAGCGTAAAGAAAATTTCTTAACTGATGGGTCATTAAGGAAATTTTTACAAGATGGGATGTAAATGACTACAGGTTTGCTAGTAAAATATTTCAGCTGATTTCAGCTTGACAACAATGTCATAAAATAGAGAGCTGTACCCAGAGAGACAACGAGTGGCTCAATAATTGACAAGCAAAAACTGAAAGAAACATACGGACACATAAAAGCAGATACGAAACTAAGGGAAACATGGAACACAATGTCTGACCAAGAAAACTACACATACAAAACAGAAAGAGACACGGAAAACTCGAAATACATTGAAGGGGACAATAAAACTACACAAACAAAACAGATAGAAAAAAAGGAAAAGATAAAACACCTTGAATAAAATGATACATACAAATAGACTTATTTACAGAGGAACACAGGCAACAGGGATCTTTCGAGATAGCCCAGATTACCGTTATGATACTGCATTTATTCGCACCTTCTCGATTTTGTTCCTCATATTTTCTTCCGGTTTTCATATTTACCTTCGCAACGTATGTAAAGTAAATGGAAATATTTTAATGCATTAAATTTATTTTGTATAAAGAAACCCAAGACACTCTTAAAACTTACCACAGGGGGTTATTAATATAGTTGAACGCCAAATTACTGAAATGTATCAGGCAGAGAAAAATGTGTGGACAGACCGGGAATCGAACCCAGGACCTTCCGAACACTTGCAGGGCTATCTATATATTATCGAAACCGGAAATAACATTGAGGAACATTTTTCTAGAATCGCGCAACTGGCGATAATAAAAGCAGGATTATAACGGTAACTCGAATGTTCCTTATTACGTGTCCAGTGAAAAATAAATAGAAAAGATAAAAGAAATCGGTAAAATAACTGTTTACCTTGACCAAGTGGTGTTTTCTTCCTATATCTGACAAATCAAAAACTATGCAATGGTATGTCGTATACTTGCTTGGAACGTGATACTGGAATGCAGAAAAATGGATATGCAAATTATTTGGTTTTATCACAGAGGTAAAAACATATATAAGAAATACAATAATAGCATTAATCAAGTCATTAATTACAATTAAAATGTACAAATCGGCGTGATTATTGGTGAATCTATCAATAAAGAAAAAGTTACTGAATGGATTTAATGGGGTAGAAAACATTTCCTTTGGAATATATGTGACCGAACTTAAAACAATGTCATTATGTCATAGCTACACAATATAAAAACTGAGTTAAAAAATAACAGAATATTGTATCAGTGATTCCATAATTTTAATGTGATCCGAGTCTTGCAGAAAGTTTGGTTCTTTGAAGATCAAGCTATGTAAATAACCTATCAAAGATTGGTCATAACCGATCCTTTATAAGACATGGGATACAAACACCACAGCTGTTACCTCTAATGGGCGGCTCACACATTAAAACACCCCTAAACCCTAAACTTTACTGGGTTGGGGCTTTCACATTATCAAATACTCTGATATATGAAACATAAATGAATTGTCTGCTCGCAGCCATTCCACAGTTATCAAATGTTTACGAAAAACATACATGCATGTAGGACAACAATTTATTAATAGGTATGTCTTATTTATTTTTCTTCCAACATAGGTCATATACGTATAAATGGAAGGGTCTCAAACGTTTCTTCCCAACTGCATATTGATCATATGGTTATAATTGAATTCATTCATATCTTCCATGGCGCCGGCCTGGCTCAGTCGGTAGCGCGCTCGACTCTTGATCGTGAAGTCGTGAGTTCGAGTCCCGCCGGCGGCAGGTTGGTTTCCTGTCTGTCGGATGAGACAGTACAAACCGAGGTCCCGTGTCACAGTAGGTGTCGGCACGTTAAAGAACCCTCACTGCTCAATGGCCGCAAGTGCCGAGCATAGGCCAAAGTTTGAAGCCCTTCATCAGCATTTGGTGACGTCTCCATATGAGTGAAATATTCTTGAGAGGGACGTTAAACAACAATAAACAAACAAAGAAACATCAGTTTACAAAAAACAACAACAACAAAAAACAAACAAAACATACCCCATAGAAAGTATGTTCATTGGAGCAAGGAAAAGGCAATAGCAAACCGCCATAAATGACCATGTATCTTAAAACTGGTGCTCACGCAAATTATATAAAGCAATGAGTTAACTACCCAGGAAAGGTAGTACTGAGAAGATACTATATTGGTAACTATTTCATGAACACGTATCTAGTAATAATCTGCCGTAGTAGTCAAATAAATGACGCTTAAAACACCAGTAAAATAAAAAAAAGTTCTATAATTGAACATACTCTATCGTTTAACAGATCACGTGATATGGCATCAGCTGGTATAGATGGCGTTTTAAGCTCTGACAATAGCATAAGGCTTTTTGAACCCCGATGGTTAACTCCATGATATACAAGCGCATCTTCTGAACTTGGATCCTCGGGATGGTAGGAGTAAAGTCCACGAACGGTATCTTCCTACAAAATATGTTAATTATCATTACCATGTTGAATACACCGTCTTTCTATGAAAAGTCATACAGTAATATTCTTATTACAGTATAACTTCTTGAATTCCGTGACTTGTATTGAATTCTGTCCTTTAGTTCTAAGTGCTATACCAATTTGATACCTGGTTATACAAACACGACAAAGGCAATAAATATGAAATAAATGAAATACTTCGATGTCAACCCTAATAACAATCATTTCTTTTTATCGTTATTACTGTCGCGGTAATTTTAGTGTATGGCACAATATATACCAATGACATAGATATTGCAAATAAATGATGCTGCAAATTTCTGAGAATGAAGAAAGACAGAAAGGAGACCAAAAAAAAAAAAAAAAATAGGAATCAAGAAAGAAAACGAATGTGTGTGTATAAAGGCGACGTTTCATTTACTCTTTATCTATCTATAACTTTTATCTTTACAAAATTTTGAGTAGTGTTTAACGCCACACTCAACAGTTTTACAGTGAGCGACTACATGGTGGCGACTAGTTTTTAATGGTGGATCCCGGTTACAATGTGCCCAGAGAGAGACCATGGGCCTTCTGCAAGTAAACTGACAATCAACAACATAAGCAAAAAAAAAATATCACAATAACTTGTTAATAAAAGCAGTTTTTAAGTTGTTCTGTACATTATTACAGTTATGGCTCACCGTAATTTTGTAATCGTTGTCGTCACACGTGTCCAGTTTTCTGACCATCTTAAGAACAGTGCCAAAATCATTTTCTTCTCCGTGTAGTAAAAACCAGTCTTGTGATTGGTCAATGACGGGAGCAAAATGTCCAATTGTGTGACGATCCTGAAATAAATTAAATCCAAAGAAAATGAAATGGAGAAGTATTTGTGAATCACTCATCACATATTGATTTCGTTACATTTATTTTTCATATGATTTTTTTATTATGCACATATTGAGTATCTAACAAAGAGCTAGGCATAGGTAGGGAGTTCAGAGGACAATAAAAAGTAAGGTGAACGTTTGACAAACAATGACATCAAGAAAATATAGAAGTGGGATCAGGTGACGAGGCACAATTGGTTTTGAAATCTGTCTCTCCAATGAAACAAAGTACATTTACAGCAGTTACTCTTTGACCGATTTCGGCTATACGTTTAGATTTATTATTTGTCCTTGTCTGATACCACTTTCTCTTTAGAAAGCTGTTTAAAGTTGGAGCTCAACTGATGAAGTCTAATTGACAAAAAAAAAACGATCGTCTTGAGCATTATAACTTTTGTATTATGTTTACAATGTATACTAATAAAAGAAAAGTTGACGTTATTAGAACAACATGTAATAAATTAAATTTCCTTTAATAAGAGTGGGCAATACAAATGTTTCATGAGCGTATGTTAAATGGCGTAAGCGCACTCCCGTATATTAAATGTGATTCTCTGAGGGATTTGTAAAATCGATTTATTAATAGAAAAGCTGGCTTGTATTTGTACGAGGCAATCGTATATTTGAAAAGGATACCAATATCATCATAATAATGTATAAATATACTTTTCATTGTATTTAGAAACCCACCTGAAAATATGCAGTTCCGTTTTTTACCCATCCGGTAACAACATCAGCCGGGAACATTTTACCTTTTGCCGAAAGTCCGAATCCAACATATCCCCAAGTTTTAACATGAGTTTCGAACGTGATGTGTGTTACATTCACTTTCCAAAATAGATGGAAATTGGAATGTTTATCCAACACTTTATGGAAAGGAAATTTTTCTGACGGAATAGGCTCGTGCAAACGTGTATTCTGTGGTAAACACGCAACTGCTACTAAAAGTAAAGAAACTGCGGCGACAACATACAACGGCTTCATCTTAAGAGAAAGAGATATGGTGTGTTTGTGAATGCCGTCCTCTGTCTTCCTATATATGTAGTTACAAAATAATGTTAAACAAATATTGCAAAATCGTAACAAAAGATAACCTAGAATGTCATGCTATTGTGAATCACAAACTCACATGAAAATAACTGTATCACCAAGTAGAAATTTAAACATGATAACAAGTATATTTGGGTATGAGCTCATAATTGCATAACATTCTAAATAAATACTATATGTTTTCTATGGTTATTGGCGGCCAGGCTGTACGACGGACGCGACGATTTCGGCTTTCCCGTCGTAAATTTTCCACATTTAAGTAGTAATATCCCTCAGTCACCCGCATATGGAGTTTACGTTTCACAAGTGATCCGATGTGCCAGGGCGTGTACATCATGTGAAGATTTCATGTACGGAGGTAGGCTGCTCACTGACAGGTTATTGACAAAGGGATATTGAAGACCGCAATTGGTGTCAACGTTCCGCGGATTTTACGGTTGGTGTAGTGGTCTTGTTTGCGACTACTCTGTTTCACTGGGTGAGGTGTTGGGTTGCCTTTTCGTTGGCGGTTGTTGGTACGTCTGTACCGGTTTTGGCGAGGATGCACTCATCACGTGTTTCATTGGACTTGACTGTGGGCTCGCGGCGGGTGTGGCCGGTCGACGGGGGATGCTTACTCCTCCATGGCACTTGATCCCACCTCTTGGTTTCCAGAGGTCCATGTTTGTCCATTTTTACCGGATTTGTATCTATGTCCCGGACATTCTATTGATTTATACTTTGGTATCTGAGATTTTTTATATTACTATAGCTTACGTTAGTTTGCAACAGAAAATCAAAGTTCGTGCACGACAGTAAACATGCGTTTGACTATTGTCAGCGTTTTCACTATCGTGAATGTAAGTTTCTACAATATTAAATACAGTAATACCTGCTTATGCGACCATTTGTGTCAAAAAGACTGTTTTTGCTGCCCCCAATTGTACCATTTGTGTACAAATCAACCTCTATTTAAAGACCCCTCCCTATAAAAATCGGTTTTGTTGTGTCCCCTATAGGGATATTCAAGCATCACTGTAGATTGCTATAGTAAAATCTAACTTAATTATAGTAAAGTTATTATAATTAACTGTGGTAGCTATAATTAATAATAGTAAGCTACAATATAGTAAACTTTGTTAATCATAATTAATTATAGCAAGCAGATATAGTTAACTGTGTTAATTATAATTGATTAAAGTAAGCTGCTACGATTAACTGGGGTAACTATGATTAATTATAGCAAGCTACTGTTATTAACTGTGTTAACTATTATTAACTATAGTCAGCTGCTATAGTTAAATGTGGTACCTATAATTAATTATAGCAAGCTACTATTGTTAACGGGGTAACTATATTAAATTATAGTAAAGTTACTATAGTAAACAGTGTTGTCTGTAATTAATTATAGCACGCTACTATAATTAACTGTGATAACAATAATTAATTACAGTAAGGTAAAGTATAATTAATCATCGTATGTTTTCATATTGAAATATAGTTACTATAATTAACTATTGTAAGTACATGTGTAGTTAAATATGGTAACTAACGTAAACAAAATATTTCATCTTAGTAACCTATAGTTTACTGTGGAATTTTTGTTAAGGTATGCACGTAAAGAAAAAGTTATTAATCCATTACTGATTTACCTACATCACGGGATCCTTAGTAATTGCTTACCTCCATATCATTACTTTATGAGGATGGAGTTTCTTTTTCTTTTTGTAAACACGGAGGTCTCTTGACGGAATGTTTAGAGCATTGCACTTTAAAATATGAAGCATCCCATTCTGGTCAGCGCTGGTTCGAGCCCCTCTGGAACCTCAGTGGGTTTTTGTGAGAAAGTTTTCCAGTTTACTTGAGGAAAGCCGGTGTTCTCTCCAGGGGCACATTGCAACCGATTTAACTCCTCCAACATTAAAGACTAGTAGGCCCACCATATAGCAGAAAACGTTGGAGTACCGTGTAAAACACCATTCAATCAAACAAATGAATGATTATTTTGAAAACAAGATTTATTTCCCTTGAATCAATCTGTTTTCTTTTCACTGACAGTTAAGTATTTTTAATATCAAATTAATAAAAACATTCGGAATGGCGCAGCCGGTTAGCCTTGCATGTTACTAGTCCTCAGTTCGTTTTCCGGTTCCGAATAATACCGAAAACCTCTAAATAATTTTACCATGCAATAAGTTTTATGAACAAACATAATTTCCCCATTATTTTCCATGCAAAATGTTCCTTTTTTAAATTATTCTATTATTTTAGGTCCATTTTAAAATTCCATTCTCTTAGACATTTATCAATATACATTTATTTTTTCCCCTCATAAGTCACTGATTATTCTGTGATACTTAAGTAACAATAGACAACAATTTTTTGTCCAACACGTATTTTGTGGCGTAATTCCCTGCTCAACTATATTATATGTTGCAAAATTCATACAGACAGATTAGTTCAGTTGGTAGACCGCCGGATCTTCAACATGAAGGTCCCTGGTTTGATCCCCGGTCGTACCGCTTTTCAGAAGTGAGTTTCCATCTCCTGTCCGCACAGCTCTATGCCTAGATGGAGGGTGAATGATCGAGGATGTGCAGTTTGATTACCGTCGTCAGTGGCGCTTAAAATGCATATGGAAATACTTAAGTAAGGACACACACACACACACACACACACACACACACACACACACACACACACACACACACGAATAATAAATTATTGAACGACCAGTGATATATTTTGAACTGGATTCTTTTTGTGTTCTTATGACAATCGCACATTTTGACTCTTTGTGCGGTCTTATATTTTGAAACTCGGTTTTTCTTGTCTCTTATATTAACCACACATTTTGAACTTGACTCTTAATGCCTTCTAACAGTAACCACACATTTTGAACTCGACTCTTAGTGCCTTCTAATAGTAACCACACATTTTGAAATTGACTCTTAATGCCTTCTAACAGTAACCACACATTTTGAACTCGACTCTTAGTGCCTTCTAATAGTAACCACACATTTTGAACTCGACTCTTCTTGTGTTCTTATATTAATCACATATTTTGAATTCGACTCTTCATGTATAATAACCACAGTCTGAACTCGTCTCTGTATATGCTCTTATGTTAATCATATATACTGAATTCAACTTTTCGTGTGTTCTTTTATTAACGATACATTTTGAATTTTACTCTTCGCGTGTTTTATTATAAAGGCACACAATTTCATTTCGACTCTCCGTACATAATAACCACATAGTTTGAACTCGACTCTTTATGTATTCTTATATAAACCACACATTTTGAATTCGACACTTTTTTTATGATATATATGTTTTATATGATAGCATATATATATATATATATATATATATTATATAAACCTTCATTTGACAACTCTTATTATAAATCAACCAATGGTACTAGTGTTAACGGATTAAATATATATAATATTTCAGGAAACTATAATACTCGATATTAGCTCTTTCAACCCTACAGACCATAATAGATTGGTCTAAACAATAGCACGAATCATACCATCTACATATTTAGGGGTGAAAGGGTTAATCTTGTTTGCGTAATGATAAGTAGGATTGTTTCGATTTTACGTGGCAGCATGACTACCGAAAGTCATTGCCAAAACTCCAAAGTAAGATTGGTTCAGCAAAGTGTGAACTATGTATTTGATTTCAATGATATATCTGTATAATTGAAAAATCATTTTATATGATAACATATAGGTAATTATACATTTTGATTGGTGGTACATATCTAATACATACTTTTATCGGCGGCAGTTTGGTTTCCTGTCCTTCGGATGAGACAGTAAAAACCGAGGTCCCGTGTCACAGGAGGTGTCGGCACGTTAAAGAACCCTCACTTGCTCAATGGTCGTAAGTGCCGAGCATAGGCCAAAATTGGAGGCCCTTCACCGGCATTCGGTGACGTCTCCATATGAGTGAAATATTCTGGAGTGGGACGTTAAACAACAATATACAAACAAACAAACATACTTTTATTGTATAAGATAGCCATTGTCTAAGATTTTATACAAAATCAGTACAATTTTAGCTACGATTAAACAGACTACATCAATATATATATATATTTATTTTGTTATTGTTATACATTCTTTCAAGAATTTTTCACTTATATGGATATGTCGCCAGCCTTAGGTGAAGGGCCACAAATTTCGATTCGTGCTATGAACTGACGCCAAATGCAGCGAGGCTTCCTTCACGTGCCACGCCTTCTATTACACAGGGACTCAGTTTCTGGTCTCATCCTAGAGACCGTGACTTTCACTTTGTATGTCGAGCGTTTAGCTAAGGAGCAGTCACTTATGTTTTATAAAGTATTTGCTATGATTAGGTATCGGAAATTGAACCCGTGACCTTCTACTTGCCAGTTGAACGCAATAACACTAGTCCACAAGAAGACATATTGGTAGAGGTAAGAGTCGTTGTATATATATATATATATATATATATATATATATATATATATATATATATATATATATATATATATATATATATATATATATATATATATATATAATTTCTCATAAAGGAAATGTGTTAGGGAAGGAACCTAAGCTGATTTTTGTGAGAAAGTTTGTCAGTTTACTTGCGGAAGGCCGGTGGTCTCTTCCCGGGTACATTGTAACCGGGTTCTCCCCTCCACCATATAACTGAAAAACGTGTTGAGTGTGGCACAGCATTCAAAATTAAAAAAGAATAATAATATTTTCAAAATTCACAAAGGAAATAAATTAATTTATATCTCAGACATATCTTTTAATGTACCTTTTTATATCAATTTGATATTGAGATTGTTGAGAATAATCCTACATGTACCCCTTGTGAGCAACACCAAATGAGCTCTACAGGTGATGATTCACAAATTAATGGGAAATGTCAATGTAAGGAAAAGTGCGATCTGTACACGATCAAAAGAAACCGAGCTAAAGGAGTATTATAATCTCTTTCAATATGGCGTACAGAGCTGTTTGTAATTCACGCTTAATGTATAATGCCAAAAATAACAAATGGTTATCACTATTTATTGGGATATCGTTACGAGTGTTATGATTAAAAATCTGCTCCAGTCGTTTAATATACCAAAAACAATTTCAATCATGTACCGGCGAAACACTTCTGTACATAATGAATACACAAAAAATGACGCTGGCAAGTCTGGGAAACTGATACGTGTCGAAAGGTATTAATATATCTCTCATCTCACATAGGTGATATCATCTATGATCTAGGGTTTTGATGTATAGCATAAAGATACAATGTAAAACGAGAATGTGTTAAAGAAAGCCTTTTGACAGAATTTCAGAATATCAGCTTATTTTTTTTGTATCGTGAGATATTTCTTTAAATACTGAAAATATTTATTAAACATCAATTTCATTGTTTTAAAATTTGCCACCATAATTATAACAAAGATTAGACGGTTTTAAGGACCTATAGAGTCTCGAAGACATTTCAATATGTTGTTACCTCGTTTATAAATATATATATATATATATATATATATATATATATATATATATATATATATATATATATATATATATATATATATATATATGAGTGTGCGTGTGTGTGTGTGTGTAAAAACAATTGTCATACTGTAAAATCAGTGTTTTTTTTTGGGGGGGGTGTTTAAAATTTTTCGTGGTTTTTCTTTAAAATCGACCCTTTTTTTGTCGATTTTTCATGTAAAACATTTTGTCGTGAAAAATAACGAAATTAAATCCTCAACAAAAAAATTAATTTAATAGTACACTTACCTGTAGGATATTACGTTTTTAAGTCTTTAATGCCACTTTAAATGCTTTACTGTAACTAAAATGTCGGGTTATTTGTTAGTTTGTAGATCTGAAATTTCTTTTTTCGATTTTTTCCGGAAATAAAAATAAAAAAATAAAAAAACAAATAAACGTTGACGTATTTATTCAAATGCTCAAGACGATCTTTCTGTCAATTAGGCTTCATCATATGAAGTCAGAAAGCTAAACACATCAATTATACAGTACTATGGTGGTGATCAGCTTCTAATAGTGGATAATTTACAATATACCTGGGAAGATACCACTGGCTTTCCACAAGTAAACTGGCAAACCTTCTCACAATATCAGCTTAGGTACAGGACCTGCGCTAACATGAGGTGCGAGACTTAATGTATGAACGCGAGATGTTCTACGGGTAACCACTAGGCCATAAAAGCCCCGTCTAAGATGGAACAGCACTTTTTGACCCCCAATGCATCGTTATGAGGGTTAAGTGTACCATACATTTTGACCTTTGCGTCGATTTGATGCCAATACAATGAGGTTTCTTTGACTATTTTCTCCCGACAATTGGCGTGACACGGAGCCTCGGTTTGAATTTTCATTCAAAAGAATAATAACTTTCACCTTTTTATGACGAAAGGATTGACAGAGGAACAGTGACTTACTTGTTTTGAAAGTATTGCGCATGACCAGGGAATCCAACCTGAAGCATCCGCTTTGAGTCAAATGCTCAATCTACTACAGGACAAAAGCAAGCGGCCTGGTATGATTGGTCGCCAAGGGATGATTACTTCTCCATGACACATATTCTGACGTCTTTACTTATCTGGTTTAATCTAACTTGTGTTTGTATATTGCCTCAATGAATTTGCAACTCTTAACACTTTCATATCAATGTTTTTATCTATCCATGACATATATAATTTTAAACATACAAATATGAGTATTTCCTATTGGTAAAAATATAGGACAAAGATAGGGTTTCTAATTCCCCCAAATACCAACATATTTCTAGAACATTTTTGATGCATTTTCTAGTAATGCAATCTGGTAAAGTATGTTATATTTTTTTGTTTGTTTACCTTTATATATTTTATATTCTTTACGCCAATGATTTTTGACTCATAAAATGACATCACTAGTTATGTTTTTGCTATGGCCCGATGTTCTTATACGTAGCACGCCTACCAGTATCATCCGAGACCTGTGAACTTCATTTCTTTGCAGGAAGAAGGATCAGTCATGGCGCTTTTTAAAGTCCAAGACAATGCATTGGAATAATTCCCGGGACCCCCCCACCGCTTCCACACGATCAGAAAAAACTAATTGGTGATAAATAATAATCTCAGTTAGTATGTGCTAATGTGTGTTTTGATATATATATATATATATATATATATATATATATATATATATATATATATATATATATATATATATATTACATGCATCAGCGTTTAAAGTGGAGTTATTTTAAATATGTGCACAAATATAGATAAATAAGGGGCATGTAATAAATACAAAACTATCCGTATCATCAGACTGTACTTAATCGTTGTAGCGGATGGATACAACTCGAACTACGCTCTTGTTGGATCATTCCGCAACAACGATCGCGTGCAGTGTGATAATACGGATAAAAACATATGTGTAGTTTTGTCTATATATAGCGCCATAGAGGACGTTTTTCTTCCAGGCGTATGTGACATGACGTGATTTGTCAATTTGTGCTAACGTTCCTTATCAATAACAGAGTCTTGTTGCTGCTTATGCTTATTTTTACGATCGGCGTGACTACTTAAAAACCTTATGCCACTCGTCCCTGTGAGGTACGGAATGAGGATGAGCGCGCGCGCGCCTGTGTGTGTGTGTGTGTGTGTGTGTGTGTGTGTGTGTGTGTGTGTGTGTGTGTGTGTGTGTGTGTGTTTCTTGAGTAGTCCGTATTTCCAACGATGTTTTAAGTGTCACTTCTCTTGTACAATCCGACGATGGTATCAAAAACAAAACTGCAGATCCTATAAAACCATTTCCCTTTCATCTAGGCATAGAGCTGTGCGGACAGGAGGTGAAATTTCACCTATGAAAATCAGTTACGATCGAACATCGAACATCATACTGAAGATCTAGCGCTCTGTCTGTCTCAACTTGTTTGCTGCTCTTTTTTTCAGTATTTCGTTTTTGGCAATAAACTGAAACCTATTATGACAGATCATACTAGTACCCCAATAAAATTGATCCATGTACGTATAACCGGATGTATGGCATAAAAGAAGATATTGAAATCAGTGTAACATTTATAGGGTAATTTCACTTTCATCTTATGAAATAGATGAGTTTCAAGAGAAACAAGACGACATTTAAAAACTATAAAGTGTAGCAGCATTGTAATATGAGCATGTCAGTGGGTGACTAGCACGAGTCATAATAACCTTGATTTCTCTTACATTAACAACAGCGCACAATCAATATCACAATCTATCACCATTTTCACGAAAAAATGAACGACATTCAGCTTTTAACTTTTAGGTATTTCGTGGTCGAAAGCAAAGTGAAATGAAACTGTTTATTACCATTGTGCAATGTTAAACATATTCCAGGAATCTCTTTTTTTTCTCGAACAAATACTGTAAATCCGGTTTTATTTGCGATGGCAACGTTCTCACATCAGACGGAGAAAAATCTTATGACAATTGTAATTGCCCCTGGGCGAGTTTCGAACCTACATCTAGGATATGAGATGTCGTGGCCATCAATCGAAGATCTCAATCACTGAGCCACAATATTCCACACCCTGAAATATCACGTGTTAATTAAATGTCAAAAACTTTATTCACATTCCCTAAATCCGTAGAAAATTGACCGGAACGCGAGTCATTTTTCTACAGGTATAGGTCTTGTATGTAGAATATTGACCCCGGGTAGTTTTTCTATGCGGGTCACTTTTCTACATTACAACGGATCATCGGTGACGTGCAATAACTCTTTACACATGACTACTAATATTTTAAAATCATGGGCGCCCCAGATAAAGTTAGAAACAATTCCAATATTACTTACCACTTATAAATTGACATCGAAATCATTGCAGGAATATTTTAGTTTTTCCCAGTCACTTCGTTTAGTTGGTATCAAACTCAAAATTTTGCCGAATGACTGCAATTTTCAATAATCAAGTTTCTTGCATTTTGCAAATATTTCAAAATATTTCTCATCAGAACATAAAATAGAGCTTCAATCCTCTGAGACCTGCTACGGGATTAACCCCAGTTGAATGGTATTTTCGGATTTAAAATAGGTGATCCTTGATTTGTTTGCATTTACTCCTACGTTCACAGGAGAAGGCACGTTTTATTCTAAAAATAGATCAGATCTTTGCAAAATAAAATTCAGATAAATGTGATCATATATGTGAAATTAATAATTGTACAGAAAATGAAATCCATAATAATGCACACACGATGTAGGTATTCCTCCTATATCAATTTTAAATGTCACACACGTATGCCTGTGACTGTTTATCGACCTCCATGATTCTATCTTGACGATGACCGCCAGTTACACAAATAATGCTACCAAAAATATAGTTCTTTGTTTTTAAATTTATAATATTAAAATGTTGACTTTAGATGATTACGTGGACTACTAATAAAGATATTTAAATGGAAAAAGATATCGATGAAACACCAATGATTGTCGTAATGACCCACATACGCGTGTTTTAATTAAATATTCAACCACTGCACTGGTCATCTAGAGGTCAATGTCTTACTTATACATCTTATGTTTATAAATGCTGACAACTGCATGTCAACTGAAGTGATGGAAAAAGTAATTATATTTTTACAAGTAAGAAAACAAAGCATGCATGTGATCGACGCCCGTATCCGTCTGTCCGTGTATTTCAGAATATGCTAGTACACTCACTTCCGTAAACGTAATCTATACGTTCTATACGTCATTACAGTACTTTGATTTACAAGTCATGTCACACACATAGACGACGTTTTATCCACATCTACGTTATTCCTGTGTTTGGATTTATATCGTAACGCAACAACCATTCTAATAATATATCTTTTAATCTCCCAGGTAATGAGCTTATACTAGTAGGAGTGATAATTATTTGAAGGCGTACAAACGACAGTATTAGAACGGAAATAGATGGAATCTAACTTTAAATAGATGTTTAATGCCAGTGTTGATTTTTATTTTTTTTGTTTTGTTAAATTTTGTTTTTTTTTAATAAATATTTTAGTATGGTATTTGGCCAGGATTTTAACAACAACCTCTACAACTCCACCTGGCTAGGGAGTACGAGGATTTCATATGTCTGATTGACCAAAAACCAAACAGAGAGAGAGAGAGAGAGAGAGAGAGAGAGAGAGAGAGAGAGAGAGAGAGAGAGAGAGAGAGAGAGAGAGAGAGAGAGTTGAATGTTTTTTTTATCAACTGCATTCGTTAAGTGTTACCAATGCATAAAGACAATTAGGAAACCTGTCAAGCCTTCTCATCATGACTCTTGTGTTAAAATTCCATGGATTTCATTTACTCTAACATCATAAAATAACTGCTACATCCACGAAGCATTTCTTCAACAAAAATTGAATTTTGAACAGTTCGAAAAACCCTCTCTAAACGGACAATGTTTATTGTTTATATCTTATTATGTCACCAATCAATGTTTAGGTAAACAACACTTAATTATCGTCCTTTAGAGATCCTTGACATTTACATTGAGAGAGAGAGAGAGAGAGAGAGAGAGAGAGAGAGAGAGAGAGAGAGAGAGAGAGTTACATATACGCACAACCATACACACATACAGATCCATGCACTTACACGCATACACACATGCATGCACACACGTACACACATGCGCATACAAATGCACGCGCATACACAGATTTAGACACACATACACACATGTATGCAAACACTCACATACACACACGCATATAAACATACATATACATACATGCATGCACACACGTACGCAAATGCACTCACGCATACACACATTCGTACTAAATCATCATACTCTCATGAATGGCACATATTTCCGCACTTTTTAGAATGGAACATACCACTCCAATATTCAGGGGTCAAAGGGTTAAACCATGAAATTTATCACTTCTGGTCAGTGCGGTGTCGAGCCCCGGTTGAACCTGAACTGATTGTGTAAGACAGTTTGCCAGTCTTCATAAGAAAGGCCGGTGGTATCTTCCAAGGTATATCGTTTCTTTTGTACTATCATCCACCATATGACTCAAAATCTTCAATGTGGCGTTAAACCAATAAAACAAACACTGAAAATAAGTATTTTCCGTATTTCCGTGATCGTCAATCGTCGACATTCTAGAATGTCAACCATGCCTCAAAAGATATATTGCAATAATTGTGTATTTTGTATTCCTTATGTCTTGTCTAGATTCGTACAAATGTTCAGGTAAATGTTCGTTAATTATTGATATTTCAGAGTAAAAGCCCACTTTGTCGGATTCTAGCATTTGTTTTAGAAATGTCAGTTTATTTATTAATTTCTACACTACAGTCTTTGTAATCGTGTGGTCGTTATTCATCCGTAGTTGTTTTATGACATTTTCCAAATTTCTCTAAATTGTCGCAATATAGAATGTGACGAATAGCATCAAAGACATGAAACTTCATAGTCTAATTTTTACTTTCACGACGTCAGTGCACTCGGATCAGTGAGACACGAATCTTAACTAACGAAATCTTATTGACAGAAACGATCATCTTGGGTATTTGTTCTTGCGTCATTTGTAAAATTTTAATTTTGATATTGTTAATCAATTTTATAGAAGAAAATATTTGCCGTTTTTTATATAAAAAAACACTTAATCGAAAATCCGTCGTGATGATCTACTGCGAGAATATTTAAAAAGATAATTTAAACAGTTTCGTTTTTGTGTATGATTAGAGTTTGTAATGTCAATATTACTTTATATTTCTTTTGACGTCGAAAAAAAATGATCTAAAACACTTCTGAATTTAAATATTGAATTTATTTTGATGCTCAGGTATCATTTTGTGATTTTTTTATAATTCTAATGCCTGAAATTGTAATACCGGAAGTGACCGGTCAACAGAGGATGCTTAGTCGTCTATGGTACCTGATCCCACCTCTGGATTTCCAGAGATCCGTATTTGTCCACTATTCGGCATATTTGTATATTGTATCCTGGACATCCAGAAGATTAATACTACGGTATAGTTAAATTGTCTTATTGACAGAAACGATCGTCTGGCGCATCTGTTTTGTATTTGATTTGATTTATAATTTGGTATCTGAGATTTTTATATATCCGCATTTTAAAGTTAATAATACAATATAGATATGACCCACACCCGCGGTAAGTCCACAGTCAAATTCAAATTAAATAGGTGAGGAAGAATTCCTCGTCACAATTGGAACAGACAACTTGGCAACCCTATCGAACGGTAACACAGCATTAAATTGAGTAAAACAGTGTAATCGCAAAAAGACTATTATACCGACGGTAAATATTGAAGACAAACACGGACCCCTGGAAAACCAGCGTTACGATCAGGGGCCACGAGGGCGTAATATTTCCTTGTTCCCCGGGCGACTCAACAGTCAAAGTCAGATGAAACAAGTAAAGAAGAAATCCTCGTTGCAATCGGTACATACAACCCAAGAAGAAGAAGAAGAAGAAGAACAACAACAACAACAACAACTTTCGAGCAAGCATCTTTCATCTCCCTGAAATCGCCCTGTTAAAATCTAGCCCGACTTCACGAGAAAGGTTGCCGGCTTACTTGCGAAAAGTCGATGGTCTCTTCTCGGGTAAATTGACCGAGGTCTCACCTCCACCATTAAAAACTTGCCGCCATCATGTGTAACTGAAAAATTGTTGAGAGTGGCATAAAACACATATAAAACAAACACACAAACTTTATACAGTATATAGACCGAGATTCCTGATATTCTTGGGAGCCTACTTATCAGTATTTTACCTCTGTATATGAAATGTTCACATGTTGAACACGCACTGGCATAACGGGAACATCTGCGAGATATAAACACCATATATAGGTAAAAAAGGAAATTATCCGTTTAATCAACCTACTTCTGAGAAACAATGAACTTTAATTTAAATCAATGATTTAGGCCAATCTAAATGTTTCTGTAGGTGTGAGTGAGTTAATGCAGAATGTTGACGATATGAAATCATCACGATTGTTCTATTTGCCCCGTCTTTGCTATACTAAGTAAAATGTCAAAGTATGAAATGTGTTATGAGAATAACGGATGTTTTGAAATGCAGTTTATTCTGCAAAAAAAAAATCTGCTCGTAACTTACAACCGAGCGGATAAGGTAAATAATACGCATTTTATCATATGGACATTTTAGTCGATAATCCTGTTATACACTGACGTGGTACAATTTTCAATTGCGTGATAATTTTTCACTTCTTATGATACCTCGTGTGAGGACTTATATGTAAGCATTTTAAAAGCGTCTAATCCAGAACAATGATGATATGAGAACTCACCATCAGTTGGCGAATTTCATCAAGAACACCAGGAATAGGTTCATCAAGAACAGGTTCATCAGGAACAGGTTCACCAGGAACAGGTTCATCAGGAAAGATTCGTCAGGAACAGGTTCATTAGGAACATCAGGAACAGGTTCGTCAGGAACAGGTTCATCAGGAACAGGTTCGTCAGGAACAAGTTAATCAAGAACATTAAGAACATGTTCATTAGGAACAGAAGAAAACAGAAGGTCACTGGTCTCTTCCAGAGGTTTATTGTATCTTCGTTCTCTCCGTTAGCACTAAAAAATCCTAGACATCGTTTCATAAAAGGTCGGAAACTTTACGATTACCGATTAGTTTTACGACCATTCACCGACAACGTTTACGACCGTTTAATAGAGTAAGTCGAAATTTCTTACGACTATCGATCTTTTAGTATGTAGAATATAAATGTTAAAAAGTATTTTTATTGTTCAACAAATAGAAAAGTTGGAATGAATTATCGGAGAGTCAAAAATGACGATTGTCTTGTGGGGAAAAGGCAAGATCAGTACCTTATCGTGAAATTTTTAATTCCGAAACACGATGCGTGTGATCCGTTATACATTCCCTAATTTACACAATCAAAGGGAGGTAAGTGGTATGTCTGTACTGGAAGACGCTGTGTCGCCTACCAGTCATATTTCCCTCTTACTCATCAAACAAAGTAATTTAGTCTGTCATTTCAAACAATTTCTATTTATAATATTAATTATGATTTTGAAGAAAACAAAAAAGATTTACGATTCACGTCTGCTTAAACCTAGTAGGAAATTACCGACTTAATTTTGTTGTGAATCGGTAATCGGAAACGTTTATAAACGGACAGTAATCGTATTACTGGGTTTACGACTTTTTCCCTGTTTTTCTAACTTTTATGAAACGATGCCCTGGCCACCACCATATAACTAAAACATTTTAAGTGTAAAAAGATATAACACCTTATTAACTATACCATTTGACTATAAAATATATTTTGTTGTCATAAAAATGATAATTACTGATTTTCCAAAATCGTGGTTTTCCTATTTATGATTTATGTGGTTGTTCTGTGAGAAAGACCAGCTGAATGGCACCAAATCTAGGAATTGTATTTTTTTTAAAATAATCTCTAATCAGAAGTAAAATATTTTTTAAACAGAAGTAAAATAATCTCTAAACAGAAGTAATATATATATAATACAATTAAACCCAAACAAGTAATTGATAATATAAATAAACAGATAATATGAAAGACGGCATTTTCGACTATTCACTGAAATCACGAAAACGTGACAGCAAAGAGTCATCAATTTTCTAGTGTTGGACATTTAATTCTGCCTGAAATCAACCACCGTCACCGACACAGTGTTTCCTAAATATGTATGCATGTACAAATCGACGAACAATACAACAACATTATCTCGGTCATTTTCCTTAAATCAATACAAGCTGTAAGCGAGTGTAACTTTTTAAAACATTGTCTAATAAACACTAAACCACTTAAATGCAATTCAAATTATCACAGAATACAAATCATCTAGATCTATTGTGATCTATTTTAATCACTAAGTATTTTCAATAATAATCCCGAGTATATTTAAAGTAAATATACAACCAAAGCAAGGTTGTTATTGTGTTTTCAGCTCATTTGTTTTTACACCGTAGAGTTGTGTAGAATCTATGAACAGTATATAGCAACTCGAAAAATAAGAAGAATTATCATGCCTAAACTAAATTTATTTGGGGTGTTTTAATATTATTTCGATACTGAGAATTTTGACGAATTATCTTACATGGAAGTCTCGCCATGTGATTTCTAGCCATGGACGATCGGTTATCTTCGTAAAATCTACCGAATAAGTTAATTAGCAATGGCCAGAGTGATTGGCGAATTCAAACGAACGTATACAACGGGCTACGTTTGGCATGTTTATTGTAATTATTCGCATGGAATTTGGAATTTATACGAGATAAAATATTGCATAAAATCTGAGTGTAAAATTTTGCACCGACGACAGCCCTAGTTATTACATCTAAATCTACAACGAACAGTATGAAAACGAACGACATTATCAAAGAACAGATGGTTTTATTTTCTTCAAAGGCTATCGATAACACTATTTAACATTTACAATGTATGATTAATCAATCTAATTACATAACTATCTATGAAAAGGGAATCAATCCATCCGTTAAAATATGACCTTTGATATTAAAGCATTTAAATATTAGATGCATTAGAGAACTCAGAAGAAACTATAATATAATCAATTTATATGATATTGAATTTCCTTTTGTAGCACGTAGGCGGAATGATCTCCTATGATATGTATGTCAATCAACCAATTTAGTACCGCCCATATGTTGCACTGTTAGACGAGATATAACGCTGAAATCAAATTGGCAAATTGTCAATCAATGTCATTTCCGCATACATATGATATATTATTGGTTTCGTTACTGTTGAAGGAACTTGCTGTCTATATAAAAAAACCCGCCCATTTCTTTGCAATATCGTTTGTCAAATGTGAAGTATTTCAAAACATTTGTAATGAGTAGATAAGCTCAAACAGTTCATACGATACACCGCATTGTATACGATGCTTTATAAACCTGTGTTTGTTTTCCAGAGCGCTTCCTAGTGTTAGTTTAACTGGTGCGATAAAGTGATATGCTTATATACAATCAACACGCGCCACTATCTGTAAAGAGATACACCGTACGTTGAAGACGAAACAGATCCTTGTGCTCTTGGCATTTCTGCCATAAGAATAAACGATGATTTGTTCTAAATTACTACGAGTGAGGACATTCACGAAGTTTGCGTTTTTGGAACATTGATACTTCCTTTTGATTGTTTTGTCAATCTTTGCCAGTTTGCCGACCTCTTTTGATGAATGCTATAGCAAAACTACCTTGCATAGAAATATTTTCCAAATGTTTCACAATTTGTAGAAAGGAAATTGGACAAATGTGACAGTATCTATACTATTTGATGGAACAAAGTTTATTTCATTTAGTATTATTGTGGGTGCTAAATCGTCTGCCTGTCAGCTCTATTAAATCCTAAATATATTTGTTATGTAGAGGATTTTTTTTATCGGTGTAGTAGTTTAGTATGGATTGTGACCTAATCGTGTATAATTGTTTATTATATCTAGGAAAACAATAATATGAACCAGTGAAAAATAAATTCGAATCAATACTTGGATTACCTTTAGAACTCCCCAAAATGTCGGACTTGGACAAATAAGACATTTTCGTATAATGTATGCAAGGACATATTTCCTTTTCTGTGTTGTATTTAATGTTTATATTTGCATTACTGCAGCTCATTATTGTCATCATATTCAGAACCGATGTATTGCAAGATTAGGATGCGGAATGGCCTTGAATAATTTCTTTATCGGCTGTGATCCTCAAATTAATGGGGAGACAACCCAGTGCTCCCCGAGGTGCAAAAGAGCTCTCATTTCATTAATATCAAGCGAAGATCAAGCAGGATTGGATTTTATTAGATGTGAATGTCATGGAAATGACAAAGAAATTTGCGAAGAAAAGAAAAAACGTGTCGAGGTTTGTACTACTGATGTTTTAGAGGCTTTAAAAAGCCTAAACGATAGCTCAAAGATTATAAGCTGCACCTTGGCTTTGTGGCTTTGCGAAGCAGAAAGTTCGTGCCTAACAGCTTTAGAATATTTCGTTGAGAATTGTTCCAGTCTCAAACGAGGGGAAAAATGTACCGAGCAATGTAATAATAGTCTAAACATTCTTTACCAACAAGAACGAGCACAAAAATTACAAACTTGCAGTTGCGATGGTAGTAAATTATTATTTGACTGCGAGAATATCCGTTATCAAGCCGACCGACTTTGCTACAATAAATTCACGGAGCATACGAATGGATGTGCTAAAATTTTATCTCTCTACGCTTTCGTTTGTTTTTGTTTGTTAATGAGTGTTAAGGTGCTGAATATACGACAGATAAATTGATTTATGTACATGATAAATCTTCTTCATAAAAAAATGTCCGCTGGCATTTAACAAGTGGTCGAGTTGAAGAGGCTATCAAACGAGGCAATGTCAATCGAGTGCACTAAAGCCAATGAAGGTATACATACATAAGTCGCAAAAAAAAAATACATTACAAAGTATTGTTTTTTCCCAAGGTTTGACAACTTGTAAACACTTGGAAATAATTTGTTCAAGATATGTTTTTGAATACTGTCATATTCCATTAATTAACGTAATTACTTTTGTTATGTAAATAAATGGAAATTTTATGCCATGCTTTTTAGGAATGTAATTTTTATGTATTTGTGAAACTGATAAGCCAGTTTTTACCTGTGATTTCGCTTTCAACTTGTTCCAATTGTATATTTGCAATCATGTCGAGAATCAATTTGTTTACCACAATGTGGGACAGACTTGTTAGGTCAATTTGAAACGCATTAATCTTATCAAAATAGACATTTATGTTTCAAACTGATAAAAAATGGAACTTAATGTCTGCATAATGTTATATACTACAAAACAATCTATCCCATTATCGTATGATTAAAGGCATCAGTATATATATATATATATATATATATATATATATATATATATATATATATATATATATATATATATATATATATATATATATATATATATATATTCAGGTTCACTTTCGGATACGAACGATGCCTCAAAATCTGTTTTGAGATATGTCTAAACATTCCATTTGATTTAAGCTAACATTATACCTAAGGAAACAAGTTTAAACAATTACACCTAATTATAGTAACCCACTAAAGATATTTTAACAAGTAGACACAACCATTAATTCTCGTTAGTGCTGTTAATGCTGTTTGTTGTTAGCCGAAGGTTCATTTGCCAATGAGCCATTTTCGGTTGTTTTATGTAGTAACCTAGCAACAACTCAGGAGGCTAATGGCTTCAGTTAGTAGTTAACAGAATTTGTCGGGTGATATGAATGCCATTTGCTCAATTTGTAATTGCATTTTAAGTTAACTGTGTGTCGTATTGTGAATATTTTCTGTAATGAGGAGAATTCTGGAATCTTAATGAAAATAGCTAGTGAATTCTAATGAATACGCCATCATACCCCATCATAGTATAACTGCTTCACAACACACATCAAAACATCTGTAATTGAAAACAAAAATAAAGTTCAGTTTCAATTGATACTCCTTTTTTGACTCTATTACAATAGCGGTTTACTTCGGTCTAAGTGACTTTGTATCATGTACCTCGAAATACTTCAAAAGAGTCGGGGTCATGTGCTTAAAATCTCATATACAGCTGTCGGCATTCAATGGTTTAACATTAATTTTTCTCGTGAAAAGCTCATCAGCGACCTTGGAATTCTTTACCAGCTGCGAAAAATATCACCGTCTTCATTTGCAAAGAACAGTCAAGTTTTTAAAAAAGAATCATGTTTTTCTTTATCTCCATAGGACTTTAACTTTAGTGATTAATGAGTCTGAAGGTTTTATTCATTGTGAATGCCTTTTCCTGACCTGTAAGAAAGAAAATTGCCCATGTGTTAAAATATGAAAATACAGCATACGTCAATGCCTTTAATGTATTTTTGTCACTGAATAATTTCTATATAAGCCTATTTATCATGCATTCATTATATATCGTGAATGGATAAAATGTCGAAATCAAAGTTTCATTTAGAAACCATTGTGGAATCTTTAGAAACGTTTATCGTAACTCACACGGTATCATTCGAGAATATGATATTTTACACACAGACACACATTCATATCTGTCTATCTATATGTCGATCGATCTTTCTATGCATCCATCTATCTATCTATCTATCTATCTATCTATCTAAATGAATAAATAATGTAAACTTCACTGAAGAGAAAAGATTTAAACATCGTTATAATTCGGACTTGTAAAAGAGGCTCATGACAATAGTTTCTGTCAATAAGACTTCATCAGCTGAGCTCGATCGCGAATTTAAAATACATGTTGTGTTCCGAAGCAGAAAGTATTATAACATATGACCAAAATATAATCTAATCCCCCCCCCCTCCCCCTTAACCCCCCCCCCCCCCCAAATCCGTGTAAGAATAACCACTGTAAAAGGATGACTATAACATTTAAGCTGTTGGTTTTAGGCGTTTAGAATTAAATGTAAGAAATGTTCGGGGAATTACGGAAGCCAATACGTGCCACATGTAGTAATAAAAATGTTCGGGGAATAGACATAATCTCGTTGTGTATCGTTATACACGATCTTGATATGTGTGGAGTTGACTGAATCACTGTAGCGCATAACCACATGGACACAGTAGATTATCGACTTCGTCCTCGTCATTGATCAGTGTAGTGTTTTACATGATTCATCATATCATGACTTGCATCTATTCTATGAACCCGACAATGGTGTATAATATGAAATATATGAATTGTAATATTAGTGCCTTTGTTATTATTATTTTTTTCACGCTCTGGGTTTTTAAAGAATTAATAGGGGGTTGGATAGAGTACGGTCAGCAGCGTTAGTTTGTTTTTGTTCTTTTATCTTTAATGGATCATTTACCTCATCATAAACTTGTTTTACGTCAACGTTACTAGTAACTGGCGTTGTTCCATACATTATTGCTGTTACAAGCAAAGATGAACTTCAAGTTGAATTACTCTCTCGTCAGAAAATTACGACTTTTGTGTTTTGACACACAAGGACGATTAAATCGACCCTCCTGTCATTTCTATCTGCGATATGATACTGTTCGGAGTCATACCACTGACCTTGTATCTGTGATACGGGCGCTATGGAGCTATAAAACAATCAAGAGTGGAAAAAGATTGAAAGAGCGATGCGCAAGTTTAAAACTGTACTAAGCAAAGAAAGTGCAGAATGCTAAAAAATAAAGTGGGACAAGCTTGTAATTATCCTTCTTTTCTTGAAATTTTCTTGCCACAAATTCCGAAAATAATTTGACGGTTGAGTTGTTTGGGGGATTCCGAATTTATCACAAAGTGATGTACAAAAATGTAACCATCAATATACAGTAATGAGCTATGCTTTGTATTCTTACTTCGTCATTTTAACATGTTTTGAGGGAAGAATCTTGTATTCTAAAGACGTAAACAGACATTCCAGTAATCAGTTAATTGAGTATTATATAAGATGGCCTCATCATGTGTTTCGTGATGAATTATTTATATATAACTTGTTGTTTCAATAAAGACTATAATATGTTATTGTTCTTCTGTTTTTAATTTTGTTTATTGCTAGTTCTTTTACGATATTATTTTTGCTGTCATTTGTCTCCAAAAGTTGTTCATTTTTATAACGACAACACCAATCATAGGTGAAGGGCTGAACATTTTGAACTATGCTATGGTTTTGGAAAATGTTGCCTGGCAGTTTCACATTTCTACATGGTCTGGCATGGATTCTTATCTAACAACTAACTGATTGACTAAGCTTTTACAAGTTTCGGAGCGGCAACAATGTAATCAAATTCAGCCTTATTTACTTTGACTCGTCTTCTTTAAGCTTTAAGCTTTTCCCACTATGACGCTGGGAGACATGCTCTATCTCTCTCTCTCTCTCTCTCTCTCTCTCTCTCTCTCTCTCTCTCTCTCTCTCTCTCTCTCTCTCTCTCTCTCTCTCTCTCTCTCTCTCTCTCTCTCTCTCTCTCTCTCTGAGTGTGATCATGTGTATGTTTGTCCTTCTGGAGTGGTCTGTATATTAAACAGCTTTTGAAAGTGTCACCACACTTGTACAATTCGACGAAGGTATCAAATTTCACATCCCAGACTAAATACCCTCAAACTAGGTATACAGCTTTGCGGACAGGAGATAAAAACTCACTCTGTTTCACTTGTTGAAATGTTGAGTTGCCTTTTCGCTGGTGGTTGTTGAGACGTCTGTACCAATTGTGACGAGGATTCGTTCTTCACGTATTTCATTTGGACTTGACTGTGGACTCATGGCGGGTGTGACCGGTCGACAGGGGATGCTTATTCCTCCATGGCACCTGATCCCACCTCTTGGTTTCCAGAGGTCCGTGTTTGTCCATTTTTGACGGATTTGTATCTGTGTCCGTCCTCGACATCCTTAGGATTTATACTTTGTAATCGAGATGTTTTATATATTCTAAAAATTTGGCACAATCGGGAATTCAGCCTTGTTCTCCAATCGCTCAATAACAATAACAATCAGTAGGTCTAATCCATCAATGTGAGAAATGTTATACTTTGTCATACCTAAATTCTAGTAAATTATTAAGTTAGAACCGACTTAAAAGCACAATAGTTCGTACTAAAGACACAAAAGTAAAATTAATGAAATTTCATTTGTTTCTTGTATTCAAACTTTCATCTTAAGAGTCAGCCAGAACTAAACATAGAAAAAGTAGTTAAAAAGGAAACTGTTTGCCAGAAGCCATGGCACAAAAATAAATTATAAATAGTCTCAGTGGTACCTAGACTTAAATGATTAAAAACTTGATACAATGAATTGACGAACGATAGAAAATCACAACTGTTCGAAGCAAAATAACACATCGATTTTTAACAAAAACTATATCACCGACTTTGCGCCCACACAATCACGGCGAGATGGGATAAATTTTATATTTCTATGGTGACAGTGAACGCATTGTAATAACCATGTTAATCTACGTAATACCATTTAACCCTTTCTAGATAGTATGGTCTTTTCTATTATTTAGACAGGTCCATTGTGTTCTGTAGGGTTGAATGGGTTATATTTGCTTCAAATAATTTTATACATAATATAATATATAAGCCCCAAAGAACTCCAACAAAACTTTATGCAAATGCTATATATAGGCTTTAAGGGACTCTCGAATAAGTTTATACAAATACATTTGTACTATATATAAGCCCTGTAGGACTCTTGTTGTTGTATTGTTGTTTAACGTCCCACTCCAAAATATTTCACTCACATGGAGACGTCACAAAATGCCGGTGGAGGGCTTCAAATTTGGGCCTATGCTCGACACTTACTTACGGTCAATGAGCAGTGAGGGTTCTGTAATGTGCCGACACCTACTACTTGAACTTGCGACTCTGTGGTTGCGAATCGAGCACTCTACCACGGAGCCACGACGGCTCTCTCAAACATAAAATCATATATGCAAATACTATGTAGATATATCCTGAATATACATCTATAATACCTATATATATATATATATATATATATATATAATATATATATATATATATATATATATAATATATATATATATATATATATATATATATACCTAAATAACACTATATAAGTACTAAATATAGGCTCCATAGTACTCTCAAATAACATTATACTATTACTAAATGATGGTTCTATAGTACTTCTTCCAAAACGTTATTATAAATACCATATTTAGGCTATGTAGTATAACATACAAACACTTTATCACGTAGACTCTATACATAAAACATTATACTTATACTATACATTGACTCTATATTACTTACATATCATATATCATAACTTCTATATTTACACTTTTAATTATCATAATCGTTTTACGTCATATTCTCCAAAGTGTTATTCTTATTTAACACGTTCAACCTTTTTTTTCAAAACTCTTTTTTTCATTTTCATGTTTGACCAACAAGATGTGTAAATTCAAATGTGTGGAAATTTAGCAGACCGATCAACTGGCTTCAATTACACACAATAAGTTATTACTCGTTGGTGTTATTATGTTTTTAAATGATTAAATTGTTAAACTCTTGATATGGATTTTTTACGATAGTAAATTAATATTGTAACACAAACAATAACATCGACTTTGTACCTACAGAGTAACGAGGAGAGAAGTTAACACACACACACACACACTCGCGCGCGCACGCACGCACGCACTCACGCATATATATATATATGTGTGTGTGTGTGTGTGTGTGTTTGTGTGTGTGTGTGTTTGTGTGTGTGTGTATGTGATGTGTGTACTAAAGTAAAGTGGCACATCCGGGTTTTGCCATAAACCAAAACAATACGGTCTGTTTTCCAACAATTGTACAGTTGTACAGATAAAACGTATTGCCTTGCACGGATCCCATGCAACACAAACAATAACATTGACTTTGTACCTACAGAGTAACGAGGAGAGAAGTTAACACACACACACACACACACAACACACACGCGCGCGCGCGCGCACGCATGCATATATATATATATATATATATATATATAATATATATATAATATATATATATATATATATATATATATATATATATATATATATATATCAAAACAATACGATCTGTTTTCCAACATAAGGTTGTACAGATAAAACGTATTGCCTTGCACGGATCCCATGCATTACTGTAGCTCTAGTATTTTTGTGTCGACCAGAAGCTTGTTGCCCCTTGTTATTATCTATTTTAGGCTCGTTGTGTGTGTAAAAAATGTGCACAATTACCTTGGTAGGCCTATAAATGGGTTTCGAAGTGCGATGCTCTAAACACTCGGCTACAGATGTCCCCATATTACAACTGAACACACATGGATGGTGTATTTACATTTAGCTGTGGAGCTGAAGTAGCGTTTAATTACTTTCTATTGACAAAGTTTCAACCTATTGACTGTTATTGTTGCAAGTTTCTCTACCCAGAGGACCATGATTAGTGGTTGGCATATGTTGTACTAGCTAATGAATTTCCGAGTTGTGAAACTGATGATGTTATTTAATTAAAATACTCCCCTGAAGAGGGCTAAATTCATGATCAGTGGTAAGTCTAGCCTTGTTCCCTGACCAAAATTAAGTTGAAATCGAATGTTACTTAAGACGAATTATTAATGTACAAGAGACCCGATAATGTGCAACACAGTCTCTGCTACAATAACATTGCGGCTGTTTTATAAAACTTTCAAACTCTGGACCAAATATCAATAAAATTTCCATCAAAGGTGTAGAATAATGTGCTGCACACACTCTAAATTAACTCTGCAAAACGTTATTATAAACGATCACAGGTATATAAAGCGATCGTTGCTTTTGATATTGAAGAAATATGAGCTATCGTGAAGTTCTTTTTTTCAAAATCGTTAAATCAACTCTTAACTATTGACATAATAGAATATCTCTGAATATGGGAAAAAACTTGTTGTGCTGTAAGCCCTTAAAATATTTTTCCAGGTATGAAAAATGCTGTATTGTTCTGACTCTCTGTTGTTGTCATAATATGTAAGTGAACGCCATGTCAAACACCACAAGACATTTTCAAGGCATGTTCAAATATTTTTGAAGCTGAATACAAAATGAAAATGCGGTGTGTATATATATATATATATATATATATAAATATATATATATATATATATATATATCTATCTATCTATCTATCTATCTATCTATCTATCTATATATCTATCTATATATATATATATATAATATATATATATATATATATATATATATATATATATATATATATATATATATATATATATATATATATATATATATATATAACATATTGCAAAACACCAGCATTTACACTTTTGGTTTCGGTAATTGTTCGAGAAGCTGAATAAGAACTATATCAAATAAAATCAATATAAACAATTCTAAAATCGATAACTTAACATCTGTCTGCCTGAATGTCATATCGGTCATACCAGGAACTCGCAAAGTCTCCTAGAAGCCTGCACCCTTTTCACTTCCGTGAGTCGTAACTGAAACCAAACAGTGTAATGAAGAGAGCTTATGATTGTTCGCATATTCATGTATAAAACAGATCGCGGCCAATGTTCGAATACAACATCACCATTCAAATATTCGGCTACATGTCTAAGACCATTATGTTATACATTCATTGTCATGGTTGTTTGGAGACATGACTATATGTTTACGCAAGTCATGTTACATGACTTGTCGCCGGTAAACAAATCGTCATGTCTCCTTCCAACCAGTGCAATAAATTATTTGATATACCGACATTCAGAATCTGACTTAGAGTCTTTTATTTCAAGAATTGTCGTAATTTCATCATTCTATTAATTTCTGCTTTATGTTTGTAATCGGAACACCTCGGAGAGTTTCGTATCACGTATAACAGCTCTGTCTAAACACACAACGGGCTCCGCATGGATGTAGACTCTGAGTTTTGTAGCCCTTGAACGTGGCGGCTGACAACCAATCCCTGAGCCCTGCTGGAACCGAAGCTGATTTTTGTGAGAAAGTTTGCCAGTTTACTTGCGAAATGCCGATGGTCTTTTCCTGGGTACATAGTAACAGGGTTCTTTTCTCCACTATTAAAAATTCGCCGCAACCATATACAGTGAAACATGTATATAAAGACCTCCTTAGGTACACAAGAAAAACCGGTCTTTATAGGAGGTGGTCTTTACAAAGAGATTGATTTGTACACAAATTGGGGACAGCAAAAAACGGTCTTTGTGACCATGTGGTCTTTATACACAGGTGGTCGTTAAAGCAGTGGTAAAACATTTCGAAAATTCGAATTCTGTCGAGTTATTTTGGAGAAGTGAGCTTTAAATTAAGGATAAAAAGAATATAATATACATATAGAAAAACGAATATTAGAATACAAATCTAACCAGTAATCTCGAATATTCGAGTACTGATTTTAGTATTTTTTAAGCTTTATTTATTGTAAAACATGAGCTACGTATACCTTTCACAGTTATATTGTTTTGATTTTGTTAATGTCAGCATTCAGGGTAACATTAAAGATAGGAAAATTTTCTTATAGTGACTTAATATATTTATTCATATATTCCTCCGATTTTCTTCAGGTATTTAAAATAGCGCTGAAAAGCATATATTTTACATAATACATGCACTTTCCAATAAAACTCGTCCTGTATTTTAAAAGTAAATATAAAACACATAAAAATCGGCGGACTTTAGCATAGTTCGAGCGCTTAAAGGACCGAGATCCCCATACCGAATTACGAAGTACATTTGATATGGCGAAAGAGTTTATCTGAAAGATCATTGTATACGGAAATTCAGCTGGATTTTTTAAGGTATGGGAAAACTTAAATTCTAATAAAACAAATAACTTCGAAAAGAAGATCTTTTACAACATTTCACTTGTTTGATAATGTATTTGAACACACATTATATCATATTCTCGACTATATGTGACAGCTTATATCACTTCAATATAGGTTGACATAACTTGCTTGTCAATCGTTATAGAATGAACTTTACATTTTAAACTTTAAATTAAATACACATTTTCATAACTATAACTCGGTAGTTGCCACATACGTATAGAATTTCGACAATTCTATGTTGATGATTTAACAGGCTACCACTAACTTAAATCGGTTGAAGTCCTATCAGAAAGTCAGAATTCAGAGTTATTCCTACGATAACACTCAACACTGTCTATTTCATAAGCTAAGCCTAAAGTACAAGGGAATTGACCCCAGCCCCGCGGATCATTTGCCCTCTTCCTATAACCCTTTCACACCTGAGTTTCTAAGTGGTATATTCTTTTCTATTGTTTAAGACCAGTCTATTGCGTTCTGTAGGGATGAAAGGGTTAATCATCGTAACCGTATATAACCAATGTAACACCTGTAATGTTGGTTTTAAATTAACAACCACTTGGTCCTTGCCACTGCTGGTGGGCGGGACACCTGTAATGTTGATTTTAAATTAACAACCATTTGGTCCTTGCCACTGCTGGTGGGCGGGACACCTGTAATGTTGATTTTAAATTTACAACCATTTGGTCCTTGCCACTGCTGGTGGGCGGTTAGAGTCCAAGACTGCGTACAAAGGCAGAGGAGCTGATTTTGGTACCAGTTGATCATCGTTGGTTTAGCTAGTACAAATGTATAAGGGATTCTTTATTTCCCCAAAGCTACGATAATAATCCTTTTCACCAAGATTATTCTTAAACGGTTTACACAAAACATTTAGGGTTAGTGGTATGTCTTGTCTCTCTGTTTTTCTTTCGGACACAATTCGATCTCAACTGATGAAACATTAATGACAAAGAAAAAGTTCTTGAGTAATTTAATTCGAAATTCTTTCAAACCTCTATAACTTAGATATTATGCATATGTCAAATTCACTCGTAAAATATTGACATAAATTACGAGCGTATATTTTCGTTAATTCAGTTACCGATATTGATAAAATATTTAATCCTGATTGCATCCTTATATTTCAGAAAGCTTTATATTGCCATACAAATGCACTTCAAGGTTTTATACCGTCCGACAAATCAGCATAACAATTCTAATTCAGATTATTAAGAGGATGTTACGCCCGGGGACTGTTATCAGTTTTGTTTAAATCATTGCTAGCTATAATAGCACATATATTTTATGTCCATAGCCCTATTGGGAATAATGTTGAACGAACGATAAACAAGAAGAGAAAATTGTCACTACAGGCGAACGAAACACGTTTGAATTACACTGTTGTTCGTGTTAAATAGTGGTATTATAAAGTATTAAAATAAGTTTATTGTATAATTCCAGGCATATAATTATGTAATAAGGTTGTATTGCAACTATCTCTCTGTTGTTAACGGTTTCAGATCGATTGTGAACGAAACAGTGTTTATTTGATGTGAAGGTTTCGCTTTAGAACGCAGTGTATTTTTGGATATTTTTGTCTCTATCAAGTTACAAGTCCGAGACTACGACGAGACCTAAAGCCATGTTGTCTACGGGTTATCTAGGTGCAAGTGTAACAATTAAAGTAAATACACCAAAGTTCTCTTTGTAGAGAAATTCGAGAGATAATTAATAAAAAATCAATCAATAGCGGACAAATCAAGACCATTGCTCGAGATGCTTTTAATACAGATAATCGTGCGTATTTTCGTTTTATTTTCGTGTTTGTTCTAATCACTTTCTCAGCCGAACATAACTACACCCACAACATCATTAAATCATCAACCCCTGCGGTCACTTTTAGATTCAACCACATAGTAAAAAGTGTAGTCCACTGTCATAATTCGGAGGTGAACAAGTTCATATTGCGTGTAAATTGTAACACAATTTTGATTCTAATTCATACACTCCTGAACAATATGGCGGTCATTGTCAGATTAAATGATCTGTTTTATTATGTATAATCTGAATCTAATTAAATTAATTTTTCTTGGTAACTTAATCTATGGTAGTACGAGATTAGGTGAGGATTTTTAGCCAATTCAAAGCCCAAACCAAAAATATTTCACTTTTCAGGTGACTAATTTCATCTTTAAGAACAATCACGTGCTTTGAATCCATATTTGCCAAGAGGGGGGATATCAGAATAAAGTACTATTTGAAATAATATTTTACTTCTTTAGAAGATGTCGTGAAATATTGGTTAATCAAAGGCAACATATTTTGAGGTAAAAATTTGTTGAAATTAAGCGAAAGTATGTTTATGTATACAAAAAAGTGAGAGAAAAAGTGAAAAAAAACAATCACAAAGATATAACAAATGAACTTGAAGTTGGCGCGCCAAGAATGTATTGTATGGAACCGGATGTCATGTCTGCGCAGTTAGTAGATTGCGTTGCATTATTACAGTTTTCTAGTAAATATTTTACGGACACGGATGAATGTTGGTTTGAAAATCGACCTCTTGGGAAAAGTTCTCTTGGAGAGTTTATGTCAATGTTATCTAAATCTGCAGGAACTATAACACACACACACACACACACACACACACACACACACACACACACACACACACACACACACACACGGGATTTAAACACAGATATATAATGGCTGTATTATGAGACAAAAAAAAAATCTATCGCCAGCTATGTCGTAGAGACTTAAGTAGAAACCTGAAGAAAATAACGGTGAGCTTGATAGTTATTCAGTGCATCATTAAAGATACAATCAATTCTCGATAAACCGCCCCTTTTGTTGTTATTTAGACATTATAGCGGTATATCGAGCATGGTGATTAAATTGAATTCTCGCATCTGAGGGAAAATAGAGTCACCGTTCTTTGGTATCATAGGTATATCTTGAATGAACAGAAAACAGAACAATATACAGTTCATATTAAGTAATATCTTGTTTGTTTAATTCTTCAATTACTTGGTTTTACTACTGCTGTTTGGCTTAAAGGGATATGAGCTGTCATACTAGGTGAAAAAGTTTACATGCCAATTTTATGTAATATTTTATCTCATATATATCCAAAAGAGACCATCTGGTGGTTAGAATAACAAATGCATGTGTAAAATTGCAACAATATTGCCAAACATAACCTGTAATATCAGTTATTGTTTGTCCGCCTTTACTTTGAGCATTGCAAATTAACTTTCGGGAAATTTTTACGACGATTACCGAGTGTCCTATAAACACGTGCTATTTGCAGTTAATATTATTTTTACCCTTTGCGCTTTTTTTTTCGTACATCATCATTTCATACCTAAATCAGGCAAAGTTAGTCTTTTTTCGTCGTTTCAAAACATTCGTTTCTGAAATTGTCCACGTGCCGGGTATATCGGGTGACCTCGACCCATTTATAACTAGTCCCATCGCATTCTCGGCTTTATCATTTTTATACATATGATCATGAACTGCCCAACTCCACCGGCATGGCGGCACGATTGTAAAACATGAGTTTCGCATACTTTCACAGTTATATTGTTTTGATTTTGGCAATATCAGCATTCATTTCAGAGTAACATTAAAGAACGGGATAATTTCTTTTAGTGACCTGATATATTTATTCATATATTCATCCGATTTTCTTCAGGTATTTAAAATATCGTTGAAAAGCATGTATATTAAATAATACATGTACTTTCCAATAAATATCACGTCCTGTACTTTAAAAGTAAATATAAAACACATAAAAGTCAGCCAAGTTTAACATAGTCCGAGCGCGTAAATGACCGAGATCCCCTAACCGAATTACGAATACATTTGATATGGTGAAAGAGTTTATCTGAAAGGTCATTGCATATAAAAATACAGCTGGATTTTTTAAGGTACGGGAAAACTTAAATTCTAATAAAACTTCGAAAAGATCTTTTACAACGTTCCACGTGTTTAATAATGTATTTGAACACACATTTTATCATATTCTCGACTATATGGCAGGGGACAAAAATAATCTTTGTGACAGCTTATATCGCTTTAACACCGGAGAAAGTAAGCGACCAATTAGCCCCTCCGTTGACCACGGTCATATACATGGTAGTATATTGAGAGAATTGACACTTTGAAATTGACGTTTCTTCGAAAAATAGAGTGAAGGATGGCGATAACGAATTTGGCGTCATAAGAGAATTGTATATAACAAGGAACACTTTCCTGAAAAAAAATGTTGCGTTATTGCAAGAATGGCGATGAATCGATTGTCGATAATTCGATGGTTGTATCTACTATGGTTGATAGCAATTCTGTGATAGAACCCAATTTACCCAACCATAATTCAAATCAACTAAAGTTTTAAATGAAAATCTCTTTAAAACAAATTTTGTGCTATTTTTATGAGAGGATTCAAACCTTGGTCATTCCTTTGGCATGCAATGTGACTTCTTCTCATTGAAACGTTAACGTCTCTGCCCACATCTTATTAGTGTCAATAAAACGTGGTTGAGTTATAAGTTATCAGTAAAAAGGAACTAAATCAAATTTATTCTGTATTTTATTTTTAATTTACAGCTGGTTAGAGACATAATCCAAATAATAAAATATACCAATTTGCTGTTAAAATATAAATTATTAACAAAACTAAATTTATAGTTTTAAAAAGAGGCCAAAACAATGCTCAAAGCGATCGTTTCTGTCAATGAACTTCATTGATTGAGCTCGAATTGACTATAAATGTAAAAGAAAAATGTCAATAATCATCTAAATGTGTTGACAAATCCGCCAAAGAGTACCCAGTGCAAAATTGATAGTTTATTATTTGAGAATTTAAAGAATTTAAGTAATGGTATCTGAGCGAAATATTCATTTAGTATAAAATAATTGGCTTGTACCAGATTCTAGGTTTATGCATTTCCTCGAAGACACAGACGGTCCACCAGCAGTGGCAACGACCCAGTGGTCATAAATATTATTAACAATACCAACGTTGTAGTTGGATGCCAAAAACAAATGCCCAAGACGATTGTTTCTGTTAATAAGACTTCATCGGTTTAGCTCGAATTAACTACACCATAGTATTAATCTTCAGGATGTCCAGGAGACAAATACACAAATCTGGTGAACATTGCACAAACACGGACCTCTGGAATTCCAGAGGTGAGATCAGGTGCCATGATGGAGTAAGCATCCCCCTTTGATCGGTCACACCCGCTACAAGTCCACAGTAAAATTTAAAATTTGAACGAAAGAAGTGAGGAACCTATCTCCCTCACGATTGGTACAGACGACTCAACAACAGCTATCGAACAGGTAAAATCTAAATCTGTCAGGGTAATTGAAGGACAAGTAAATATCAGATTGCCCGGGACTGGGATTGATTATGTCATCTGATGCAAAAAATGAGTATCCACCTAAACAAGCATCAACAGATAATTAGTTTTATAAGGAATCACAAGGTGTTTTATAGGGTTAAGCTCAATTTAATCCAAATTCATTTCAATTTGTGATGTAATTTAAAAAACAAAAACAAGGAATGGTATGTTCCAATAAATATTTTACGATAGAGCAAAATGCTGAATAAGCTTCTGTTTGAAATGTGAATGAGAGACTTTGAACCTTAAAGGTGGATCTATAAAAATGCGTACCATTCCTACCGATCATAAGAGGAATGACTGTTGTAAAATCCAATTTTGCTGAACAATGCAAGCCAAAGGCACAGTATCTCAAAATACCTGCATCATGTTCACAGGGATAAAGCGTTAAAATTTCACTGAAATCTCGGCTGTGTATGTAATACCTCAGGTGGTATGTTGGGTTACCGATCAGGTATCCCATAAATACCTCCCGCCATTCCTTAGATACCAGGGGGTATCTATGAGATAACCAACCCGTTACCCTGGATTCTAGTGATGTTCAGAGATGCAGTCTGTCATCACATAATTCGCATCTTGTTATCCCACATATACCTAAACTATCTTAAGATAACAGGATTTTGGATGCGTGCCATATAAGGCGATGGTTATTATTTACACTTAAAATATATGCAAAATGTTGACATTTTGAGTGCATAAATCTTATTCAGTTCAGGATAGGTGTATAGTCTCGAACACGTGACTTGAAATACAGTCCGCATGCGCCATTGAAAGGCTTGGGCGTCCTGTATCATGGTTTTTTAAAATAAAATCATAGAATTGCGAGGCAACTAACATAGGACATAACAAATCACTAGTTCTAACAAACCGAGAAAAAAATCACTATATATTCGTATGTTCAACTGTGATGACGCTCAGCTAACAGTAGAAAAACACAGTTCACATACATTTTAAACTGGAGCTCAACTGATAAAGTCTAATTGACAGAAACGATCGTCTTGAGTATTATAACTTTGGTGTTATGTTTATAATATTTGAGTTTATGGCAGTAGGTTACAGTATAGGCATTAGCTGTATTTTAAAACAAATCCATTTTTTAACTCTATTTATTTTGTGAAAATTGAATGAGAAACCCAGGTTTGGCAATTTTTCAATTGCAATTGATCAACTCAACCTAACTACGTATTTGTATATGATTACCACACTGGACCTAACCTGGATTTTGTTTCAAAATATATAGGAATATAAGATCTTTTTTAATCTCGGCTCTTATAGCTCTTATTTGTTATTGTATATCAAGTTCCAGTCGAAAGTAAAAAAAAAATCGAAATAATTTGTTTTGGTAAACACGGCTAACGCCCCTTTAAGAAATATACAAATGAACTGATCAAGTCGTGCATTGGAGTTCAAATATATTAACCATATAACCAAATTAGCCAATATTTGATCGAAAATTAGAAATCAGAAATTTCATTTCCGTCAAATCGGATTTCAAAGAGACATCACAGAGGACTAGAACAAAGGCATCTAAGAGAAAGTCCATTTCTATTGATCCCAATCAGAGAGTATTAGTTCACAATGGATGGCATAAAACAAGACAGAGAAAAAACGTACGTTATCGGTACTAACACGCCATTGGAAGATGAAAGAGCAGTTTGAGTTATTAATGATCGCTCTTAGTCCTCGGTGTGTTTTTCAAAATGTTCTGATTACGGAAATTTTAATTGTATCTAATAGATAAATCGAAAGATAAAATGTATAAATGTCAAGGGAGTTAATGACTGCAAGTCGCAAGGGAGTTAATAGCTAATAATAGCCGTTTCCTTGATTTAATTTATCTTTGGAAATCCCCTTTAAAGAACAAAGAACACATAATATTTTGTTAACAGTCACGTATTTGTATTTGTAGAAACAATCGTTTTGGGCAGTAATTTTTGGATTTTTTTCAAAATTGTAAATTTGGAATTATGTTTATAGAATTTACAACTACTGAGCCGTTGCCACAGTTGTTAGATAATTTCATTTCCCTAGGGTATACCTTGACCCATTAATCCTTTTATCCCTATGTATCTAGATGGTATGCTCTTTTCTATTGTTTAGACAAGTCTATTATGGTCTGTAGGGGTTGAAAGGGTTAACTTGTATTTCAGTTTCAGCTGATATTTTTCATTGGTAAACAATACGAAGCCCCCATCTCAGAAATGTTCGATAGTATTCTGGAACACTACCATATACAGTTACTTCCTTTCGCCATTCAGATCTTAAACTATGATGACTTTTCACCGTGCTTGACCTTTTCACCAAACTTGACCTTTTCACCGAACTCGAGAGGTTTCCATGTAACATTTGCGATGGGTTTGGCATGCTGATAGAGGACACTGACTGACTCCTTCCGGACACCTGATCCCATCATGTTTGGGATTCGCAATTGTTCTTCATGTTGAGACCATTTGTATATTAAATTTGTCGTATTCTAATGGACTTGGAGTTTCGATTATCCATTGGTACTTTAACATTTTTACTTCATAGTCCTCATTTTTTCCTCTAAGACGAATTTGAAAGAACAATTTTTCTTCAGAATTTGAATTTATTTGGTTTATTTGAAATTCGAGTTCAACTGATGAGGTTTTATTCATCAGAAACAATCCAAATTTGAACCACACAAGCCAGTTTAAAGTTTGCCAGTTTACTGGCAAAACGCCGGTGGTTGTCTTTCTGGCCGCCATCATATAACTGAGAAAAATAGTTGAATAACGCGGTAAACACCCCCACCCCCCCCAAAAAAAAACCCAAACAAACAAAACGAATATATTTAAAACAATACAAGAAATTAGAAAATTTTTACTCCGTATTTTTCTGTGTGTATTTATGTCGTTTATATGTAAAAAGGGATGAAGTGGCCTATTTCCTGTTGGTGTTTTAACGGCAATTAACCTTATTTCAACTTTAATGTTTACCAGATTGTTAACTCACGTGAATCTTTTTCAGGAATGCCATGGATTTCAAAGTACCCCATGTACACTTGAGTCACGTGTATAATATTAGTTATGGATTATACAAAATTCCAAATAAACTGGTTACCGTACCATATTTCTATCACACGATAATTTTTTTGTTTTTCGATATTCACACATAAGCTTCTTCTTGTACGAAAGTTATTATTGACATGGTTTCCCTGCCAACAATCAAAACCCGCTCTAGTGCACTCTTCGAGTACTCTTTTTTTGTTGTATATAAACATGTTTTCCCCATATTGACAGAAATGTCATGAGTAAATTATTTACGAACGTAGCTGTCGGAAAATATAATTTTTGTGTCGACTTCCATACGAACATATTGCAGATTTAATAAACAGGAGGTTGTGATTGGTAAAAATCGCATCAACTTCTTCGCCGCAGGTCGACCGTAGACAGACTTATAATCAAATTTCCACTGTGTGCCTTTGTTGGTCTAGAGCAGTTGGTAAACAAAGATTCTATCGAAAAATTCGGACATATCGAGGTCTTGGAATGTAATTCATATTTTTTTTGTGTTTCAAGTTATTATCGGCAAATACAACATATATTAAATCTTTATTACACTCGTGCTCACTTAATTTGTCAGCAAACATGTACTTTCCAGACTTATACTTTAACATTGTTTGTTTGTTTATTATTGTTTAACGCCACTTTCAACGATAATTACTTTAACAAAACGCCATTATGTAGATTTTAGGAGCGCATTTTTTATTTATTTTAACCTGATTCATCTAAACCAAAAATCCATGCAAGTATATGCGAGGTTTCAACATTAACGATATCTAAGTTCAAATTTGCTCTTACGAAGATATTTCAATATGCTGAATTCTCCAAAATTAGATGTCCCTGACCTTTGACCATGTTCTACTTTCTGCTATCATTTATCACAAGACATATTTTCCAATTCCACTTCAATTATACTCATCCTGCGTGTGTCTTTTATAAGAGTTTGATTGACCTTATCTATATACGATTAATGGTTAAAACGGATACATGATCATACTCAGGTCAAGTACACCAGCCAAGTCTGGATTAATTATGTCAGTTCGATTTTGTTTTATCACAATTATAGGCACGTACCGTAGTCGAGTACTACAGGAAGAAGTCATGTAACCAAACCGTTTTCCAGAGTAATGCCAATACAATTATAAAGCAAACGGGTCCATAATTGCGTGTTTTAATACGTATATGTGCCTGATTAACATATCAAATGTTAATTGTTATTTA
Source organism: Atrina japonica (assembly GCA_030159075.1). NCBI lineage: Eukaryota > Metazoa > Mollusca > Bivalvia > Pterioida > Pinnidae > Atrina > Atrina japonica. The sequence continues at coordinate 390,052 of BROG01000400.1, read as the reverse complement.
TGACGTTCTTCATTTCAGTGTATGACAAAAAAAAGAAGAAGAAGACACACACACACACACACACACACACACACACACACACACACATATATTCATTCGTTTGTGTGTAAACCAAATTTTTGAATATCAATATATAGAACATTCAAGTTCTCTGTTTATAGTAGCTTTAGTTATGCGCATAATTTGTTAAACATTCAATTCCCCAAGATACCCATTTAAACGAGATATGCAGAATGAGACGAATACGTTAAATAGTATGAAGGATTGTTATTCAGTTAAACGCATCCCTAGGGATAGATAAAAGATTATCAATATTGTAGTCACACATATTCCAAATTTTCTATCTAGACTTGAGAGAAGTCTTAAGCATCAATACTCACGCTGTTCTGCGTATTTGTTTATCTAATAACATGGACTGAAATTGCAATTATTGCATTATCTCTTGGCGATTTCCACGAAAAAGAGAGCAAAATCTTAACATTTTCCAAAGAAAGTAATGTAAACAAAGACGACACTATTTATCGAACCATACACATAAAGATTGGTACATGTTTTCGTCTTGGAATGCTGTTGTTGTGAAAGATAGCAATTATTGAAACGGCTGGAAAAAATGTCTAAGTGTCAGAAATAATTCATGGAAATCGGCATTCTTACAATATTCTCATCTTCTGTTATGTATAATCATTCTACAAAATAAGAAAATCCTGGCTGGAAAAAAACTGTATCGTAGAAAATTAATATCAAGAGGCCCAATCGGTCTTAATGGTCACCTTTTTTTGCTGAAAATTAGTCCACTGATTCTTGAGATATTGTATATTGATATTGTCAATCTTGTAGATATTGACTTAACAATCATGCATATCATACAAAATTTGAAAGTTATCTGATCTTTGGTTCATGAGAAGATTTTTAAAGATGTACCATGTTTTGGTCCTTTTTGTCCCCTTTTCCTTCGCAAGCTTTATGCGGCTATACATGTGGATGCTATATGCCAAATTTGGTTAAAATTGGCACACTTGCTCTTGAAAAGAAGTCGAAAATGTGTAAATGTTAACGACGCACGACACACGACGGACGACGACAGACAAAAGACGAACGCAATGAGCCTTTGACTCGGGTGAACTAAAAATCATAAATGATATCAAAAACATGATAATATATATATTATGTCAAATACACCTCCTCTGTATGTGCAAAAATAGTATGCATATCTAATTAAAACTTACCACAAAAGCTCCAGGAGAACTTTTTCAGGCAACCTCTGTACCATACGTCCGAGTAGCTCAGTGGTTAGCACACCCGCTTCTCACCAGTCCGACCCGAGTTCTATCCTCAGATTGGACAGAGAAGTATGTGGTGAGATGGTATGTTGGTCGCCAACTCGGACACGTGAGTTTTCTCCGGGTACTCTTGTTTCCTCCTACAGTTAACGCGAGACATTCAACACTTGTTAAATATTTGTTGTAAAATAAATTTTTTGGTAAGCGTTGGTAGAAATGTCGGTACGCTTGTAGTAGTAGAGTACATGTAGTATGTTTGGTATTGTGAGTGTAAATTATCTAATCATTTTATTTTGATTTACAACAACCAAAAATTACGAAAAAAGCGAATTACCTGATTGAGGACCATACCAACGTTCCTGATGTTTGTTATATCTTGAGCTCATATATACTGTAAAGCCTCGCTATTAACCCTTTTACCCCTGAATATCTGAGTGGTATGCTTTTTCTATTGTTGAAGACCAGTCCATTATGGTCTATAGGGTTAAGACAGAACTAACTGATTGACTGAAAGTGGTCTGATAAGCGAGGGGGCTGTTTAGCGAGATGGTAGTCTCAGACGTGAAAGTCATACGTTTCTAAATATCTGTTATGAGACTTTAAAGATACCAAATATTTACGGTCTTAAGTGCCTTGATTTTGACACGAAAGGCAAGTTTATATGCCACACTCTCTCTCCTCGGTCGAAATACGATGGAAGAAAATTGTAACTGTTTCGAAACAAATATTTTTTTCTCATCCATTTACCAATTAAATATAGTAACAACAGCAGATCGATATTTCTTTAAGCAAATTTCCTTCAATCGTTTCTGTCTTTTTATAGTTACTTATTTGGTTAGTTTTATTGCTTTCTCACTTTCCGCCATGTATATGACACCAGCAAGTCCTGTATAATCTATTGTTTGTCAACACATCCATAGGCCGATCATCTATTATCGTGATTTTGTTTAACACAATATGCCACCTGTTTATGTCATTATGATTGACAGTAATTTGACTTAGATCATGTACTTGATCTTCCCAAATATAGTACAATGTATATATTCATACCAGATATATATTCATACCAGATATATATATATATATATATATATATATATATATATATATATATATATATATATATATATATATATATATATATATATATATCGCTGTCCCTGAATTTGCGCAATGACTTGAGCGCGAAAGTCGCTAATATAAGAACACCGCTAAAATAAGTACATGCACGGATGGGCAGATAATTGAAAAAAGAGGCAACGATTTGTTTTATGTAGATAAAAAACCAAAGACCAAAGTGACATTAAACCTTTCACCCATAAGCTTGTGAATGTTTTGCTCTTTTATAATGTTTAAGACAGTCTATTATGATCTGTAAGATTGAAAGGGTTGATAAGTAAAATCGAGTTTTCCCAGTTTAACAGTAATTCTTGGTCAAAATGATGTGGGTTTGAGAAAAATACGGTTTAACTGAAGAAAAAACAAATTCCAATGGATACCAATTGTGCACCTCTCTTGGCTGACTTTTTTGTATTCATATGAAGCGGAATTTATACAGTCTCTGCACTCCAAAGGAAACAAACAGTTAGCATATCGGTTCAATTTTACGTACAGGTATATCGACGACGTTCTGTCCATAAATAATTCAGAATTTTACTTCGGCCAGATATATCCTTTGAGCTAGAGATCAATGAGACGACAGAGAGCAACACATCTGCTTCTTACCTAGATTTACTCCTGTCGATTGGAAAGGACGGTCAACTTCACATATCCCTTTATGACAAACGCGACGATTTCAATTTCCATATCACAAACTTCACGTTTCTAAGAAGTAATATTCCATCTTCTCCTGTCTAAAGCGTTTTCATTTCACAACTTAAAGTGATATGAGCTGTCGCAGGTGAAAAATTTTACATGCCCATTTTATGTGATATTCTATCTCATATATATTCCAAAGAGACCATCTGGTGGATAGAATAACAAATGAATGTGTAAAATTGCAACAATCTTGCCAAACGTAATCCGTAATATCAGTTATTTTTTGTCCGCCATACTTTGAGCATTGCAAATTAACTTTCGGTAATTTTTTACGAAGATTATCGAGTGACCTATAAACACGTGCTATTTGCAGTTAATATACATTATATTCTTATTACCCTTTGAGATTATTTTCGTACATCATCATTTCATACCTAAATCAGACAGAGTTTGTCTTTTTCGTCGTTTCAAAACATTCGTTTCTGAAACTGTCCACCTACCTGGTATATTGGGTGATCTCGACCCATTTTTAAATCGTCCCATCGCATTCTCGGCTTTATCATTCTTGACACATGAACTGCCCAACTCCACCTATAATGGCGGCACGATTGTAAAACATGAGGTACTCATACTTTACACAGTTATATTGTTTTGATTTTGTCAACGTCAGCATTCAAGGTAACATTAAATATCGAACAAATTTTTTTAGTAACCTGATATATTTATTCATATATTCATCCGATTTTCTTCAGGTTTTTAAAATAGCGTTGAAAAGCATATAATTTACATAATACATGCACTTTCCAATAAAAAATCACGTCCTTTATTTTAAAAATAAATATAAAACACATAAAAATCGGCCGACTTTAACATAGTCCGAGCGCGTAAAGGACCGAAATACCCTGACCGATTTACGAAGTACATTTGATATGGCGAAAGAGTTTATCTGATAGGTCATTGCATACGGAAATACAGTTGGATTTTTTAAGGTATGGGAAAACTCTAATACTAATAATACAAATAACTTCGAAAAGAAGTTTTATGGTCGATACTGGGATCTTGTTAAACATTTTGAAGTCCCTCTCTAAGGAATTTTAGATAGTAGTCTGGACACGACCACAGACAGTGACTCCCTTTCACTAATCGTGCTTTTTACCGAAATTGACCTTTCACCAAACTTGACCTTTTCACCGAATTTGACCTGTTCATCGAGCTAGAAAGGTTTCCATGGATAGTTTGCGATGGGTGTGGCATGCCAGCAGGGGACGCTGACTCCTTCCGGACACTTGGTCCTATCCCGTTTGGTAATCGCAATTGTTCTTCATGTTGAGACCATTTGCACATCTAATTCGTCGTGTTGTAATGGATTTGAGTTTCGATTATCAATTGGTACTTCTTCATTTTATACCTTTAACCAATTTATACAGTTTGGTGTCTTAAAAGTTGGTTTTACTCAATAGTGGGATAAATCGAAACGAGAGAGAGAGAGAGAGAGAGAGAGAGAGAGAGAGAGAGAGAGAGAGAGAGAGAGAGAGAGAGAGAGAGAGAGAGAGAGAGAGAGAGAGAGAGAGAGGGGTATCAGTCATCGATCGATAATGGAATCAAGACCAAGATTCTTAATCCCACAGAATGTCCTCAACGGATGTCGCAGCTAAAAAGAAGTTTCCATTTACAGAAGGGTAATTAATCACAAACGATAACATTTTTGCATGCTATGTAATGATCGGAACGTACATCTTCTGTACTGTATAAGGACGAATTCAATGAAATGTATACACAAACATGTAATCTTAAGTCATTACAGGAAACCAACAAACAGAATTGTCTTTTAACACACAAAACGACGATTTATTACACAGAATCCTGCTGAAGTGAAGATTTTGCGGGAAAAGGTCTAGCATGTTGAAGTTTTATTAATTCCTAGCACTGTAATTATAAAGTATGTTTGAAAGCACAGGATGTAAACGAATCAGTAACTGAAATTTTAACAACGGGATTTATTGTTTCTCCACCTACACTTACAAGTATCTAGATTGTGGAGCAAGGCAATCGATACCAATGTCATTCTATCAAGTGTAAAAAGGACTTTGATTAATAGAATCTAACATGGATGCGTTTATAGGATAATCTCCAACCTAGTGGTAAGATTCTGGTTGTCTAATCCGAGGTTCCCTCGAGGACTGGCTTTTCAGATTTTTACCACGAGGATTCACATTTTCCATTCTAGTCAACAAATCCATGTTTGATTATTTTCTCCCATGCTTTGAGTTCATGTTTATACACGTAAATACGATACGACATTTGCATTGCATTCTCATCACATAAAAGCCATATGAATTTTACGTCTTGAAATTGCATTGTAACGACATAAGCTGTGTAGCTTGTCAATTCCCGAGGGCCGGACAAGGAAATCATTCCCCTTTAAAAAGAACAAATCTTTGAACCGTTGGATACATAAAGATTCTACAACGAGTGTTAGTTGATTATCATATTTATCTAACCAGTTAATTTTCAAATTTGAAAAGGCACGAGGTTTTATCGAGTGTCTTTTCAAGTTTTGAAAATTAACTAACGAGAGTTAGATAAACATGATAATTAACTTACACGAGTTGTTGAATCTTTTTCTACCTTAACTGAAAACTTGCGTAGTGGAACATTAGCCTACATTACGCGTACACACCATAGGTCTCAGACTCTCATGATCGCTTCAAACCTGTACCTCGCTACATAAATATGTATACAGGTAGGAAACCCAACATTGTTAGAGACCCCTTTCACTCCAAATCACTTTTATCGCCAACAACTGGCTTGATGCAACTTCATGTACGAACATTTTCGCTACAGTAGTAGTGCGGGCTCAGTCAAAAAGTAGTGCGTGTCAAAGTTCACGTTCCTATTTCTTCCAATGAAAATGCTCGGAGTGTGTTAACCACGTTTGGTTAACTCGAAAACTTTACACAACTGTGGATCCGTTTAATCAGTCGATTTTTTATGGTTTAACCATACGTCTTATGGTAGAAACGAGTATCCACATCTTTGTGACGTCGCTTTGTTATTTCACGTATTTCATTGGACTTGACTGTGGACTCACGGCGGGTGTGACCGGTCGACAGGGGATGTTTACTCCTCCATGACACCTGATCCCACCTCTTGGTTTCCAGAGGTCCGTATTTGTCCATTTTTACCGGATTTGTATCTATGTCCTGGACATTCTATTGATTTATACTTTGGTATCTGAGATTTTTTATATTGGTAGTTACTACATATGAAATGATGATACGCTGCACATACTTACGACTTACCAAAGTGACAAATACCATCAGAAAAAAATGAAATTGACTGTGTTTCACTTAGGGGACGACCATTTGATTCTGAGGGGGGTTGGGGGCTGGCAAATTTTGTCGAGTCAGATTATTTATTTTCATACCGTCGCAGGACAGATTATTTATTTTCAAGCAGATCAGGGACAGATTATTTATTTTTTCTTCATTTTTTTCGCTATTGTCATGTAGTCAGAAATTGAATATTGAGCAGTGGGGATCTAAAATTTTTCAAGGGGAGAGTTGAGGTTGATAACATAAGTATATATACTATTCAAAAGTGTTATAAAATACAAACCTCACTACATACTGGATTATTGTGAGGCAAGATTGTGATAAGGAACTGATAGAAAGGTAACAGTTTACACGCTGTCCCATTTCAATAATTTGGAAGCCTTGACAAGTATTTGTGGGGCCTCTGTGGACGAGTGGTTAGATCATTGGGCTTTGAACCATGAAGTCTCTCACTTCTGATCAGCGCAGGTTCGAGTCCCCCTGGAAAATAATTTGATATTTGTGAGAAAGTTTGCCAGTTTACTTGCGGAAGCGTGGTGGTCTCTTCCCGGTACATTGTTAACGAGTTTTCTCTTCCACTAATAAAAACTGCCTACTACCATGTAACTGAAAAATTTCTTGAGCGTGGCGTAAAACACTATTCAAAATTCAAATTCTAGTTTTTGTTAAGTGTACAAACACGGATAAATGGATAGGGACAGACATTGAACTATGTCTTCAACCAAACTTTGTTGTTCTCAATTACAGGGGTGGATCTAGAAATTTTCAATGAGGGTGTGTAAAGTTTTTCTTGAAGTGGGGGGGATGACCAGATGCTGCGCATGTATGTGTGAAAATGGTGCGTTCATTCAGTGTAAAGAATTGGATATCATCGATGATTAAATATATAGACAAATCCAGGGCGGATCTATGATTTAAAGTAAGAGGGAAGGAAGAGTGTAAAATTGATTTTGCCGAGCGTAGCGAGGAGCGAAAATCCTGATAATTTATTTTTATTAATTTTCCAACTTCTTATTTTAAAATACAGCAAAACTTCGCCATTAAGACCACCTATCTGTCTCAAAGTGGTCTGATTATTGAGGTGGTCTCTTAAGTAAGGTTCTGTACTGATTCAACATTAATTAAGAGACTGGAAATACATGGTCTTAATTTTGAAGTGGTCTCGTAAGCGAGGTGTTCTTTAAGCGTGGCTCCACTGTATAGAGGTTTTAATATTTCTGTCAAATTCTGGGCTTTTGAGTTTATTCTAATTTAGTTTATTTACTGTACATATAGAAAATCCATATAACCTGGTGGGATGGAGTTTTATGAACCCTTTCTTGACCTGGACGAGTTTAAATTTTAGGTAATAAAGCATAACATTAAAATTACACTGACTACAGTAATTCAAGAGACTATCCTCTAGAAAAAAAATGGCGAGCGTAGCGAGCCGAAAAAATGAAGAATGAAATGCGGCGAGCGAAGTGAGCCGAAAATTTTTAAACATTAATTAATTTTCACCACAACTTTGGCACCAGTTAAGGTCAGATTATTTATTTTCTTGCTAATCGAGGACAGATTATTTATTTTCAATATTTTCAAGGCCAGAATATTTATTTCCAAAATCTGCCAGCCCCACCCCCTCCCCTCCTCAGAATCAAATGGTCGTTCCCTTAGTGAAATGTTCAATTGCCTGTCCGATAGTGGTTGTGTAATCGTCTTTACTAATTATGACGATAATGTATTCCTAGAGTATTTTATTTGTGTCTTATTGTGAATTCACAATGAATATGACAAAGCAACAGGGGACGCTTACTCCTCCATGGCACCTGATCCCATCTCTAGACTGTCAGAAGTCACCTGATTTGTATATTGTCTCACTATCCTTCTTTTGATTAATGCTTTAATATCTGTGATTTTTATATTAAGGAACTTAAGGGATATTGTTTGAATTCAGCCAATTGTTAATTTGTTTGAAGAACACAACTATGTAGTAATGATAATCGAGTTATAATTGTTTAACCTGCAAATATGTACTTTCCATCATTTAACCCTTTCAACTCTACAGACCATAATAGACTGGTCAAAACTAGAAAAGAGCATACTATCTTGATTTGCAGGGGTGAAAGGGTTGAAGGGTTTTCAAAAACATTTCTTTCCCTTTTAAACATTTAGATTGATAAAGAAAAAAAGAAATAAACACTTTCATAAAAAATCTTGAATCCCTATATACTTTGTGGAAATCGTTTGAGAAATTCAGGTTTGGCACTATTTCACTTGCAGTCGATTAACTCAACCTTATTATTTGTATGTGACTACAACACTGAACCTAACCTTATTTTCACATAATATATAGGAATATAAGGTTTCTTATGCCCGAGTATAGCTTTTAATTGTTATTGTACATCAAATGAAAGTAGTAAAAGTGGAATAAATCGAAAATATTATTTTTGGGCAAACCCAGCTAAGGCCCCTTTAAAGGGACCTTAGCTGGGTTTACCCAAACATATTTCGTAATCGTCAAGTTAAGTCCAAATACATAGTAGTGTCGTGATATTAGCAGTAATACTAATTCACAAAAAAAACCTATATCACAGAAACATGTCTAACGGTTTACTGATTACTAATCTGGGTGAATAAGTAGAAATGAGCCAAAACGATATAAGGAAGTTACAAAACTGACTGGCAATTAGCATGCAGGCTAATGTATAAGCAATGTGCTTAAAAGTAGTGGGAAGCGCTATGATCTTTCAAATGCATCATCGGAGACAAATAAAATATTTGAAGATGGAATAGATATAAAACCTGTGTTCGTCAATACTTGCATACACACATATAGAGATACTGCTTGCAGTGGTCTAGAGGGAGAGCATTCGGGAGGTTCCGGGTTCGATTCTCGGTACCAGATCATACCAAATAGTTTAGGAAAATTGGTAGCGACTGTTTCGTCATCAAGCGCTCGGCATGTGAAGCGTTAAGTCATGTGATTTTTGGATGAGACTTAAAACCGAGGTCCAGTGTCACGGTAGGCGTGTTACGTAAAAGAACTAATTACATTTATATATAGAATATACACATATTTTAATATAGAAGGACATGAAATTCACTTTTTTTTTCACAGGAAAATAGGAATAGGATTAACTTGTCACATACGTAATTTATGCATAATGGTCATTAGGGGATCATCTCACAATTGCAAGTCAACATAAGTTTCAAGTTAACATTTTTGTTTCTGTTTATGTTGTTTTACATCCTGCGCACCACGAATGCTACTAATAAGATGAAAATAATTCAGTAACATAGTTTTGTGCATTATATTAAAAATGATGCAGTCTTTATAATTCTGATTTTTTGTTAGTTAATAAAACATAATTTAATTATGATACAATTCCATGTCAGTCTACTGTCATATATCCCAGAGTTTCTGATTTGCATACAACCTACTTATGCATAAATCAGAAAGACTTATTGGTGCTGTTTTATCAAATGTGCATTTACCCACACAAACTTCTACAATTTTTTTTGTAAGCAAACCACAAATTTGCATATTCACAATTCAGTTATGTATGGTAAAATTAAAAACACATTGCTGTAAAATTCAAATTTGATGATTAAGTGTGATTTTAGAAATTTAACAAACCCCGACTTTCAATGGAAAACAAACAGACTATACCCACGAGGAACATAATCGAAAAGGTGCGAATAAATGCAGGGTCATAACAATAATCCGGGCTATCTCGAAAGTTTCTATTCTACGTCAACACATCATGTTTTCCCAGATCGGGATCGAGAATAACATTATACAATTTACAGACTTTCCAGAGTAATCATTACAAATATAAGATTCGTATTTAACAAAAAGGAGATGAAAATATCGTTCCTTTCAGAATTATTTCTATTGATTGTATTAAGCGTACATAAGTGAAAGCTGATGTATCATATAAACGATAATTACAGGACAACATTAATCCAATCTAATATCCATGTTTAAAAGTCCGACTTGTTTTTTGTATGTACACTGTATAGTAGTAGTTTATACGTGTTTCTTACATATACATTTGAAAGGTCACGTGTAACAACAATATGACCTTGGACAAAGGTCTGTTTTCTTTGATATTCGTTAATATGAAATCTTTCCATAGATAAAGTATGATTTGGCCAGTAAAGCTTAAAAAACCAAGAAAAATTAAGGAAAATATTTGATTCTGATTCAAATATAACGAAGCAGGACCGATGGATATTCGAAAATACATGGAAGTCCATGAGAATACGGCAAATTGGACATAACAACTGTCTTAACATGCTTTGTTTGTTTGTTTGTTTGTTTATTGGATATTCGAAAATTTCACTCATGGAGAGTCACCAAATGCCGGTGAAGGGCTTCAAATTTTGATGACTTACGGCATTGATCATTGAGGGTTCTTTAACGTGCCGACACCTACTGTAACGGACCACGGTTTTTACTGTCTCAACCGACAGCAGAAACAACCTGTAAAACTCCGACCAACGATCAATGTAGTAAAGGCCGGCTTCTTTGTAAAAATTACACCCAAACGGATTTTAAAGTTTGTAAAAATTAACATGGTTTTTAGCTTGACTATATTTCTTTCATCTCGTAATCCATGCAAGGGGTTCTAGTAAAGAAACGATAACTTTCTTGTTTAAAAAAGATAATCAAATTGGGTGTATCATAAGCGCAACGGTTAGCGCACCTGTTTCTAACCACTTTAACCCGGGTTCGATTCTCGGATTGGACAGGGATGTATGTGAAATGGTAAAGCGGTCGCCAAGGTAAAGTGGCACATCCTGGTTCAGTAGGAAACCAAAACGGTCTACTTCAAAAAATAGGTTGTACGGGCAAAACATATTGCCTTGCACGGACAAAACAATCTCTAATACTGCGACTTGCACCCCTGTTATGATTGATTTAGACTCGTTGTGTTTGTAAACATTAATTGACCTGGTAGATCTCTAATACTTTTTGTGTACTTTTTATTATATTTTTTTTTTTAAAAGCATTGTCACCCAAACCGGTTATGGGCATTTGTATCCGAACGAAGCTTTGCCATCGAGCGGTTTGTATACAAAACCTGAAAGAAAAACCAAGAGCAAATCAACAAAACGTTGATTTTGACTCGTTGTGTTTGTAAACATGTGCCAATTTACCTTTGGTATATTTGGTACTTTTTATATATTTATTTTTTTAAAAAACATTCTCCGGTACTTTCCAAACCGGTATAGGGCATTCTGTATCCGAACGAAGCTTTGCCATCGAGCGGTGTTTAAAAAGTTATACAAAACCTGAAGGAAAAACCAAGAGCAAATCAACAAAACGTCAACCAGAATATCAGCATAACCCTCCTTTACGGTCATACTAGGCCTTGTTCAGGTCACTTGACATGACGATGAAATAGCAGTTGGTTGTTGTTCATCAAGGGTTTTTAATTTTGAATTTCCAGTGATTCATTATGATTCCATTTCATTACGTCATTATAAATTAAAAAGTATGAAACACTGGGAAATGATACTTTTAAAATACATCAATCGAACTAAAATGATCGCTCGTGCTACAGATTTATATTTACGACGATATCGATGATATGATGGAGTGATGCACACTCCTTACAGCGGATAACGGTCCTTGACCTTATACACCACTGCCTTTACCCCTTCGGAAACTATCGGTTGTTCAGTGCGGTACAGTAATTTTCGGAACAGTTTCTCTGTACTTCTTTCGTCGTTACTATGTAACTATAGCGTCGTTACTATGTAACTATAGAAGCTATGCTTAAGAATGGCCAAAAGGCGGTTGAAACATCAGTTTTAGTAAAAACCTAATCGATAGTTTCATCCCCCCTCCCCCCCCCCCCAAAAAAAAATATATAGGTAGGCAGTCATTATCAGGCGATCAGATTCATATGTACCTAAAGTTCCTATATCTAATTATTTTAAACAGGAGTGGATGAGTTTTCTGATGTTTTGCTAAAATATTTTTTAGTTCGAGATGATATTCTTGTAATCAATCTTCTCAACAGTGTCGTGATATTATGAAAGCAGCTGATGGCATTTCTTTTAATGATTTAATAATAAAAAATGCAATATATTTGACATCTGTTTGTTGGGATAATACACAAAGTATTAAACATTTTCGCTGGAACAAGGGCATCAAATTGCTAAAACAAAAAACGAAGATCAAGAATGAAGTTCATTTATCATCTAGATAACAGAGAGAAAGAGCGAGAATATATATGAGCAAAGAATATGAAGTAAGATGAAACAATCTAAAAGCGAAAAAAAAAACGTTGAAAGAGGGAAAATAACAGAACCAGAGACGAAAGCAATGAAACAGTACAACGGTCACTTAATGGGAAAATTTCAGATGAAATTCAAAAACCAGTTGACACTTGTAACTTTCAGATATATTATTTGGCCCTGTATGACACACCACTTTATTTTTAGGTATGACGTCTAATTGACAGAAACGGTATCGTCTTGAGCACTATAACTTTGGTATTATGTCTATAATATCACTTAATGGGAAAATTTCAGATGAAATTCAAAAAACAGTTGACACTTGTAAATGTATGTGGTAGTAGTCTCAATTGCGTTAGTCATTTAATTCAAATTGTGCAGTGATTTCATCACGGCGTCTTCCAGAAGCTATAAGAATTGCACGGGTTCAGATGACGGAAGCCATGTTACTACATCTCAGTTGTTGGTGATCAGTTTCATGGTAACAAAAATATCAAATAATAAATTGTGCAGGCATATTCAACCATTTAAGGTGGAACAAAATGCCTCTATTTCTCAGCGTGACTACGACTGCGAAAATTTAAAAATCTCAGATACCAAAGTACAAATCTTCAGGATGTCCAGGGTTCATATATATTATATATACAGAACTGGTAAATATTGGACAAACTCGAACTTCCAGAAATCAAGAAGTGGGATCAGCCGTCATGGAGGAGTAGGCATTACCCGTTGACTGGTCTCTTCCGCCGTGAGTCCACAGTCAAATTTTAATGAAATAAATTAGGAAACTGCTCTATTATTTTGACTTGATTACGGTTGCGGAAACAGATGCCTACGCACAGATGAAAATATACAAACAGAAATTGATAATGTGGCGAAGACCTTTAAGATGACAACCGGAGACTAATTAAGTTGGTCAGTGATATTGCCAACGTAATATCAGACCAAGTCATGGTCAGTGTTGTTTGATAAACAATTGAATGAGTCTGCCTTGCCACATATTATTTATTGGCAAATGATATAATTTACTAGATATGCAAAAAAAAAAATGAAATGGCTAACATCGTGTTATGCTTCCGGTACCATTGACCTCTTCAACCTATGACAAGCACAATTGATGAATGCAGACTTAGTACTTTTTAAAACCAATAGTACCAGATGTACAGATACCAAAAATGGCGTCCAGTTCATGAAAAACTTTTCATGAAATCGGATGACCTACAGTTACATGTATCTAGAATCTATTACATTATAGTCAAACAACACAGACACAGAATGGCTAACAGGTTTTGACAACAAGTTAACATTTGAGTTATTATAAGACGCACGTAAATACCACCACCACCAACAACACCACAGCCATAGTTCCACAAAAGAGTCCAAAACAAGTGCCCAAGACGACCGCTTTCGCCAACAAAACTCCACCAGTCGTGCAGATGTGTTTCGCATGATTTAATCCTTCCGCGAAAGGCGAAGAACATTAAATAAATAATTAAAAAAAGACAGAAAGACGAGGGACGATAGAGCAAGAAAACAAAACGTCCAGTTGAATAAAGTTTATAGCCTTGTAAAGTAACCACTTTTTTTCTTTCGGAAATATACTTTTGTGTTCAATTGAGTTCAGCTGATGAAGTCTAATTGACGGAAACAATCGTCTTGAGCATTTGTTATGACCTCTTTTTTGGAACTATGGCTTTGGTGTTGTTGATACTTTTGACACAAATGACCATGGCATTGAAACATAAAGAAGCAATCAAAAACAGAGTTGCAATCATGCGAGCGACCATAGTTGTCACCATGCTGTAATTATGAAAAAAGAAATATCGGATGTAAGGTCCCTAAGGAAAAATATCAATGGTCTTGTAATGGAAAATAAACATTTATACTTGATGAACTGCAAAAGAATCTAAATATTTTAAAAATAAATGGAGAAATTATGAAATGCTGTTACAGTATAGTATTTGAGATGATACAAAAATACATTACATAAAAAATAGAAGAGGCAAATGAACATTTTACGATAATATAGAAAGAATTTACTTCAAGTTTTTAGAAACAGACCCAGGGCATTAGCTATTCCACAGCAGCATGAGGGGTTCCGTGGTCCTGGTTGTTAGAGCATGGCGCTGTATATCATGGAGGCTCTCAATTCTGGTCAGCAGAGGTTCCTAAAAGGAACCTAAGGTGGGTGATTTTAGCGAGAAAGTTTGCCAGCTTTTTTGCAGAAGGCCATTAGTCTCTTCCTGGGGACAATTGTAAACGTGTTCTCTCTCTTCTCTTAATTCCCAAGATAATCTGTGAGTTTAAGATATTCTGTTAAATTCCAGTTATACCTATTGCATTGTGAGAGTAAAATCCAAATACAATACGTTTAGAGAAATCGTGTAGATTATTCGGTTTAAACGATGATCTGAGCCCCCAGAAATGCAAACTATTTGTAATATGTCACTGAAGAGGTGAACTAGTGGGTTACTCCTTTTCTGTTTTGTTTATTTTTACTTATGATAATAATGTTTTTGCTTTTGTGTGTTATTCTTCTTCGTCTTTTTCTGATTAATATTATCTGTCTTTCCTTTTTATCCGTTTTTTTGTAGTAATATTGTAAATGATGATCGACCAAAGCGTGTACGAGCACTGCTAGAACTAATACAGTTTATGTGTGAAAGTATGCCAGTTTTCGTACGTAAGATTGGTGTTATTTTCCCGAATAATTTGTAATCCGGTTTCTACTCCCACAATAGATACTGGCTGCCACATTTCGACAGAAAACGTAAAGTGTCACGTAAATATCATAGATAATATATATATATATATATATATATATATATATATATATATATATATATATATATATATATATATATATATATAAATATAAAACAAAACAAAACAAAATTTTACATTAAGCGCATCTTTACTTGCAGTGATAATTTCATAACTACTGCTTTCAGCATAATTTTGTTTGACATGGCAATTATACAAATGAGAACCCGGATGAACAATTACTCTTTGGACTTTCAATGAGTACAACTTGTTTCTGTGTTTGAAAAGACAATTATATGTATTCTAAAATAAACTTTAATGAGAAAATTGAATCCATTTCACAGCGCAATGTCTACCTTTCAATTATAGATGTTTGTCTTACTTGTTTTAATTATTATCTTTATAATTATTCTACATATGTGTGTCAGAGAACGTACTTTTGAATGTCTGAATAAATACTCCTGTAATTGTTCTTGTATCTTTTTCTCAATTGCTACATCATCATCACCATCATCATCATCATCATCATCATCATCATCATCAAACTTCAAGAAACACAACCACCACCATCATCATCATCACCATCATCATCATCAGCATCATCATCATCATCATCATCATCATCATCATCACTTCCACAAACACCACCACCATCATCATCATCAGCAGCAGGATCATCATCATCATCATCATCATCATCACTTCCATATAACACCATTACCACCACCACCACCACCACCACCACCACCATCATCATCATCATCATCACTTCCACAAACACCACCGACACCACCACCACCACCACCATCATCATCATCATCATCATCATAATCACCATTATCATCATCATCATCATCATCATCATCATCATCATCGTCATCATCATCGTCGTCGTCGTGATCACTTCCACAAAACCACCACCACCACCATCATCATCATCATCGTCGTCGTCGTCATCGTTATTATTTTTGATATTATTATTAGTACTAGTATTTTATGTAAAGTAAATATCAAAAGATGATGGACAGAAAAACTTGAATTTCCCATTTCTAGGGGCGTTCGTAGCCGAATGGTTTAGAGCATCGCACTTTGAACCGTTAATTCTCTCACTTCTGGTTAGCGCAGTCCCGCTAGAACCTAAGCTGAATTGTGAGAATGTTTGCCAGTTTACTTGTGGAAGGTCGGTGGTCTATTCCCCGGGTACAATTATAACCAGGTTCTCATTGAATAATTGTTGAGTGTGGCGTAAAACTAAAATTAAATCAAAATCCAATTTCCAATAAATGTTGATGTTGACTATAGAGATAAAATATTTCTAAACACATTTCAAAAGTAGTCCTATGGGCACCTGTTATTTTATTAAATGCGCTGTTCTTTTATTCATATGAACCATATTGCATTCAAAAGCAGAAGAAACAATAATAATTGTGAACTGTAAAGTTTATTTGAATTTTAGATATATCGATGTTAGTTTTCATTTTAATGTGATTGCAGTATTTCGTAGTAACGAGGAGTGAAAATAACTGAAATCAGTGAAACTTGTATATAAAGATTCCCTTAGGAACACAATAAAACAAGTTTTTATAGGGAGGTGGTCTTTATACAGAGGTTGATTTGTACACAAATTGTACAATTGGGGACAACACAAAAATGGTCTTTATGACCGGTGGTTTTTGTACACAGGTGTTGCTAAAGCAGGTTTTACGATAACGATCATTATTGTCACTAAAACTTCATTCGTTGAGCTCAAATTTGAATTAGATATTTTAAGTTTCGACACTTCAAATAAATGTATTATCAATTTTTTTAAGGATTTTCCAGCCTAATAATCTACTTCCGGTTCAATTCTACCAAATACCGATGTTTGACAGATCGTGAATCTTCGGGAGTCAATGAGTTGTCCTCCCTATGATCAGTTCGTGTGGCGGGGTAACCGTGAAAACGTCCTCGTCTTGGGATCACTCGAATAGCCAATTTAAATGATTAATTGAATTGTCGTTTCCTTCTGTGCAGTTTGTTTAATTGTGAACTTTAACATCTGAAGCCAGTTATAGAACCTGTATCTTACTAAGCCACTCCAAAAACTAATAAATAATTAACCCACAGGTGTTTTGTAAGATAATTGACAGAGTAATCAATATCTAAGAGCATAAACGAACTCTCCGTTCCTGTATAGTTACTTAGGTATTAATGGTTGTGTTATCTTACAATTCTGATGATTTATGTCTTAAATTTACAACAAAAACTGAAATGCGATTAAATGATGTCTTATTATTTTATCGTATTACTTTCTCTGTTGAAAATGATTTATTTCTTAATAAAGAGTTGAAATTGCAAATATCAAAATGAAGCATATATCAGAATTAATATTGAATCTCGAAATAGATAAGATAATCTTTATGTATTGAGAGATTTTTTTAAATATAATTGTTCATGAGTATTTATTTCCGTACATTTACCCAATGCAGATAAAAAAGAAGTAATGTTTCATATATTAAGGCCTATAGATAGAAAAGAAAAAGAAACAAATTAGGTATGAAATAAAAGTATTAGTAACCAGTTATGTTGTTTCAGTATTGAAAATATTCACCTTCCAAGCGGACGACCCAGGTTTAAATTTCATGCATACGGTGCGCCCTTTCACTCTTGAGCATCTGAATGGTATGTTTTTTCTGTTGCTTTGTACCAGTCCATTATGGTCTGTAATGTTGAAAGGTTTGAAATGAGTCTTCGCTGAACGGTGGACATAACAACGGGTTTAACGGGGTGCTATGTTGCAGTAGGCGTGGCGCATTGAAAAACTTTTTTTCACGTTGTTATTTTCTTGCTATAGTAAACATAAATCCATCAAGTGTGTCCAAATTCAAACAGGAGGGCATGGTTGATGACACCATTTATATCATGACAATGTTTTCAAATATGAAATAAATACATACACTGTGTTTTGCTGACGAATTTGTAGTTTGCAACTAACGTACAGGTAAAAATGAAGAGGTACCATTGGAAAATACGACTAATTGGATATACAAACAGTCTCAACATGAAGAACAATTGCGAATCCTAAACGGGATGGGGCCAGGTGTCCGGAATGACAAGCACTTGGAGATCCGTTAATACCAAGCATTTTTGACAACTGAAGCAATTTTCGACTCACAGATACATTGCACATTCACCTATAATAGTAATTTTTTAAATGATTAAAGCACTTCCGGTCCAAAAGTACAATGGTATAGGCACCCAGTCATCGAAATAAGAAAATTTGTACTGATATCAGTGAAAAAAAAAATAAATAGTATATCATATTTTATTCAGTTTATCAAAGTACGAGAATTCTCGTGTTATCTTAATGATAGAAATAAAGTGGGTCATGTCAGAGGAAAGAGAAATAGCTTTCAATGACAAATACAACAAAAAGGCGCCGCGTCATGGTACGCCTTCGTTTGAAATAAATATCATTTGTTATAGTCATGGATAAATTACTCTTATATCCTAGAACACCGAAATTACCGAAATTTGCGACGGTCAGAGTGATGGCGGATTAAAGTTACCGTTGCGACGGGTTACACCTGGCGACTTTATTCTAACAATACGCATGCGTTTGTTCTTTTAACCATCAGGTGATCTATTTTGGATCATATGAAATTACATATCATCTGCAAGTAATATTTGAGCAGACGACAGCTGATATACATTTTATGCAATACGGTGATACTTGGTCAAATTTCCAAGTTCAATGTTTTTGTGTCTATATCATTCCAATAATTTTCACCTGATATCATTTCATAGGTTTTTCGTGAAATACTAGTTATTTTGAAATTGTAATAGACTTAAACCATGAGCGTTCGTTGACATGTAACTCGGAAAGTGACACAGAGACATCGATCTTAATTCTCAAAAAATGTCTACAACATGGACGCAGACATTTTGACGACCCAAAGTTGCGCGGAGAGGAAAATGAAGTTTGCATTCTGATTAGTTATCAAATGAAAATCATTAGTTTTGCCATTTTAAAGTGAAAAACAGGTTGTAACACATACATAATCATTGCAATACGTTCAAAATAATAGAATATAAAAATCTCAAATACCAAAGTATAAATCTTCAGGATGGCAAGGATGCATAATTATACAAATTTGGTGAATATTGGGCAAACACGGACCTCTGGAAATCCAGAAATGGGATCGGATGCAGGAAATGAAGTGTGGGAATTGAAAGGGAGGGGTCAAATGAGAATAAAAAGGTTCGGAATATTACCATGAAATTGTAAAGAAGTGAAATATGAATTGGAGAATTTTATTGAATATTTTGTTGTCCCAGATGTCGATTTTTCAGTGCATTATGCTTATCGGATTCAAATTTAATGTACATTGGATTAAAAAATCTTGTATCGGGAAGAGACAACAGTTATTAAATCAAAAGTCCGAACCTTATAACAGCGACAAGAACGATAGAGCAGTTTAATTTGTTTGTGTTTTTATTGTTTATTTATTTGTTTATTTCATTTGTGTTTTTATATTCGATTCAATAATTTTTCAGATATACGATGGCGGCCAGGTCGTTATTGTGTTTAAACTTGGTTAACCTCTTTCATGTTTAGCATCCAATCAAAACTAAAAAATATATCTTTCTAAAAAAAACACAGGGCAACAGAAAAAACATAAGACATTATTAGACGAACAAACGCTATTTAAAGCATATTGCAGTGTTATCCTGATGTGTTGTAGCGGAGGTCGAACCCTGCTTCTTTAGAGGTGAGACTTTCTTCACGATTAACGGTTTCAGCGGAGCTCGAACCTGTGCTGCTCTAGAAGTGAGGCTCTATTCACGATAAACGGTGTGATGTTCTTATTACTTAGGCAAGGAAGTTTCATTACACCCAGTTTCATTTTTTGTTACTATCAAAATACACGAGTTTCGTAATTATGACGCATTAAATAAACTGAGTAAGCTAAATAAGAGCTCTTTGGGTTTATATCTAGTTTATTCCATTTTAGATAAAGGGACCAATTGATATATCTACTCTGGTGATGCAGAAACATAATATGCTATCATACTAGTGTTGTCGCCAAGGAAATTGATTTTACATTCATTTGACTTAACGAACCTAATGAACAACTAGAATTAAATCCGGCAATATAACAGACAAACGTTATTAGAAGTGTACTTAGACGGAAAGAGTTTGTTTTCTTGTGTGAAGGCACCTCGAATGAAAGAGAAATGTCAATTTAGAATAATTCAACTAGCGACCTGTAGGGATTCCTTTCCAAATAGTCTTCTAGTTCGTGTCTATAAATGGCATGGCTAATCTAATTAGTTATCGGATGTTCATTGCACGAACTTAATTTGATCTGAAAATGCGACGACATAGTTAAAGATGCGGAGGAACAGTGATGCCAACAAAAGAGGATATGACAAATGCAATTAAACTGTTCATGTTTTATGAAGCTATAGCCAAGAACATCCGTAAAGATTCTCCATGTTCCCGATGTTACGATTTTATTGGTTAATTAATTAACTAATTGTCAGCAGGCATCCTCATATTTCATGATATTGTATTCTACGTTTTATGTCAGCTATAAGATTACGGGGAGATGCCTTGGATGGTATCTATCTGGGTACATTGTAACTTGTTTTTTCTCCTCGAAATTAAAAAGACTAGCCCGACAATACGCACTGTAATAATTTCAAAAGTTCATTTAAGCATTAACTGCTCTATATTTTGCCATTCGCGGTCTATATGTCTATAAATACGTCATTACAGAATAAGTAAGGTCATTCAAAGTTTCTCTGTTTAGCTTCAGCGGATGTATTGGTTTTAAGATCATAAAACAGAAAAAAAACATCTATTGACAAATGAACATATATTTTCATCAATGTACATGTGGAAACTATGATGTCATAGGTTATTTTTAAGAATGAGCCAAAGGTTTTGTTTTCGTTTTTTGTTTTTTTGTTTTCTTTAGTTGTAAAATAGTTTATTTCCTTTGCTAACACATCAGGAAAATACTTAAATGTGTATTAAATTGCATGTTTTCCTTTTTTGCACATTTTGTCAGTCGGTTTGTGTTTTTTGTGTGTGTTTTCCTGATAAAAAGATACGTTTTTAACTTTATGGTGGACACTGAACATAAAAGAACTTGAACTGACCTAAACGGATGTATGGGAAAACAATCTGTTTCACGTTTTGCAATTTCTCAGAAGAGCCTATAGAAGGCATCTGTGTCTATGAGAGAATATCTGTTGAATAATTGGGATCTCCGTGGCCATGTGGTTAGAGAATGGCACTTTAACCCTTTCAACCCTACAGACCATAATAGACTGGTCTAGATAATAGAAAGGAGCATTCCATTTAGATTCTTAGGAGTGAAAGGGTTAAAACTATGAATTCTCTCACTTCTGCTCAGCGCGCGCGGTTTCAAGTCCAGTTGGAACCTAAGTTGATTTTGTAAGAATGTTTTTCAGTTTACCGTCCCTTGTGCATTGCCACCATTTCACTGAAAAAGTTGATGATTGTGCCGTAAAACAAACTTTAAATTCTGATATAAAACGTTAAATAATTTCTTTTCATACATCGGCGCTGGTGATCAAGCATAGTGCGAAAGTAAGGAAATACATTCTATTCTGCATTTGGGACAAAACGGAAAAAAGTCACTGGTAAACATTCCTACTAAGTTAATCAAAATACTGCTCGTTCATCTATAAACTGAAATCAATAAATTGGTTTATCACTTCGCCCAAGAAGCAATTAAGCTGCAAAACCTTTGAAGGTAAAGAGTGTCATTGCATCTGGAACTTCAATCATTTCTAGAAAGATGGAAACTAGAAAAGCAACTTTCAACAGTCTTATTGACAACATTTGCCTTGGTCTGTATACTTGTAGATGAAATAATAACATAACTGTAAACATTTGGAGAGATGTGCATTTTTATGTACAGTATTTCAAATTATACGTTATGCCAGGGCATGTTCCCCTTATGAATGTTTTATTCTGAGAGCCAAACGACTCGCCAATAAATTACTTACACAGGGTTACGTTGTTGAACGCTTGAAATCGTCTCGTTAGTAGGAAGGTTTTATGGTCGATACTTAGATCTTGGTAAACAATATTAATAATACAATATGTATCCATTTATACGTCTTCATTTTTACCTTATAAAGGTATGTCATATTTATGTTTATCATATATATACTACGGCCCTCGGGCTTATATTGGAGTCCAGGGTTGATATGACATGCGATACAGATTTTGCCATGTATTATTCTCTATAATTATATTGTTAAAATACAAATGTCGCATGAATCACTTGCAAGTAAATAATTGTCATCTGGGTTCCTCAAGCAATTTTCACAAAATATATAGGAATGTAAGAAGGTTGATGCCGGTGTATATTTTTTATTTTCATATTGTATATTTTGTTATTGCACATTAATCTAAGTATTAGTAAAAAACGAAAGAAAGCTAATGTCCCGTTAGAATACGAGTATCAACAATGCCACCACTAAATTTGGTATCAGATAAAATGTTTTTGAGAAAAACTGTTTCTCCGAGAGGTATGTTATCATTAATATTTAAAACCGCCCCCTAGTTGTTGAATATATTGTCATAAGTTGGTCATAATAATCATAAGTCATTATAAATCATATACATATAAGGCTTTATACCAATTTTAATTAAAATTTGATGCTAGAAATATATGACGGACTTTAAAGTTTTATAAGCAGGCGAAACAGACAGAATAAATGATTAGTTAAAATTTAAGGTACCAAATGAAAGATCTGGGGCCCGTTTTACGAAAGGTCGTAAGTCCTAAATCCTAACTTTTAGTCCTAACTACCATGGAAACGCATCGCTGATTGGTCAGTTCCATGACAATTAGGACCAAGACTTAGGATTTAGGACTTACGACCTTTTGTAAAACGGGCCCCTGGGCATATGGAATGTGTATGTGAAATATCAAAGCCATATTTGAGCCACGTAAATGCTTATCTACGGACGCCGACGACAACAACGACGACGACGACGTTGAAGACTCGAGTATGGCATTAGGTCTCCGGACTTTCGCTAAAAATTAATCTTAAATTTAAAAACCTGTAACGGATTTTAGAATAGCCGGATAAAAAAAGTAGAGTCAGGTGTCATATTTTGATCCATTTTATATCCAATGGGTTCATTGTTTAGTTTCTTATCTTCAAGCTAAATGAATCATTAAACAACTTTACATTTGTCTGCAGCCGATACTACTGCAGCATTCTAAAAGAGGAATTTGGACTCAACACACTTTCGGGAAACCCTACACACACTCTCACCGATTTCTCTGCCTCTGAAATATTAGATTATCATAAATCCGTTCCCACTTCGTTTGGAATACCGACGACTGATGCGGAGCTTGAAATTCCCATACATTTATTGTATTCCGAAAATGCACAAAACTCTATAACACTAATTCATTGCGGGATCATCTAAGTGCTCCACTAAGCCTTTTTAAAGATGCTGGGGTTTCTAGAAGATAACATCTTCGTGGTTTTTGCGGGAAAAGTTTTCCAGCAGATTGTCGGCATTCCAATGGGTACCAATTGTGCACTTCTCTTGCCTGACATCTTTTTGTATTCATATGAAGCGGAATTTATATAGTTTCTGCACTCCAAATGAATGAAAAGTTAGCATCTCGCTTAAATTTTTCTTACAGGTATATCGACGACGACCTGTCTATAAATAATTCAGAATCTCAGAATTGCCTCGGTCAAATGTATCCTGTTGAGCTAGGGATCAATGAGACGACAGCGAGCAACACATTTACTTCTTACTTAGATTTACTCCTGTCGATTAGAAAGGACGGTCAACTTCACACCTCCTTTTATGTCAAACGCGACTATTTCAATTTCCGTATCACGAACATCCCGTTTCTAAGTAGTGAAATTCCATCTTCTCCTGCCTATGATTTTTTCATTTCACAACTTATACGTTATGCCAGGGCATACTCCACTTATGAATGTTTTATTCTGAGACCGAAATGACTCGCCAATAAACTCCTTGCACAAGGTTACGTTGTTGAACACTTGAAATCGTCGTTAAAGAGGTTTTATGGTCGATACGGGGATCTTGTTAAACAATGTGAAGTCCCCCTCTCAGGAATATTAGATAGTATTCTGGAGCACGACGATAGACAATTACTCCCTTTCGCCAATCTTATATATATAAGTAACTGATGACAATTTCACCGAACTTGACCTTTTGACTGAACTCGAGAGGTTTCCATGTAACATTTGTGACGGGTGTGACATGCTGGACGAGGACGCTGAATCCTTCCGGACACCTGGTCCTATCCCGTTTTGAGTCGCAATTGTTCTTCATGTTGATACAGTTTGTATATCTAATTTGTCGTATTCTATTGGACTAGAGTTTCGATTATCATATTGGTACTTCTTCATTTTTACTTACTTAACCAACGAGTTCCATGTAGCTACAATTAATAGTACTCCGGCTCACTCCTTGCGATTTGTTTTCGAATTTGAGACCAATTATTTAAGTATGAAGTATGCCGGGTATAACAAACTTGTGAAAATCATTATGACTGGGTCCGAGATTTTGTATATTAGCGCAAATAATGCCAGTCTTGAACACTATTTAAATTTCCAAATTTTGAATTATGATATGTTGAAAATCATTATGACTATAATGATAATGTAAGGAATAATAATAATAATAATAATAATAATGATAATAATGATGGTGATGATGATGATGAAGATGATGATGATGATGATGCGTTCTACCAAATACTTTCCAGTCGTAAATTTGTCTAGAATCTGCACATAATAAAATTATTGTGAAATAATTGATTTTTTTAATAAATAAAGTAAAGTGTGGTACCAAAATGAAATACAACTGAGAATATTTATAAATACACTAACTTTTTATATTAGTAATGTGTTCATCACACTAGAAATCCCAGGTATCACTTTCAGGTGTAATGTTCGTAGTTTCATAATTTTGCGTGTGTATCTTTCATTGTTCGTAGTTTCTGTATATACATCGTTACAGTCTAAATTGACCGGCATAGACCCACATATCTTTGAGAGAGAGAGAGAGAGAGAGAGAGAGAGAGAGAGAGAGAGAGAGAGAGAGAGAGAGAGAGAGAGAGAGAGAGAGAGAGAGAGAGAGAAGGGGGTTTCTTTCCGCGGTGTCAAGACTTGTTGTACCTAGCATGCAGTTGACATCGAAAATTTAAATGGCGGTTATGGTTACCTATTGATAATATAGCGCCCACCATATAGAATCTATTTCCACCATTGCACTTTCTGACATTGAAACATAGTTGACATAGCTCAGGAAGCATCAGCCTTGTTTACATAACGTTGTTTTTCGCAGAGAATCTAAATGGAGTTAAATCTAAGGTTTCATTCTAATACATTGATGTAGTGCATTTCACATTTTTTTTTCTGGTTCATGTTGATCTTTTAGGAAAAGGTGTACTTTAAAATATGTAATGTACTAATGCTAAATCTTAACCGTATTTATCTATATTTTTTAACTTTGGATATTGATATTTAGTGACAGTTGATTTCAAGTAAGACTGAAACACGAAGGGGTAATTAAATGTCAGAATTAAACACTGCAGCAGAAAATCAGGAAATCGTCAAAACGACAACAACAATATTGAAAATAAGAAAAAACATTAAACATTTTTAAATAAATTTTAAACACAAAGGAGTAATAAAACGTCGTAATTAAATAGTGTAGCAGAAAATCTGGCAACTAAATCATGAACAACGACAACAATAATATCGAAAATAAAAACATCACATGCATTTTGTTTTGTTTTTCAATATTATATCCATTCAACGTGATGTAAACATCTCTTTTTTCAAACTTTAAAATAAAAGTATTCAGTTCTATCGTCAGGGCTACGATCATCATCATCGCCATCATCATCATCATCATCATAAAAATATGTTTGCGCGTGAATTGAATTTCTACCCAAGTAAGCGAATAGCTTTTTCTATTATTGATGAAATTATGTTCTATTTGCAAAGTGTTTGCAACCCAAATTTCCAGATTTCGACCAACTGCCTCTGGGCATACCTAAGAATTTCTAAACAAAAAATAGGGACTGTTTCTTCGCTTAGCATATGAAGTAAATCGTTTTTTTTTCGGATGATACTCCAAACATGACACGTAAAATAACTACCATGGCCTGTGTACAGTTCAATACATGACACGTAAAAAAAAACCATGGCCTATGTACAGTTCAATATATGACACGTAAAATAACAATCATTGCCTGTGTACAGTTCAATACATAGCACGTAAAATAAATACCATCGCCTCTGTACTGTTCAATGCATGACACGTAAAATAACAACCTTTGCCTGTGTACAGTTCACTACATCTCATGTAAAATAACAACCATTGCCTGTGTACAGTTCAATATATGACACGTAAAATAACAATCATTGCCTGTGTACAGTTCAATTCATGACACGTAGAATAACTACCATGTTCTGTGTACAGTTCAATACATGACACATAAAATAACAACCATTGCCTGTGTACAGTTCAATACATGACACGTAAAATAACAACCAATGCCTGTGTACAGTTCAATACATGTCATGTAAAATAGCTACCACTGCTTTTGTACAGATCAATTCATGACTTGTAAAATAACTACCAATGCCTGTGTACAGTTCAATACATGTCACGTAAAATAACTACCATTGTCTATGTACAGTTCAATACATGACATTTTCACTATAGCTGAAAATCAGTGAAAAAAAAAAACGGCAGATGAACGAGAAACAAATATGAAACAAAAAGATAAAAAAAAAATAATGGTTGGTTTATGATTACGGCTAGATGTCAATTAGCTAATTATATCTAAATATTTCTCTGAGGCCCACACATATGCTTTGAAGTATAAACATGCTACAGATGAACTACATCCCTGTTTTCTAGGTACGTTTAGATGGAATAAATTTCGTTATATAATGCTCTATCCGTCATCGTATATATATATAAAATTGTGTATGCAGGTATTGATAAATAATAATGCAAATGACAAGATGTTTGATTTAACACAAGCCATAGACATCAATTCTATTTTAACGAACAAAAATCAATAAGTACAGATGCATGAATGTTTTGAATTCCTCTTGTGTATTTGTTGGTTTTTCCGCATTGTAACAAATTCATTTTTGATATTGTCAAAATGTCAAGACTGGTTTTAGCAAGGATCTGCTGGAGTGTCATTTATAAACTGGAAAATTTGCCAATAAATGATGATACCTGTAATACTGATACCGATGTTGATTCTTTCCAAAAGGAAACTTATACTGGGTTTTATATTGAAAATGGCAAACTTCCACCTTACCGTCAATACTGTAGATATAAGATGTTCGTAGTTTCTAAAAAAGAAATCAATACGGTATTGGAAACATTACTTTCAGATATAAAATATTGGTATAATAATTGCTTGATTAATTTTGTTTGTTTGCATTTTTGCATTATCGGTCTGAAACCACTATACATTTAAATATAAAAATGTGGTGTACAATAGATATTAAAAAGATACATGGTATAAAAATCGGCATACCCCCTGTTTGATCTTTATTTGAGTTAAGACTCGTTGTAGGCGATTTACATTTGAAATAATTAACTATCAATCTCTTACACAGAGTTATCGGTCCTTGCACTCCTAAAAAATCTCTCAACGTTTCGACTTTTCCCAACTTCTGGCAAAATATATAAATCTACTGTAGATTTTGCTCTTTCTAAAGTATCTTTTTTTGCATATATTTTTAGTGCCCACATAAAACACATACTAACTGAGGTGAAAATACTTTTTAAAAATGGATATAAATAAAGGGACTATATTTTTCAAAAATGTTCCCTTAATCTGTGTAATTTGGTTTTCATATACATTCTATTGGTAACATGACCGCGTGTTTTGGGTCTTTTTTTAGACGTTGACAGAGATTGTTGAGGGGTGCAAGGACCGACAACTTTGTGTAAGAGATTGACAAACTACAGGTGAATTTTTTTAAAAACCAGTGTCACGAACAAGTGATTATGTTGTAACGATTTTTAACAGGTAGAGAATAACGAAGATGTACCAATGGATATTTGAAACTTCAGGTCATAAGAATACGATAAATTAGATATAACAATGGTCTCAATACAAAGATAAATTGCAAATATAAAACGGAATGGGACCAGATATCCGGAAGGAGTCAGCGTCCCCTGTTAGCATGCCACACCCGTCGCAAATGTTCAATAAAAACCTCTCCAGCTCGATGACAAGGTCAAGTTCGGTGAAAAGGTCAAGCTCGATGAAAAGATCGTTAGTCGGCTCCAGATCTGATTGGCGAAAGGGAGTCACTGTGTATGGTTGTGCTTTAGAATACAATTTAACATTCTTTAAAGGGGTTTCATATTGTTTAAACTTCCTAAGTGACAATTTCAAGCGTCCAATAGAGTATTTCTATGTGAGTAGTTTATTTGCGAGTCAAATGGGTCTAATGATATAACATTCATAAGAGGAACATTCCCTGGCATAACGTATTAGTTGAAATATGAAAACGCTATAGGCAGGAGATATAACTACTCAGGAACGGAAAGTTTGTGGTATGGAATTGAAATTGTCACGTTTGTCATAAAGGGGTATGTGACGTAGACCGTCCTTCCCAATCAACAGGAGTAAATCTCGGTAATAAGCAGAAGTGCTGCTCTCTGTCGTGTCAATGACCTCAAGCTCTACAGGATACATATGGCAAAGGTTATTCTGAAATTCTGGATTATTTATATACAGGACGTCGTCGATTTACCTAGAGATACTAACTGTTTCTTTCCTGTAAAACCAGCTGTTTTATTGTGGCTCGGTTTAAAATATCACTTGAGAGCCATAGTTTTTTCTCTTAAACCAAAAGCTGGGTAAAGGATTATAGTAAGAATATGTTTAAAAGAAGTAGCAAGCAGATACGACCCGTATCTGGTCCCAAACCCAGCCCCACTCACTTGCGAGGTGAAAGGTCAAACTACAGAGTCTAGACCAGCGGTGTTACAAGCTTTTGAAGTGAACGGTCAAACTATTGAGTCAAGACAAACGGTTTTATAAGCTTTCGAGGTGGACGGTCAAACTACAGAGTCAAAATCATTAGATGTGTTACCAGCTTAAGAGCTGAACATTCAAACTATAAAGTCAAAATCAGCTGCGTTACAAGCATGGGAGCTGAAGGCTCAAAATATAAATCCAAAATCAGCGTCGTTTTGAAATTGACGGGAAACTTTCTGATACCATCGCTATGTGTCGGTGTCTGCTTTAAGACGATTGGTTGAGGTCGTGTAATTACTAAAAACGTTAAATTAAGATTCATCCATTATAAATATACTTTAAATGGAGGAAGATTAACCCAAATAATTACACTAAGGCATTGGTCATACGCCGTAAAAAATCTTCAAATTGATAATAAAAAAAACAATGTAGTATAAAATCGATAAATAAATGGGTTTGTAGAACCATGGTAGCGAAACGGAAGTTAATGTCTATAGCTCAAAGGGTTGTAATATATCATATAATCATTTTGCTTCGAGATGAGAAATATATCCTCTGGAAATGATAAAAACAATCATTCCTTAATTACAGTTATCAAAGAGTGATTTGAATCAATTTGGGGGTTGTTTTCGTAAACACACACACACACACACACACACACACACACACACACACACACACACACACACACACACATATATATATATATATATATATATATATATATATAGTTTGTGTGTGTGTGTTGTTTATGTTTGTTTGTGTTTAGTGTTTTTGAGTACAGTGTAATTACAAACAATTCCACATGAAAAAATCGTTGGCATCAATGACAATTATTTTTCTTTTCTTTTTTTTACCAAAACTGAATACCGCAAACTTAAATAAACACATAGCCATTGTCATTGTTTATTATGATACCTTTTTATAATGATAATTCAAGAACTACAGCAATTATTCTAAACATTGTGCAAAACACGTAAAGTATGAAAATAATTCATTTCAATCGTCGGAGTGTTTTTGCAATTATGTTTTAAAGAGTGTTCTTTGTGTGCGGCAAAAATCATTATGCAAAAGATGTAACATTTTCGAATTTCCTTTTTTTGCTGTGTAATCGTTTTTCGTTTTCAGTTGCATATCATCGTAATTCAAAATGACAATTACCACCACGATGTCCCGACTTGTATTAAAGAAAATAAAAAGTGAGCACCTAACACCGTGTTTTGAATATCGCCAAGTCATGAATGGTCCCTCGAGGCTCCGTTCTTTTAATGTAATTGCGAATACCTATAATAACACTGCATTCGGTAAAATTATAGTTGATAAGGGAATGTGTCTCTTTCTTTAATTTCCTGTTTGAACGAAAAAGACAATTAACAAGTCGCCCATTCTGATATATTTTTGCGTTGTTGGCCTGAAAACAAACTTTTTCTATGATTGTATGCATTAATTTTCCCTTCATAGCAACATTGATATTTTTCATAGTGAAATTATTTGGCATGGCTTATGAAACAATAACATGTAATGCTGGTTAGGAGAACAGAATAAATCATATCGAGTTTACAGCTCTCTGGGCGCTTTCCTTGAATGTATGTAATGTTAGTTTGACATCGTCCATACAATTATACAATTATCATTCATACAGTAGGGTGACAAAAGTGAGAAAACATTATTTTTCTCAATATACTGTAGAATCAGAAAATTTCTTCTGTTTAAAATTTCTGTGGTTTAAAAAAAAATGAAACAAATTAGTTGACATTAAATTTCGTTAAAGCGACATGTTTGTAATAAAGAAACATATTTATTTAGTATAACTAAGTGTAATTAACTTTAAATTTTGTCATGGTTTTAATTTTGTTGATAAATAAAAACAACGAAATTAACGGAATTAAAACCATTAAATGATAACGAGAACTTCTGATTCTACAGTATTTCATATAAACCACATTTTTTGTCAAAATAATAATACAATGTCATTTCTGATTCAACCATTTTCCATTTCATATATGTTTCATATATTGTGGTTATTGCCTGAACATGTTTTAATGTGTCCTTGTAATGTATACAAAATTACCATTAATATGTAAATAGTTCAATGAAACATTTTTTTCAGAATCAGCCCAGAAGAAAAAGTCACTTCTTGGTTTAAAACGTATGACACCATGTAGTGAGTTATTTATGGATTCTTTAGTTTATTTTTAGTTCATTAACTAAAATTTTAGTATAATTTTTACCATTCGGCATCAATGTTTTGCAGTTTCCGTGTTGGCTTTGTTATAAAATTCCATCCTTTTTATAGAACTGAGGTACAACATTTTAATGTCTCTTTTCAATAGGTATAAACAGAGATTTGTGACATATAAAATAGATTTTTTTGGTTAAAATTTCTAAATCTTGAAAAAAAAAAAAATAACCGTTATCAGCAAATATACAATAAAAGTATTTGATATTTTGAGTCTATGGTACAAATTTTATAAAAATTGCTTTAGAGATGGACCATCCAATTATGTATTGAAAAATGTGGTTTAAAATAAAAATAGAGAAAAATAGAAAAATCAGTTTTGTCACCCTTTTGTTCGCATCACACTTCTCTACATTGTTCAAAATATTTAGGGTTTGCAGATCTAGTTGGTCAAGGATTTAATCAAAATACCCGTATTTTACGTCATTTTTTCAAGTCCAAACTATTGTATTGAGAAAGAAATTGAAGCAATTAAGGATTGATTCTATATTTTTTCCTTGTCACTAGGAAATGACCTGAATGAAGACTGTGCACACTGTGTAAATTGTAATTTGCTTATAATTAAATTCCAATAACAAGTCGGTATTTTTTTTTAAATTTCAGTGTTTATTTATTGATTTTGGCAAATAATATAAACAAACAAACGCTTTAATTGCGTCGTTATGACAACCGCGAACAACACTATACTGTTGCGTCATTTTTACGTTATGATCACGACGAATCTAGGAAGAGAAGTTGATGTGTGGCTGCTTTAGTTAAAATTACAGTTATTGAAAGAGAAATTTGAAATAAATCCCATGGAGAGAGTATTAATGGTATTCCATGATACTGGAATGTTAATATATCCATTGCTTTGGATCGCCCTTTGCAGGACAAGTAGGCCGAACTGCAGTAGCGATACAGTAGGGAATAGGCCTGACTGTACTTGAATTTAAAACCGATGCTAATGCAATTGAAATTGGGACTGATTCAAAATTACCAGTTGAAATGGAAGACAGGGTGTTACTAATAGATTTTTCTGTTGTGTGATGCATTCGCGACTGTAACTTATGACCACTTTCACTACGATGACCTGTTTTTATCTTGCGTGACGTAAAACACATTTGTGTATTGCAAATGGCCGACATGTAAACAAAAAGTAGTGCCGTCCGGGGGCGTGGCTTAATTACCGTTCACGTTATTGATGTATGACTCGAATGTTTCCTGGATTGTTAACCAATGAAATCGTCGGAAATTTGTAAATTTTAATTATGTTGAATTAAACTTACATATGTTTTTTATGTATTCTCCATAGGGTCCCATGGGGCATATAAGCTCTGTTTATCAAAATGGGATTTTTTTCTCAATTTTTTCTACTTTTACTACTTGTACTTGATGTACAATAAGAAATAAGAGGCATAGACATAACAAATTTTTATATTCCTATATATATTTTGTGAAAATAAGGTAGGACCAATGTGGTATGCATACACAAATAGTAAGGTTGATTTAATTGTAAGTGAATAAATGCCAAACTGGGTTTCTCAAGGAATGTCCGCCAAAACAATAGGAATTTCAGAATGTTTATGTCTGTTTATATCTGTTTTGTTATTTAATTTTTATTAATCTAAGTAGTAAGAAGGAAAGAATTTAAAAACATAGCTAATGCATTTTAAACGATTTGTTATTCTGCAAATATATCTAAATGTTATAGTTAAGTAATGATATTTCAAAGATATTTTTGCTTTTTATTGGTCAAGTAATAGATATTATGTTCTGTCATAATTACACATCTAGATCTGCTGACCTGACGTTGGATCTGGAACAAACAGGAATTATATATATGTGGCACGCCAAAAACACATTGATAAGTAAAACCTACTTTTTCTCATCTATATCTCGTTTTTCTCAATTATATCATGTTCTTCAACATTTAAATACATTTTTTTCGATAGTTAAACGTAGTTTTTCTTTTGTGAATGTGAGAAAAATGAGATTTTATTGAAAAAAAGATGAAATAAATTAGGTTTAACTCGCAATTGTAACTCATTGACAAATGTAGCCACATTTGAATTCATCCATTCGAAAGGACCCACTGTCAGAATTTGGGAGTGTATGATTTTGAATCCAAATACATGTACTGCAAAAAATTCACATGCAATATTAACTTGCTCACCCCTCAATTACAACAGAACATCGTGCTACCTATTGATTTTGATGAGTCTTAAGATTTTCAAACGTGTTTGACTCATTAGTTGATTGCACAGTCTACCTGATTTTCACCCGTTTTCTTGTAGCGGGGGTCATCACTAGTTCATGAAATAACTATCCAAATATAGGCTGCTCTCAATTGTGCTCTTCCTGAATACCATTTTTTTTTTTACCAAAAAATAATTTTACTTTTAAAATGCAGAGTGCTCAACCACATTTTGAAACTTGATGTACATTTTTAAAGAAAACTCTTTTGTACCATCATTTTGGGGCTAAAACATGAAAATTTGACAAAAACCACATATTTCTGGAAATTATTTTTAAAAATTATCTGTTCGGATATACATTCAATCAAGTGACACATATGTTTTTATCTAAGTTCATTCCATAGCTCAAAAATTCAAAGTTCCAAAAAAATGGTTTTACAAGGTTATTTTGGGGTAAAAACAGTGAAAAATGATTGAAAATCACAGATTTTTTGGAATTATTTATTAAAATTATCTGTTCGGATATACATTCAATGAAGTGACACATATGTATTTATCTAAGTTCATTCCATATCTCAAAAAAATAAAAGTTCCAAAAAAACTGGTTTTAAAGGTTATTTTGAGGTAAAAACAGAGAAAAATGATTGAAAATCACAGATTTTTGGGAATTATTTATTAAAATAATCTGTTTTGATATATGTTCCATCAAATGACACATATGGCTATATGTAGGGTCATTTAATATCTCAAAAAAATAAAAGTTCCAAAAAATGGTTTTACAAGGTTATTTTGGGGTAAAAACAGTGAAAAATGATTGAAAATCACAGATTTCTGGGAATTATTTATTAAAAGTATCTGTTTTGATATATGTCCCATCAAATGACACATATGGCTATATGTAGGGTCATTTAATATCTCAAAAAAAAAATAAAAGTTCCAAAAAATGGTTTTACAATGTTATTTTAGGGTAAAAACAGTAGAAAATGATTGAAAATAACAGATTTTTTGGGGAATTATGTATTAAAATTATCTGTTTTGATATATGTCCCATCAAATGATATAGGGTCATTCAATATCGAATAAAACATTAAAAATTGTTTTACATTGTTATTTTGGGTACAAACAGGGAAAGGTACAGCACGGGGGGAAATTATAAGGCTAAGACAGGATTTTTGGTTTTACTTGCCCTGTATCCAATATATGCTGGGTATCCAAGTCTAGGAAATAATTAAGGTAGGGGAGACCAGAAGCAGGAAAATTATCGCATTTTATAACTACATCTCCTCATTTTGATTTTTTTTTTTCATGGATTTCCTAAAATTATGATTTTTAACAGAATCTGTGGAAATAATTAATCCATCCGAGTAATAAAGGAAGAGATGCATTAAATAATATAATTAAATATTATAAACTATAAACACGGATGTCGTTGAGTGAGGCAGATAAAAGAGAGCAGAAATTCACTGCATTAATATATAGTAGGTATCATATAACCATTTTATTATGCGTGCTATATCTTTTTACTTTTTACTGTTTACCATCAAATTAAAATAATGGACTAAAGAAAAAAACTGTTGAATTTGAAACCACTAAAAACTGTCATGGACTCATTATTCTTTTGCATTTTCAAGTCTCAATTTATTATGATTATCCTCTGTTTTTCAAGTTTACGTAGGCATTCATTTTCACTTCATAGACCCTAATGCAGATACCATAGAGGGATGTCTCATGGTATTTTTTTTTAAATATTTTTTTGTTTT
Source organism: Atrina japonica (assembly GCA_030159075.1). NCBI lineage: Eukaryota > Metazoa > Mollusca > Bivalvia > Pterioida > Pinnidae > Atrina > Atrina japonica. Next base: position 354,458 of record BROG01000400.1, on the reverse strand, counting down.
CAATTGAAAAAGAAGAAAGAAACTGTAAAAGAGATATTTTCATAAATTAATATAGATCTATAGGCCTATTTACTTTGTTGTTGAGTTACAATATTGCAAATCGTCCTAGTTAAAAAATATATTATTTTTGAAAACATTATACTGTATTGAGAGCGGGGAAATAAATATTTTAATAATTGAACTGATAAAAATGTTCGTCTTATTGAGATTTGAACTCCTGACCACCGATTTTTAAAACCACGACCGAACCGCTGCGCCATTGTAAATTATACTTCACACACTGCTAAATATTGCATAGAAGGCTAGATCAGGATCGTGTTTAGACAATGCCGTTCGATGGTTTCCAATAATTTCTGTATTTTATTTTCAATGTTAAAACATACAATATTTAATTGCTTCTTTCTCCATTATTATTGGCCTGTTTTGTGTACGATCTTTACAATGAATATGTCTATTGAGTCGGGTATCTGCCTCCTCTGATCACTAGCCTGCAACTGCAGTATTAGTAGCCAAGATACTACAAATTCTAACCAGTAACCTACTCACGAGGCAACAACAGTAGATGTACTGTTGCTGAATATGCCTAGATCTGTCTATTTATAAAAAATGTTATTTCATAGTGTTTGTTAAAACAAACTAAGACAATAAAATTAAATGTTTTAGAGGGTGCCGGGTGCGATACGTCCAACTGATTTATGACGTTGCAGACGATAGTGTAGGCTTAGTCTAAAGTAGGTTGAGTCCCAGAAAAACATCTAAATCTAGATTGTGTATTCAGAAAAAAGATAAGAAACCAAACTCCTAATTTTTCTTTGTTATCATTTAAATTCCATGTAGATATCTTTTTAAGTAAATATTGTGCACTGAACGATTGATTTGTACGTTTACATATGTAAAATAGGTCATTCCGGATTGCTCCTTGGTTTAGTATAATGTTAATTTCCATCAACAGCACACTTTCTGATCCAAAAATTCTCGCTTGAAAAAAATCTCTTTGTTGATAAGATTTAATGGACTGCAGTTACTTTTTAGACCAGAGGGTGTGCTTTATATGAAAAACGCGATCAAAGTAGAAAAAATGGAGATTTCTGCAGAAAACTAGTCCAATATCGGTTTTGTCTATTATAGAATTCAGCAAGATGACGTTTTGGCGGGGAAATTTTGGCATGATGCGATAGTACCAAGCCTTGACTAACCTATGATAACAATTTTATTTCAATTCATTCTACTTTAATTTTTAAGATATCACAGGGCCTATATCGCTAAACATGGATCTTGTCCTTAGTTGATGTTTACTAAACCGGACATACAAAATGTGTGTATCATATATGATACGTTGAGTGATAAAAGAATAAATAGGAGGTTATAACTACGACATAATGTATTTTCAAATTCTAACATTTCTGATCAAACACATTGAAATTAAAACAGATTCATTGTAAATAGTGCTTCCTTCCATAAATATGTAATACTTACATATTAATGACATAGTATATAACATTAAATAAAATCCCAAGATTCCATTTTCAGGAAAAAGGCTACATCACGTCCATTACCCCTACCAAAGTTTGTAAATTATGCATTCTGATTTCTTAAGTGTGTGTGTGTGTGTGTGTGTGTGTGTGTGTGTGGCCTTGACCTTTGACCCAAAAACATTTAAATTTTGTAAACATTATCCTTAAATAATTCCTAACAACTTTCTTATACATCTTTGTATGCAAAAAATCAACCATTTCTAAAGCTGTCGATGTTACTTAAGCGCCCCCTTGTGGCTCGCATTCGGCAGATTTCGTCGTCATTCACAAACTGTTTAGATATTCACTTGACAATCATGGATACGAAATTTGAATGTCATCTAATTATTCGTTCATTCTAGTCAATGTAATTGTTATGGAGTTCCGTGAAATTTTGACATTTCATGACAAATAAAATTTTTAGTTTTACATAGGCCCTATGGATATAATATGATATGGTGAACAATTTATCCAACTAAATTGGAAAAATATCAAGCCAATGATATAAAAATTGGAAATGTATCATCTATGATACAAATGTACGTGTTACCACTAATACCCATTGTATCATATATGATACATTTTAAAAATCACACTTAAATTTATTTTTTCGACTTTTTTGTCATTGAACTCTTTAAATGTCTCTAAAAGTAATAATTTACCAAAATATCAGAATTTTTAAACAAGTATTTCTGGTAGTGCGTACTAGAGGGTTAGGAATGTTTTATTCTGAGAGCAAAACAACTTGCTGATAAACTACTTATACAAGGTTGCGTTGTGGAACGCTTGAAATCGTCGTTTAAGAAGTTTTATGGTAGATACGGGGATCTTGTTAAACGGTAGATACGGGGATCTTGTCAAACATTATGACGCCCCCCTCTCAGTAATATTATATAGTATTCTGGAGCACGACCATAGACAATGACTCCCTTTCGCCAATCGTGCTTTTCACCGAACTTGACCTTTTCACCAAACTTGACCTTTTCACTGAATATGACCTGTTCATTGAACTAGAAAGGCTTCCATGGAACATTTGCGACGGGTGTGGCATGCCAACAGAGGACGCTGACTCCTTCCGGACACCTGGTCCTATCTCGTTTGGGATTCGCAATTGTTCTTCATGTTGAGACCATTTGCACATCTAATTCGTCGTGTTGTGATATACTTTGGCGATATTCGTTTATTCGGCGAGTTTCGATTATTAATTGGTATTTCTTCATTTTTACTTGGGCACACGGTCATAACGGTAAATTAATCCAACATAAAAAGTATTATGATTGTGTGATCAGGAAGTTATGATTAAAACTCTTTCAGTAATGGGCGTTACTAAAGTGCGCAGCGGTAAATGGTGAGAGAATACCGAATTCATCAATTTTAATGGGGAATGTAGAATCGAAACTGTTTGTCCGTCAGTCGCTCGCTTCGTCACTCAAATATTTGGGGAGATATAGAGAAAATTGTTCACTCAGATATTTTCATACTAAACATATCTAGTCACCTTTTTAAAAGTATGGACCTAAATTATTTTAAAGGTCAAAGGGCAAGGTTGCAAGTAGTTTTATCAAATGTCATTATACTGAATTCATATTTCGATTGCGATTGTGAAGTTAAATAGGCAATGCATTGCACTGAAAAGTAATACTTCGAATGTATCAAGACCAAAAGTTCAAAAGGCAGTGTGCATTTCAGCTATAAATACACGTTATAGATCTTCTTGGTAGTTACTCATATTGTGTGAAATAGATGGAAATGTCAAAATAATCAATTAATTAACCAATATATATAAGTTTGCACAAAAGTAATGTGATCTTGATCTTTAAAATCCGTAAATCAGATTAAAAACTCAACAAGATTTCGTGACATATATTGTAAAACGAAACCATGATAACGACCCCTTTCTCGCGAATGAAAAAAAAATTGTGAGTAGTTGACGTCAGTTTTACGTATGTATCTTGATATCATTTTTTGATTTTCCAGGCGTTTTACCATGCTAATTCATGTTCCCACTTTACGGTAAAAGCCAAAGGTAATTCAAAAAGTGGGAACGTGATATATGAGAAAAATGATCAGATCAAGGAAAACGAAAAAAAAAACATATTAGAGAAGAAATAGAAGAAGGTGTAATAGATTATGCTGGTGATGATATTGACCATTAGGATTTGGTGTAATCTTGTTAGCTCCACCTCTTTGAATTTCTCCCCAAAAGACGGTTAAAAGAACAACAGATGGTGGGATATTCAAATCGCCTTGCGTCCGTGGTCCGGAATCAGTCCGTCGTCCGCCGTCCGTCCTTAAACAATTCTTGTTATCGCTATTTCTCAAAAAGTACTGAAGGGATCTTTATGAAATTTGACATATAGGTTCTCCTTGAGATCTAGTTGTGCACTATACAAATCGCCTTGCGTCCGTGGTCCGTCGTCAGTCCACTGTCCGTCGTCCGTCCTTAAACAATACTTGCCCTACACTTAAGTCATATATATTATTGATATTTATTGGTGTGGTCTTTGGGGTCCTGCCCCACCCACTGAAATATATTTTTACTTATAACTTAGAAACCGTTCACAGCCCCACCCTTCAACCTTTAAATTTGGGATTGTTATGGGGTCACACATTAAGTGGTTCATATTCAGGTCCCGCCCTACCCCCTGGAATTTATATTTTTGCTTATAAATTAAATACCGTTCACATCCACACCCTTAAACCATACATATTATTGATCGTTATTGGGAAACACATTCAGTAGTTATTGAAGGGATCCTTGGGGTCCTGCCCCACACTCTGAAATATTAACTTTTACTTATAACTTAAAAACCGTTCAGAGCCAAACCCTTAAACCATATATATTTTTATTGTTATGGAGAGACACATTTAGTGGTGCATATACGGGTCCTGCCCCATCCCCTGGAATATATATTTTCGCTTATAACTTTAAAACCATACACTGCTCCACCCTTAACATATATATTATTATTTGGAAACACTTGGTGTATGTGGGGACTTTGGGGTCCTACCCCACCCTCTGAAATATTTATTTTTACTTCTAACTTAAAACCGTTCACAGCCCCACCCTTAAACCATATATATATTTTATTGTTATGGGGAGACACATTTAGTGGTGCATATATGGGTCCTGTCCCACCCCTGGAATTTATTTTTTTCTTATAACTTAAAAATAATTCACAATCACACCTTTAAACCATATATATTATCTATTGTTATGGGGAAACACATTTAGTTGTGCAAATTGGCGTCCTGCCCCCTCTAAAATATACATTTTTACTTATTACTTAAAAATCGTTCACAGCCCCAACCATTAACCATATATATATATATATATCATTGATTGTTATGGGAAAACACAACAATAGTGTATGTGGAGGTACTATTCAAACCCCTGAAATATACTTAATACACTTTGCTACATTTGATATCAAAGCAGGGACCAGCGAGACATATTATTACGTGTAATTCTTGTTTTATTCAATGCAAATCATGACCAGCATTTTCACTCTTAGAGGTTGACAGATATGGTTAAGCTATCTTGGATTATAGCAGTTTATATTTGGTCATGATATAATCGTGTGAGAAAGCACTTGACAAATATTTAGGTTTTAGTTCAAATTCATTGTTGAGCCACAAAATAAGAGAAAAGAACATTCTGTCACAGATCAAATGAAGAACATTCGATGGTTGGCGCCAATATCCCTCTGGGATCTCTCTCTCTTTTTTTTGTTTTTTTGTTTTTTGTTTTGTTTGTTTGTTTGTTTTTGTTTTTGTTTTTGTTTTTTTTTCCTTTGTTACTACTTAGATTGCTATATACAATAATTTAAAAGAAATATACAATGGCATAAAAATTCTTAAATTCCTATATATTTTGTGAAAATTGCTTATGAAAGCCAGTTATGGCACTTTTTTGATTGCAATTGATTAACTCTATGAGTCTTACTATTTGTATATAAATACCACCTTATTTAAACAAAATATATAGGAATATCAGATTTTTATGCCTGTGTATATTTCTTGTTTGTTATTGTACACCAAGCACAGGTAGTAAAAGTAGATAATATTGTTTAGTATACAGCTGTATACAGCTAATGCCACAAGTTACAATATGGGGTTCAACCTACCTCAAATGCTCACTGACTGCAAGACATAATTAAAATGAGGAACCGAGACGATGATGATGATGATGATGATGATGATGTAAATGTGGTGGTGATGCCTCTCGCCTTCAAGGCATCACATCGCCTTCAGTGTAAATTGTGATCTATTTCAAGGTAATAGGAGAATCAAAGGCAGAAAAGTGTTACGTTATATAAGAGTACAGATCAAGTCACACCCAACCTACATTACGGTAACACATAGATGTTTATTTTTTTTCTATTTAGCGAATGAATTTATTGCCAGGTTAAAAAAAGTAATAGCATTCTAACTGGTCATCGTCCTTGTTAAATCTATATAAAAATATTCACGAAACATAGATCTAACAAAAAATGACGGAAATCGATATAAGAGGATTAATAGAAATAACACTTTCATGTTTTTCTTATTATGAAAATTTGATATTCACAATGAAAACGTATATAAAACAAAAAAGAAGCTGATTTCAAACAAAACTCATAAATAAATCAACACACAATCGAATACACACAGATACTCACACACACACACACACACAGACATATATATATATATATATATATATATATATATATATATATATATATATATATATATATATATATATAGGTAGGTAGGTGAACTGAAAAATTATGATTATTTTGTTCCACTTTGTTTGGCTGACAGTATTGCAATGACACAGTTCAATTGTTTTACTTTGCCTGAAGCTAGGGATTGAAACAGTGAGCAATTCTGGTGTAAAGCGATGGGTGCTTTTATATCAAGTTTCTCATTGCCTGAACTTTGTATATTTTGTGCAATGAAATTCTTTCCCTCCTTTTTATTTTTTTAATATAACTGGGTGTCTTGTGTGGTATTCAGTGTATATCGCTACCGAAGCCTACAGTACTCGTACCACATCTATTTGCCAGAGACAACTAACGCATAAGGTAAATTATTGACTTGTGGTATTTCTTTTTTGTATTAATTGAACAAATTGTTGAATCCAATATTTTTAAAGGATCAGTTTTTTTTAACTAGATTCATATGTTAAATTAATCGTCTTATAATTGTACAATTGTATGCCTTGTCAATGACTGAATTCTGTCTCAGTGTATGTTGCTTTGTCTTTGTACAGATTGCCGTTCTTTTTATAGAAAATAAAAGAGCTCATTGAAAGAAACTTAAACTGTACTTTGTTTTGGGCGTCGTTAGTTCTACTGTAGTGTTAAAACAACGGAACGGTTTTCTTGTACACTGATGACAACACAGGACTACAGGGATTTTAAACTGGAAAACATCACAGTTTACCTATAGATCAAGGTAACATACCGTATTAGCAGAAATTTTAGCGGGGATTCAATTTTGGCATTATTAGCGAGGTTGCTGAGATCGCTAAAATTAAATATCGCTAACAACTCATTCCTAATTGTAGATAAAAAAAATATCCTTTCTAACTCAAAAAATCGTTAAAATTACTTCTCGCTAAAATTATATACCATATATTAGGACAAAACGCTAAATTTGTGTCTCGCTGAAAGTTCCACTTATACGGTATGTTCACAACGATAAATTTATTATCCCAGTAAATTTAGATAAGATAAATGCTACAGAGAAAGAGAAATAAAACATAAAGGGAAACTTTTTATAGATAACCAGGATGTATTTTCCAAATCCGATATAGATATCGGATACACAACAACTGTGAAACACAAGATCGAAGTAACAGATGATAACCCTGTAAACCTACCTGTCCGAAGGATACTGCCGAATCAATTCCAGTAAGTAAAACAACACATAAGAGATTTATTAGAGACAAACATCATTTGTGAAAGCACAAATGCATATGCTTCACCGATAGTGATCGTAAGAAAAAAAATATATTGAGATTATACTGTGTGTGGATTATAGAAAACTAAATTCTAAAACAGTGAAAGATGCTTTTCCATTGCCAAGAGTAGAGGAATCTTTTGACATTTTAACTGCATCAAAATTCTTTTCAACTCTATGTTTTACATCAGGATATAATCAGGTTGTCATGGAAGAATCGGATAGGTGTAAAACTGCATTCACGACACCTGGCCTGCATAAATATAACCAAAAGTCATTCGGTGTTTGTAACGAACTCGCAACATTCCAGTGTCTTATGCAACATTGCTTTCGTGATGAAGTATTTCAACTTCTATTCATCTTTTTGGATGATATAATTGTATTCTCAAAATCAATTGAAGAACACATTGAGAGACTCCAAATAGTTTTCAAGCGTCTATGTCATCTCGGACTAAAAATAAAACTAAAGAAATGTGATTTTGTCAAATGTAAAGTTAACTTCTTGGGACATACGGTTTCAAATAAAGGCATATCAACAAATAGTAATAAACCAAAGCTATCAGTAAGATGAAAATAACTAAAGAACATTCTTAGGACTAGCGTCATACTACAGGAGATGTATTAAAGCAATTGCCAGTTAGCTTCTACTCTGTACGAACTGTCAAACAACTCTTCAAAGAAACTATTTCAATCGAATTGGAATTGCAAATATGCTGAACCGTTTCAAAAACTGAAGGATATGCTAACATCAGCCCCAATTCTAGGATATGCAGATTACACTAAACTGTTTATCATAGAAGTGGATGCAAGTTTTAGTGGATTAGGAGCTGTACTTTCCCAAGAATATGATGGGAAAAATCACGTTATTAGTTATGCAAGTAGACCTTTGCGACCAAATGAAAAAAAAAAACGCGAACAATTATAGCTCACGTAAACTTAAATTGTTAGCATTGTACTGGAGCGTAAAGGAAAAATTCTTTTTTATCTTATTATCTTTGTGGGATCTACATTTGCAGTTTACACAGACAATAAACTTGTTTATTTACAGGTCTCAAAGTTGGGTGCATATGAAGAGAGATTGGTGTCCCTATTAGCATTATTCAAGTTTGAAATCAAATATCGACGAGGAATACATAATTCCAATTCAGATGCACTTTCTTGTAAATTTGAAACTGATTAATTCTACGAAGATGCGCTATTGAAAATGTTCCAAGACAAAAGAGATAACAGGTGAGATGACTGGAAACCACAAACTTTGAATGAAATAAATTGTGAGGAAATGCAATTCACATTACCTGTTCAAAAGCCAGACGAATTGAAAACATTGCAATCAAAGGACAAAGTTATTAATCAGTTCATGGATTACTGAAAACAAGGTGTTTATCCAAACAAAGAAAGCAGACAGGATCGTGACAATAAAGTGATTGTTCTATTACGACAGTAGAATAGATTAAGTGTCGATAATGGGATTCTGTATAGCACATTCTGTGATCCAATCAAAGGTGAAACTCGCCAATTAGTTTTACCGGATTCTTTGAAACGGAATTTTTAAATCACTGCCATGATAATATAGGTCACCAAGGAATTAAAAGAAAGATGCTACTGGCCCGGAATGTTTAATGACATCAAAACATTTTGTAAAAATTGTGAAAGGTTTAATTTGGCAAAAGACGAGAATCTAAAAGTAAAAATTACTAGTTTCATAACGGCTACAAATATTGGCAATAGACTTTATGGTACTCGAACCATCCCACGGCAAAGAAAACGAATGGTTTTACCGTGAAAGAGTACAACATTCACAACAACTGCGTAAACTGTACTATGGAAGCAAACAGTACGATTCAATTTAATGAATGTATTGAAAAAACATCACAATAATATAATTTCAATTTTCAAACATGCAAAGATTCATTTGGAAAATATTGCAGCAAAACGTAAAGCGAGACATGATTGTTCAATCATAGATCCTGAAAGTAGAAGTAGGAGATTTCGTCTATGTTCGGAATAGAGCATTCACGGGACGACACAAATTCGATGATCTATGGGTAAAGAAACAGTTTATAGTAAAAAATGTGCAAGATATGTGTATACAGTTCAATCATATGATGGCCAACTACAAACAATCAATCGCCGTGATATAAAACTTACATCAAAAGATAAGAAAGATGATTCTGACTGTGATACTGATAATGATATTGAAAAATGTAAACGTTTGACGCGAAGTGTTACTAAAACAGTAATTCAGCGATTCAGGAGAGTATATCGAACAGTTGTACAGAACACTTTGTGTAAAATATGATAAACTTTGTGAGACATTATATAAATATTACATTCATGAGAGGGCGATCTTGCAGATTTTCAACCCGAGGAAACATTGTTGACCAAGGGGTGAAAATATGCAATATCACCCTCTCATGAATGTAATATTTATTTTATTATACATAGTGTCATATTTGTTGCTTTATCATATTACCATAGATATTTGACATCTCAACTATTTACCAGCAAGCTAAAAAGTACAAAACAAATAGCCTACTGTAAATATTTTGGCTACGGCGAAAAGCTCTCACTGAGACGAACCGTACGCGCATTACGTTGGCGCATGTGACATTTTTTTAATGTCACGCTGGCTCACTGAGACGAAACGTACGCGCATAACGTTGGCGCATGTGATATTTTTCGGGTATAAAGCGATTAATTCTTTTATACCAAGGTTTTCATTGACTTAACTATGTATATTTTGTGCAATGAAATTCTTTCCTTCCTTTTTATTTTTGAATATAACTTGATGCCTTGTGGTCTTCAATGCATATTTCCACTGAAGCCTACAGTACTCGTACCACATCTACTTGCCGTAGTCATCTATGTGCATAAGGTAAATTATTGACTTGTAATATTTCTTTTTGCCGGATTTGTATTTATGTCCTGGACATTCTAAATATTTATACTTTGGTATCTGAGATGTTTTATATTTGTATCAATTGAACAAATTGTTGAATCCAGTATTTAAAGGATAAGTTTCTACATTCATATGTTTAATTAAATAAATCATCCTGTAATCTTTAAAACATTTATTTTTAATGTAGTATTGAGCCATATCGGGATATATAATATCACTGATACTAAATTCAATCATTATACATATATATGTTTCACATAAAACCGTCGTCAATACCTTACCATCTGAAATTTCAATTCTGTCAGTGATCACTTGATGGTTTTATCCAATTATATTAATTAACTTCATTTTTGTCGTCCTTAATATCATGATTTAGCTCCATTCTGTCACATCTACCATTAAATTTTCTCGTTCACAAAAGGATATAAATTCTTTTTCTCTCAGAATATTTTTTATATTTTCTAAAAACAATCCCTTACATGATGTGAAAAGATCTAGAGGGGGAATCACACACGCGCGCACACACACACACACCTTAAATAGTGTGTGTTGGTGAGTTTGCATGCGTAAATGTCTCTGTTTGTGTACACGTTCGTGTGTGTGTGTTGTTTATGTAATTTTAATCATTTCGTCCCAAGGTAGGAAAATGTCCTGAAAATTAAATTCATTTTTGTCCGTGTCGTTAGTCATTTTAGTGCTGTGTTGTAGGAGGGTGTCCCGGCTCAAGCGAGATCCAATGGATGCTTATTTTATAAATACCCAACGAATTTGGTTAGATCCGCGAACACCGATAACTGGCCCCTAGTTCGTTACGCCGGATGACGCGGAATGGGTTTGTCTGTGTACTGTGTGTGTAAACAAAAACTCAAAGACAGATAATCGCAATAAATAAATGATTTTATTATAATAAACTAAAATGAAATAATAACAAAAGTATAAAGAGCTCGACGACGGGTAACAAAATAAAACTGTGTATCTGAAAAAAATAAAAATTAATAGGAGTGAGAAGAGTACATGATACTACATCTAAAGAAAATTACAACAAACCAATGCATGTAGACGAAACTGAGTACGTCAACAACTGTAAAAGGTAAGTATTTATTACACCCCTCCTCCTAATCAACGGGAGTAAACTAAATATCAACTTTTATTATATAAATTAAAAATAAACGGTTTCTGATTGGATAAGCCGGTATTTAACCTTTCAAAATATATCTACATATTCTATGGAAAACCAGTGAATATCATTTCAAAAAATAGAATATGGAAATTCCCTTTTACATTATTGGAATTACTCTGATTGTTGCTTACATTGTAGGATTAGTATATACATGTATCTAAATATTTATATAATAAAACAGCTATGGACTTTTGAGTGTTGTGATATTGACCAGAAAACCGATATTGAATATTGGAATTCAAATTCGATTTTTTTTCGGTTCATAAAAAATAGTTATGAATTTATGATACAATCCCATGCCAGTCTACTGTCATATGGCCCAGAGTATCTGATTTGCATACGACCTACTTATGCATGAAACAGAAAGAACTATGGGTGCTGTTTTATCAACTCTGCATTTACCCACACAAACTTTTACAAATTTTTGTATTGCAGTAAATGGGTAAAAGTTTTGTTAGCAAACCAAAAATTTCAGCATATTCACAATTCAGTTATGTATGGTAAAATTAAAAACATTGCTGTAAAATACAAATATGATGATTAAGTAAAATATAATAAATTTAACAAAACCCCAGTTTCAGTGGAGAGCAAACGGCTTATACAATGTATATGTTTTAATCACTGAAAAGCAAGATGGCTGCATGTAAACGACATTTGAAGCGTGTTATAATAACAATTGGGAAATGGAATATAACTGAAAATAAGTCAAAACGTGTTAATTGCTGTAAGAAAATAAGACATTAATAGTACAATACGAATTGAAAAACAAAAATAAATAAACTAATCAAACTAGCATCCGCTACAGCTGTTTTTAATTCGATTCATGACTTGTATCTCCTAGATCTTATATAGTCTATATAGTGCTGCTGGTTAAAGTATTGAATATAAGATGAAAACCGACTATTATGTGAAGATATTGGATTGTCCGAGGCGTCAATATCTTCAGATAATAGGCGGTTTGATGCTTGTATCATATTTAAAACATTTTGATTACTGTTCTTACATCCGATTAATTTCCTTTAAGGAGTTCCACTAACTGGTTGGACTACTACAGTAGTAGTAAACAGTACTCCCATCGTTTTCACATGACTTTTTTTTTTTATTTCATTGTGAACCTATTGCACTGCTACAAGTCAAGAACAAATGTGTAGGAGTAAGGAAATTTCTTTTTCAGCAATGTATGGTTCGATGACATTCTGGTCCACCTCTTACAACAAACAATAGAAAAACTGTGTAAAAAAGACAGGATTCGAAGGATTTATTCTAATCACTCCCTGGGAACTACTACTGCTGTACCCATTTGTATTAAGTGCAGGCATTGACGAACAGTTGTTATAAGAAAAAACACATGGATAATGCTGTCAGAAGTTAGAAGAGAACATCAGAACAATTAAAACTAATTGACAATATTGTTCAAAACAGGTAAATGAAAACATGCGAGATCAAAACATTTTCTGATGATATGGAACATGAGAAAAGTGACAAAAACCCCAAAGAATTAATACCGGTATAAAGGCATATAGGTTATCTGTATATGTGAAGTTTCCTTAATTTTTCTGATTAAGGAAGTGTTTCTTATTTCTTTTTTAACTTTGTATAAATTAGATTTTGCGATTTACTGTCCATAACATCATCAGTTTCATAGTTAAGTTTTAACTTTTCAACAATAAATTTTGGAGACAATTTATCATTATTCTATGTTCTATTCCTTCTTTGTATTTATTTTTTTACCTTTAGATGTCCAATATTTGCAAAATATTGGACACTTAAAGGTAAAATACTGGACTGATTGATGCAGGTGTTACCTGTCCATTCTTTGAAATACTGGACGACAGAAAACAAAAGATTACGTCATTAATATATATATATATATATATATATATATATATATATATATATATATATATATTAGGTGTGTTCAACATATGAACATTTCATATACTGATGTAAACTACTCACTGACAAATTATTGACACAGGGATATCGAAAACCGCGTTCGATGTCAACGTTCCCCAAATTTTACGGTCGGTAAAACAGTCTTTTTTGCGATTTCTGTTTCACTAGGTGAAATGTTGAGTTGCCTTTTCGTTGACGGTTATTGAGACGTCTGTAACTATTGTGACGAGGATTCGTTCTTCGCGTATTTCATTTGGACTTGACTGTGGCCTCAACTCACGGCGGGTGTGACCGGTCGACAGGTGATGCTTACTCCTCCATGGCACCTGATCCCACCTCTTGGTTTCCAGATGTGATGTTTTATATATCTATACATTTAACAGAGAAAGTGTACGGACGCTTCCTCTTAATCTGTCACACACAGCTAAACGGGCACGCCAGCTGAACACACACTAACGCACACATACTACCGCACAAACACTCACTAACGCACGCACATACACATGCAGAGACACACTAACACACAAAGACAGAGACAGACAAACACAGACACACTAACGCACAAATACTACCGCACACACACTCACTAACGCACGCACATACTCTGAAACACATACACACGCAGAGACACACTAACACAAAAAGACAGAGACAGACAGACAAACACACAGAAAGACACTAACGTACACATACTACCGCAACCACACTAACGCACGCACATACTCTCATACAAATATACACGCAGACACACTAAAACACAAAGACAGACAGGCAGACACATACAGACACACTAACGCACGCACACACTCTCATACACATACATACACACGCTAACGCACGCACACACTCTTATACAAATACACACGCAGACACACTAATACACAAAGACAGACAGACTCGCCAGACACACACATACGTCATACACACACACTAACGCACGCACAAACTCTCTCATATACATACATACACACACTAACATACGCACACTCACTAACATACAAACACACCCACATTCACATATATACACAGAGACAGACAGACCACACACACACACACGCAGAGACAGACAGACCACACACACACACACACACACACACACACTTAACCCAGTTAGTTCTATACATCATATTCTTCACCCAATCGGGGAGACTGAAGGAGATTAGAAATATTTAAACATAATGTTATCGATCACGCATATTAGAAACTGATTAAGCAGAAAGGAACAGCAACAAAGTAGGAACGATAACTTTAGTTAGTGTTATTTTATTGTTATGCTTTATTACCTAAGTTTAAACTCGTCCAGGTCAAGAAAGCGTTCACAAAACTCCAACCCACAAGGTTATATGGATTTTTACTTTACTCAACCAGGTGAACAATCAATAAAAATATATACTATTACGATGGTTTTTTTTAACAAGTAGGCCCTACCTTTCGACTAGAACAATGTCTGTTTCCCTGGTCACAATTACACTTGTCAAGTATTACGGTATTGATTTGGATTTTGCTATACATTTAGATTTATTATTTGGCCTTGTATGATACCACTTTCTCCTTAGAAAATATGCATCTTTTATAAATTGGAGCACAACTGATAAAGGCCAATTTACAGAAATAATCGTATTGAGCATTATAACTTTGGTACTATGTTTATAATTTTTGTTTTGGTCAAGGACTGACTTTTTTATACACACATAATATGATTACACACATGTGACGAGGTAGTCAAAGGGTCACAGATACATACGCACAATTACAGATGTCAAGTATGACCGAATATATTAAGTGTTAAGGAAGAATTATGCACCGATGTCCTACATGAGAAAGGTGATAATTGCATTGATTAGTGTACGGATATCACGGATATTTTAAAGTGGTATTAGCCGTGTTTAAAAAAATAAATATTTCGATTTTTTTCCCTTTCTACTACATGTAATTTGAATTTTGGATGTTGTTTAACGCCACACTAAATTTTTTTTAGTTATATGATGGCGACCAGTTTTTAATGGTGGGGAAGGGACCCCGTTTACGCGGGAAGAGACCATCGACCTTCCGCAAGAAATCAGCTAAGGTTCCAGCGGGGCTCGAAACTGCGTTGATAGGAAGTGATAGACTTCATTATTAAAAGCGCGATGCTGTAACCACTGGACCACAAAGGCCCATCTCTTCTACTTGTACTTGATGCATAATAAGAAATAAGAGAAATAGACAGGGATACAGAACCGTATATTCCTATACATTTACGTCCAGTGTGGTGTTATTCCTGTACCAAAAGTAAGGTTGAATCAATCAATTGTAAGAGAATAATTGCCAAACTGGGTTTCTCAAACAATTTTCAAAGAATATATGGGAATTTAAGAATGTTTAGGTCTGTGCACATTTCTTATATTCCTACATATTTTGTGAAAATTGCTTGAGAAAAAAAGTTTTGGCACTTTTTTATTGCAATTGATTAATTCAAACTTACTGTTTATATATGAATACCACACTGGACCTGACCTTATTTTCACAATATATAGATTCGGAATATAAGATTTTAATGCATGTGTATATTGGTTATTGTACATCAACTTTCAGAAGTTAAAGTAGAAAAAATCAAAATATTTGTTTTTGGTAATTATTAGTTATCAATAGACAGCAATCTGCTAGAGTTATTTCCCTTTAGCGACCATGTTAAAGGACAACATATATAATTACAAACAACCAAATTAAGTGAAGTATTCTGGTGTGAAAATCCTTTGGAAACATTTTTTTAGATACATAAACATTTTTTCTGCTCTTCATTAATCTATGCAACTGATTTTGAGAAAGTTTTGATGTCCATTTCATTATTTATATGTTATCCAATTTTGTTGCTGAAAGAAAAGAAACTCGAGCTCAGCAAGTTGACCGAAAAAATATGTCTGCTAAAGGGGAATAACTCTAACCAAACATTGATCATGAAAAGCTATCAATGAAATGTATTCTCATCCAAACATTAAAAATGTATTTTAAAAATATAGAGTTTACAAATGTGGCATAATAAATGAAAGTTGGCTTTATATTTACACACTCCCATAAAATATATTGTTGATCAACGGGGGATGATGGAGTAATGATTTTAACTCTAAAGCTCAAGACTGCTTGATATTTGCAAAGCGTTCAAATGTGTTTAAAATGTGTTAAAGGGTACGGTGGCTTTTTAGTACACAAGTCGTTATAACGAGAAAACTATTTTGTTACAACGAGAAAACTATCTCGTTATAACGAGATAATTAAGTCGTTATAACGGTTAAACCTATCTTGTTATAACGAGATAATTAAGTCGTTATAACAAGAATATTATTTCGTTTTAACGAGATAACTTTCTCGTTATAACGAGAAAATTTTAGTCGTTGTAAAGAAAAAAACTATCTCGTGATAACGAGATAATTTAAACGTGGGAAGCAGAGAAAACAAGAGTCGATACTTATTAGAAGTCAATGGATACCGAACGGAAGCCGATTTACAAAGTCGACTTATTAGAAGTCAATACCCAGATTTATCAACTAAAGTACATTTGTATATGTGAAGAAGTGATAGTATAGTGTTTGAGGTTATAACTCTATTCTAATTTTTTCCAACTTGAACAAATATTTTCGAGTGAATGATGTTGCATGACATGGTCTATTCAAAGCATGAAGTGTGAATCTTATGACGAAAAAATACTGAACGATTAACGATGCTACTGATGATAGTAGGCCTACAGGCGTGCACTATTTCAAACACTTGATCTCTTTAATTATTGATGTTTTTCTTCAAATTTGCAACTTTAGTGTGCAGACAGAGGTTGCAAAATAATATACATGTATGTAGAATATTACACATTTATTTCTATAGTCGTTTTGCACTAGAATGAATCAAAAAATGTGTAATGTGAAGATTATTATCCAAGTGGTAGTGATACGTGTTTTGTTATAGTGCATATGATTGTTTAAGTACAACAGGCTGTATATCAGAAGGGCATGTGTTCCAGGAGCGGACCATATCGAGACCAAAATATAATATTCTGTACCGAAAATTATATACTAAAATCACCAAAAATATATAAAGCCTAGCATACTAAAACACAGCATACATAATTCTGACAATGACACAAGCCGTACATTGTATAACATAAGAATAACAAGTTACATGTAACTGAGTTGGTTTAATGAATTAGTTCTCCCGTTTCCATAGCTTTATTACTTCGTTATTACGTTATCACGAGATAGTTTTCTCGTTATAACGACTTAATTATCTCGTTATAGCGAGAGTTTTCTCGTTATAATGACTTAATTATCTCATTATCATGATATAATTTTCTCGTTATAACGACTTAATTACCTCGTTATAACGATATAGTTTTCTCGTTATAACGAGATAGAAACAAAAATTGTGTCCTAAACCAGCCACCGTAGCATTATCTACTATATTTTACTCATTATTTCCATTTTTTAAAGACAGAGAATGATCAAATACTGTGAACAATTTCAATTAAATGAAGAATCAAAACGCTGAAAGTACTGAAGAGTGTCGAGCATTATGTTGTGGGGCATGTTTAGTTTTCTAAGAGTAATATTTTCCATGAGTTATTTCCCTTTTAACTAGCATATATATATATATATATATATATATATATATATATATATATATATATATATATATATATATATATATATATATATATACTAATTTTGAGCACACACTATAAAATACACTAATTCAAATGCTCTATTCACAAATCTTTGGTTTTGCTGGAATCAGATATTGATTGAAATGTGAATATACCAATCTTTGTTTGCTCAGCATATTTACCAGTACATTGTTATACAAAATTGTGTCGAAAATTGCGTGGGTAGAGTCTAGATTTCCCGCTAATAAAACAAGATCATAATTCTCCCTAATTTATGCGTAATTACGTCTTGCAAATTTTATGAAAATACACCAATTCTTTTTAAAATTTTGCAACGTTTTCTCATTGTAACACTATGAAAAGCTTTAAAAATGTTTATTATACATAGGGGAATAAACGTAAATAGATTTCTTACATGGTGCTTGTTTACTCATACATATTCACAAATGTCAACAAACGTGACTCGAAACAAACAAAGTCATTAGGTATGACTTACAACTGGCATTTCGATTTATAGGCCTAATACCAAAAAGTGATGGAGAGGAACTGTCGGATGCAAATTAAAAATAGTAGACAGTATAGACTGGATTGGATTTTGTGGGTGAAAGATAGGTCTTGCAGACATTTTAGCGTACCAAACGCAAAGAAGCGTTTAAAAAGTTTTAGTCACCGGTCTCTAAAGCCTTTCTCCGTCGTTATGGATGTCATATTTGGTCCAAAGTTTCCTGCAATTATTATATTCACAATTTATGAATACCGGCCTAGGGTTTTAGAACTTCAGAGACCATCATTGAGAAACCGCCATTTTGTTACTAACTGCTGATAGCTGAACATGTTATTGAAGTCTCACTGGATTAAAGTAAAGTTAAGTCATTGATTTCTTGTGGGTTACATCATACATATGTCAATGCGGTGATATCCGAACGAGCTAGAAATTAACCCTTTCAACCCTACAGACCATGATATACAGGGCCCGAAGTCACCAAATTTACTCAATACTCAAACTCAACTTTTATTTCATTATTTTGACTATAAAATTGTTTATAAAACTTTAGGATTTTAGTGACTAGGAAACATATTATTATTTTTAATCATTTACATATACATTTTTGCGTCACACTTACGATTTTCGTTTAAAAAACGAATAAATACGTTGAGTACGGTACTCAAGATTTGAGTACGTACTCAAGCATATTTTTAATTTTTCTTTAAAGTTTTCTTTAAATGGGCAATAATTTTTATCATTACTTACATTTGTATGCCATCAATATACAAACATGTCCAATTACAAAATAAAGTTTGCATGTTTTTACCTTAAAATCGCCAAAAGTTAGTTGAGCTTGAGTACTGAGTAAATTTGGTGACTTCGGGTCCTGGTCTGAAACAATAGAAAGAGCATACCACTCAGATATTCAGGGGTGAAAGAGTTAAGGACTCTACAGAATCAAGCACAAGTGCTTCCTGCTTGGACATTTTACTTGCTACAGACACAGGAAATTAACAACCAGCTTTACGGCAAACCTCGACGATTACGGCTTTCCCATCGTAAATTTTCCACATTTAAGTAGTAATACCCTTCAATGACCTGCATATGATGTTTGGATCTATCTCGCCACAAATGATTCGATATGCCAGGGCATGTTCAATACATGAGCATTTCATATACAGTGTTAAACTACTTACTGACAAGTTATTGGCACATGGATTTCGAAAATCGGGTTTGATATCAACATTCCGCAAATTTCACGGTCGGTATAATAGTCTTGTTTGCGATTGCTCTGTTTAAAATGAAATGTTGAGTTCTCTGTTCTATAGCGGTTGCTGAGTCGTCTGTAACAATTGTGAAGAGGATCCCTTCCTCACCTATAATTTAAATATGGCTGTGGACTCAGGGCGGGTGTGACGAGTCAACAGGGGATGCTTATTCCTCTATGGCACCTTGTCCCACCTCTGAATTTCCAGAAATCCGTGTTTGTCCAATATAACCAGATTTGTTTATGTATCCTGGACATCCTGAGGATTTATACTTTGGTATCTGAGATTTTATATTTTCTTATTTTAATCAAATATAATAACTGAAAAGCGAATAAGCCCATTCTGTTTCCATAGCAAATTTGCTCGTTCACCGTAATACATATTGTGTAGAAGATTGTGCGGGTAAATACTCGATTAATAGAATAACGCCTATAATTCTCTATGATTTAAGCGCAAGTAAGTCATATGCAAATATCCCGACCAAATTAAAATCCTTTAATTTGTTTTGTGACACTTTTTTTAAAAAAAAAAATCGATAATAATTTTAATATTATATGAATATGTCTTTTCTTATTGTTTGCTCAGAAAATTTGCCTGGTCATTACTGTACTACTTGTGAAGACGATAGTGTGGGTTGATGCGCAGGTGCAAAATAAACCCAACACAACCGACTTGAAAGTAATAATTCTAGACTTTGGTTTGGTTTATCAATAAAGGAGTGTCTGGGAAATATAATTTCTCAGATTACTCATTAGGCGTTCGCTCAATAACCAGTCGAAATGCGTCACGTATGTGACATGTTTCTTTACATATGACTGTGTATAAATGTATTTATGGTATTCTGTCTATAATATGTTTATATTAATATTCTTACATTCCATACATTTTTTTTTCATTTCGATGTCACATGTGTCGTCATTAATAACACTGCAGTCCATTAGTGTTTGCGATGATATACATTTATTCAGTTCACACATAGTTCTATATGTCGAGAAGCGCGCTCTCAAAATCTGGAAGGGGGCCTCCGTGGCCGAGTGGTTAGAGCATTGCGCTTTAAATCACAAGGTCTCTCACCTCTAGGGTCGTTTCGAATTATGTGGGAAAGTTTGCCAGTTTATTTGTGGAAGGTCGATGGTCTTTACCCGGGTAACCGGGGTTTCTTCCCCACCAATAAAAACTGGACGCCATCATATGACTGAAAGATTGTTGAGTATGGCATAAAACAAAAAATCAAATCAAATCAAATCAAATCAAATCAAATCAAAATCTGGAATGACACAAACAGTTTTATTAATTATAAGCTCGACATATAGAAAATTCATTCAATTACACAAAAAACGTATTTATATAAAATAGAAATAAATGTATTTTGCTTATAATTAAGTTTCAAAAAGAAATAGCACATTTCTTATACATATACTGTCAATATTAATTATTAGATAATAAGTTAAGTAAGTAAGTAAGTGATGATATGAAAAATATATTTACCTGCACAGGTAGTTTCTGTTGTCCTGCTCCGAAATAGTGTATATGAAAAGAATAAATAGCCGGTTTTTTTTTATTTACAGGTTTAGACAATTAGAAAAGTAAAGTGCACGAACAAATGGTGTGAATCGAGTATATGTACGTTTGATTTGATTTGATTTTTTGTTTTACGCCATACTCAACAATCTTTCAGTCATATGATGGCGTCCAGTTTTTATTGGTGGAGGAGAAACCCCGGTTACCCGGGTAAAGACCACCGACCTTCCGCAAGAAAACTGGCAAACTTTAGTATATGTACGTCGTCCGTGTAGTATAAGAAATTCGTCAATCTGTGACCAGTCAGGAATGAAATAAAAAAAAAAATATATAAATGAGTTGATGATAAACGCAAACACGTGTTTGGTGAAGACAACAATTACAAACACGTGTCAACATGTAAATAATATACACACTGAACAGGTATGAACATCAGAATGTATTAAAAAAAACTATGACATGCATCTTTTAAAGTATGATAAGATATGACGATATTAAACCGGAAAAGATGACTTACAATATTCTTTTCATCATAGTGACAGATACAATGTACTTTAACTATTATGAGAAAAAAAAATTTGGTATAAAATCTATTTGTTCTACTTTTTAATACATTGGATGTGCAACCATTGAATGTTAATTTTCAAATTAGTGATGGGACACATTTTCTCTTTATATAATTTGATGCAATTAAATCGGTTTTTTTTTACGGTCATGTATATGTAGTTTTTGTATTAATATGGTGAAAGTTGAATCCAGGTACTACGTTGTATCTATGTAGTTCAAACGTCTGATTAAAACTACAGGAGTTATTCCCCTTCCACCACACTCCCTATATCTTTATACTAAAGTAATATTTCGCACTGATAGTATCATTTAAATCCCCAATTCTTGAAAAGCAGAAGATAGTCATCATTTTACAGTGGTTACTCTTTGTTTTGACCTTGTGTGATACCACTTTCTCTTTCGAAGATATACCTCTGTATAATTAAATAGGAGCTTAATTGATGAAGTGCAACGGGACTAATTCATGTACCACGTGATACCCGATAACGTTTGTGCGGGACTATTCTTTCTATTACCGATGGAATGATGCAAGCAGACGATGTCCCGCGGTAACGCCATTTAAGCGGGAAGATTACGCAGGTATACGTTCTATCACCATTTGTAATACTAGTACTCCATAAACGTTATCTGTTATCAGGTGGTACATAAATTATATTGACAGAAACAATCATTTTGAGCATTTGCTTTGAACCAGTTTATTTCGTATCCATTACGTAGATATTATGTTTATAATATACAATATATAAATATAACCAATGGGTCACTGCCACCGCTGGTGGACCGTTTGAGTCCCCGGGGTGTGTACATAAACCCAGCATCTGGTATATGTCGGTACCAGCTGATAATCTTAAATACTAAAATAATATTTCACACTGTTAGCACCACTTTAAAAAATTCTTAATTTGAAACGATTGTCTTGAACATTTGTTTTTAACCATTAGTTTTCAAAACTATAATTCTGATATTATGCCTATATATTTACATTAATTGACACGTCCAAAGGCTATGGATCATGCAATACCTAATACTGTTATAATCTTTTTAAGCGAAAGGTCTTCTCAACTATTGGTAAAAAAAGTCACATGAAAATTGGTCCATATTTCTTTTCTTTATTTCTAGCAGATTCGGTTTGTTTAACGTTCCACAAAAAAATCTTCACTCAAGAATCTTTCACTCATATGGAGACGTAACCAAATGCCGGTGAAGGACTTCAAATTTAGGCCTATGCCCGGCGCTTACGGCCATTGAGCAGTGGGGGTCCTTTAACGTGCCGACATCTACTGTGACACGAGACCTCGGTTTTTTTTACTGTCTCATCCGAAGGACAGAAAACCGACCTGTCGTCGGCTGGACTCGAACTCACGACCTCACGATCAATAGTCGAGCGCGCTAGTGACTGAGCCAGGCCGGTTCAGCAGATTAGGTATTCACGAGTCGCAGGTTGGAATATTATACCGGTTCATCAAGGACATTGGCATTAATTCAATATTCTAAAATTTACACCAGTAAGCCCTGTTTAATACTAAATCTTTTTGATATGACATCAACGTGCTAAATTTCGAGAAAAAATACAGAAGCCATTGATATCCATGTAAAATTATGATACAAAGTTCTTGAATAAATTACCATATGTACATATATATCCATCATAATTATTTCTTAAATCGTGTTCACGCAAGTTTGTTTTAAAGCACGCCATTATCTGTAACCAGTTACTTCGTACCAGGCGGCACATTAGGCCTCCACACTCTGTCTCCACGCCTCCATGTTGTCTGCAGTGGCCCACGCTCCTCTCCATGAATTCCATCCTACTGTTGTCCTTTTGTCTTTTTCCACAGTGCGTCGTCAAGTTGTCTTTAGTCTACCACGCACAAAACGTGCTTGCCTTCTGGGAACCATATTATTGCTGTTATGGAGTAGTTGTTAACCCTTTCAACCCTACAGGCCACAATAGACTGGTCATAAACAATAGAAAGAACATACCATTCAGATACTCAGGTGTGAAAGGGTTAACTTCTTTCCTGGGGATCTCCATCTTCTGCGTCTTAGTCATCAGTAATTTTCTTTATTCCTGCTCTCGCCAATACTTCTTTATTACTTCATTTCCTAAAAGCTTATTCACGTCAGTTTGTTCTGGCTAAAGAGTGATAGCCGTGCGCGTGAGAGTTAAGTCATCAAAGTAAGTAATTTCCAAAGATCTTTGATACCTGAGGCATAAAATATCATTTTTGCAAAACAATCCCGCGAGGTGATATATTTACATATTGCTAGAGAATTCAAATACGCCCAAATACCCCCTAAATAGACACACCACCGATATTGAATACGGCTTTAATCAACCAATCTGAAAGCTGATTTTGTGAGAAAGTTTGCCAGTTTACTTTCCGGGGAGGACTGTGGTCTCTTCCCGGGTACAGTGTAACCTGGTTCTCACCCCCATCATTACAAACTGGCCGCCAACATATTACTGAAAAAAAATTGTTTTGTGTGGCGTACACCAATCAATCAATCAATCGATCAATCAGTCAGTCAATCAATCAATCAATCAATCAAGCTATCAATGGAGCAATCTACTAGCTGAAGTTGGAAAAGATAGTATTTTAGAGTACTATCATAGTCAGCGACTCCCTTTCATATTTAAAAGTAACTGATGACAACTTCACCTAGTAACTCTGCGACAAGTGTGGAATGTTGGCAGAGGACGCTGACTCCTTCCGGGCACCTGCTCCTATCCAGTTTGGGATTCGCAATTGTTCTTCATGTTGAGACCATTTACACATCTAATTTCTAGTATTCTAATGGACTTGAGTTTCGATTATCCATTGGTACTTCTTCATTTTTACTTAAAAAGAGTAAAGATGGTAAACATCCGTGTATACGTAAATTGGTTTTATAGAATAATCACGGATGCAAATTTATTGAATAAGAACACAACAGAAATAAACAGGGACATTTATTGGTCAATGCACATTTACTCTGAGCTGTAAGTGACACTCTGTAACTGATATGTGACATGTAATGCCGAGTTGCAGGATCTTTTCTGTCGTAGAATCAGAAAAAGTTAGTTTGATGTTGAGTACGGAGTAAATTTGCTGACTTTGGACCCAAAAATACTTGCAATGCCGAATGCCTGCAAAAAATCATTAAGTGAAACATAGAATACAAAGATAAAACGATGTGTACATAAAGATAAAGGGATCAAGCTGCAACAGTTACTGGCCGATTGAAACGGCAACAAGATCATAATACTAGTTCACTAAGACAGTTAATGTACCTTGTCACCTATGTGTTTCATGCAGATAAGGAATTTCCAGTGCTTATTTGAAAAAGCACTAGGATAATCATGTTAGAGAAAAAGAACTTACGTGTAAGTATTAAAAAAAAAAGAACGGAAAACGTGAAAACTCTATAAAATGTCTTCATTAACAGTTAAATGAGCTATAGTTTTAAATGATTTATTCTGTTATAGCTACCTTGGAGTTGAGGTGGTTTGGGTACAATTCCACGAGTTTTCATTGTGCGACAATTGATTATAGATATGTTGCCTGGGAACTGATTCTTTTATTTGTGACATTGAGACGAAATCAAGCAAAAGGTATAAACATCACCATTTATAAATCATCACCAGTGGTATATATCTATTAATTGAAATACTTTGAAAATATATTTCACTTATGGCAGCTGTCTATTACTATAGCGAACATTTTACTATAGTCCTCTTTGCAGTTTGGTAGAATATAAAAATACCACTTTTTGTAACAGAAAACGGTGGTAAATTGCTGATATTTATTACTTATAAATAGTTTATACCTTGTACCAATCCGAGCGGCATTTTTCTGAATGTTTATTTTTTATCATTCTTCAGAAAAACTCAAAATATCTCTAGAAAAATGAAACATAATAGAATACCAGTATCGACTTCCAGACTGAACAATATCGCACGTGTCATATTAAATCATACAGAAATATCTTTACATTTGTTAAACGATATTTTCATCAAATTAACGTTTCTGACAGACTTTCAGATTTCTAATTTTAGATATTCGAGGTCACACAATAAACAATTTTATATCTAATAATTATGTAGACCTTGTTGAATTGTTGGCAAAACGCTATGCCAAAATTGATCCGTGACAATTTGAATCTGTATAACTGCTTGTCAGAGGACGGTGAAAGAATGAGAGTAAAGAAAGCCCATAGAGACTCGAGTTCAACCTTTTCAATCATGTAACTACTTTTTATGTATTATTCTTTCGTTAGATATAATTAAATCAACTCTGATTGAAAATAAACTACGTGTCACAAAGGTGACCTGTTACATCAATTTTTTCCAATCAATCTCTTTTTTTCTGCACGTTCACATCATTTTTTCAATAGATTTCTTGCTTGCAAGATCTTCTTTGATCAATCATATTTTGACTTAGATATTTCTCGGTTACTAACACTGTAAACAGTATCTCTGACGTATTTTATCATACCATATACAGTAAACGAAAATGTGTGTGCGTGTGTGTGTGTGTGTGTGATAGCTTTTTATAGATCAGAAGTCTAACAATAATTAAATAAGTTGTGTTTGTCAATGCATTTGAATTTTGAATGTTGTTTTACGCCATACTCAACAATTTTTCAGTTTTATGGTTGCGGCCAGTTTGAAATGGTGGAGGAGAGAACCCGGTTAAAATGTACCCGGGAAGAGACCACCGGCCTATTGCAAGAAAACAGGCAAACTTTCTCAAAAATATCAGCTTAGGTTCCAGTGGGCATCGAGTCTGTGCTGGTCAGAAATGAGATACTTCATGATAAAAAGCGAGATGCTCTAACCACTCGGCTATGGTCCACGCTGTGTTTGTCAATGTCAATAACTTGACTAGAACGTAGATTATACAAAATGTTGCCTTTAGCGCTCGATATAAATTCTAGTCACAATCTCTAAACAGCAAATACTTTATATCGTTTATATCACTTTGTCTGAAACAAGTTCAACAATTCTTGTCTTATCAAACGTTTGGACTGTTCGTTGCGTTGCTTAATGTTAGAAAAAAAAACTCTCGGATATTCAAGTTTGAAACCCGAGTTCAACTTTCGGTTCGAATCTAGTTTTTTAACATATAACGACATTTCCTCTCTAAAACTCTTGAGAGAAGATGTAAATATACAGGATGTTTGAGATAAGACAGATGAAACAGATTTAATCTTAAAGGAGCATTATCTGTGGGGTTTTTTCTAAAAAAAAAATGTTTGTCCTTTTTGAATTTCAATAACAAACTAGAGATAAAGACAAACATTTTTTTTTAAATTAAATTGCTTCAGAAACCCAGGTTTGGATCTTGTTAAATTGCAATAGATTAAGTCAACCTTACTATTTGTATATGAATACCGTACTGGAGCTGACCTTAATTCCACAAAATATATAGGGATATAATTTTTCTACGCCTGTGTATATCTCTTATTTGTTATTGTACATCATCTACAAGTAATGAAATATGACAAAATCGAAATGTCCCTTTAAGTCATTTATGACGATGTCATACTTCTTATAGCAAAAATCATAATCGTTACAAATCACCATACGCTAGAGACGACTCCTTTGAGATAAATGGCCTTGACGAGACGTACGACTAACAAAATGATAGCGGATAGCGTCATGACGTAATAAAATGTAAAAGGCGCGAAAAGATCGATGCGAATTTCGCTCAGATATGCATTCTTTGTAAACACTTTTTATTTATTGCTTTTTATCGTATTTTTCATAAATACGGTTAAAAGATATCTCAGGAATACAATGAAAACTGTAATATTACATGTATTATGATGAATGAGAAAGGAATTGTTAGTAATATAATTATATATATATATATATATATATATATATATATATATATATATATATATATATATATATATATATATATATATATATATTCCTGTAGAGAATATTTTTGCTGATCTTGCTGCTTTTGCATTCTGTTTGCTATGCATGATGTTTTTTTCGATTTTAAATGTGCTATCATAGAAATCGAACCGAAATCTATTGTCAGTATGTTTCTGGATCATCGTTCGCTCTAGAAGAGGAAGCAAACGCACTATTTTAAACAAGAGAGATTCAACTAAACAACAACAATCCCAGAAATTCAAAAACACATCTTGGAGGATAATCATATCGTATTTTTACAATTACAATTTACAAATCTGTGTCTGTTTTAATTGATTTATTTTAAATTCTGATGATTAATTCTGTTTTTCTCCACGAAAATACAAATAACATTGATGTAAAAGCAACGTAAACAATCAGTTTCTTCCCGTTTTATTTATTTTGAGGGACACTACTTATATAAATATATAAATATTATCAACACAATACCGAAGTTGTAGTTTTGCGAAAAAAAGGTCAAAACAAATGCTCAATTTATCGTTTCTCTTAATACGACTTCATCAATTGACCTCGAATTTGAAATAGATGTTGAGGTCTTAAATAAAAAATAGAATCACACAAGAGTAACCACCGTCTAAGATTAACCACTTAGCTCTTAGCTTTAGAGTAGTTTAGAAATAGTATTTATCTAATTAAAAATGAAATTGAAAATAATTTGTTTTTAATATACTGTGTCATTATATGTAAGACCAAATATTGACCCATATGTACCTTTCGTAAAATTGATTTTAGCAGCCCTATTTCACACCGATTGCTTCCACAATTGAACATATTATTTTCCTATATTTTAGCTCATTTTGTTAATGTCTTTAGCAGCGTTGATGGTACCATTGTCAATGTATGTGACATTATTATTTCAAGAATAAACATTTCTTGCATTCAATATAGTTATGAATTATTTTCAAAATGAGAACGAGATATATAACTTAGGGCCTAATTATTTTACGTCATTTAAGTCCCTGTCACACATTGACGATTTATCCGGCGATTACCGATAAATGAAAAATTATGTTAATACGCTGGCATACTTCAGATAAGTTGTAAGTAAGTTTTGTGTAATATAACGACACGCTGGTATACGCAGACATAAGTTGAAATACATCAGCGTATGCTGACATAAGTTGAAATGCGTCAGCGTATGCTGACATAAGTTGAAATGCGTTAGCGTATGCTGACATAAGTTGAAATACATCAGCGTATGCTGACATAAGTTGTAATACGTAAGCGTATGCTGACATAAGTTGAAATACGTCAGCTTATGCTGACATAAGTTGAAACACGACAGCGTATGCTGACATAAGTTGAAATAAGTCAGCGTATGCTTACATAAGTTGTAATACGTAAGCGTATGCTGACATAAGTTGAAATACGTCAGCTTATGCTGACATAAGTTGAAATACGTCAGCGTATGCTGACGTAAGTTGAAATACGTCAGCGTATGAGCCAGACGTTCCGCATACGCGTGAGTAAGTTGTAGGTACGTTATACGATTGTGTTAAGACACTTTCCTACATATTACTTGGGAATGACCGAAATTACAGCGAAAGTTTGACGTATGCCAACGTTTTATGAATGTTTGATAAATGTTTCATAGGTCGACAGAAGTTAAAGAAATCGTTAACGAGTGACAGGTCTATTAGCAATTGCAATTGATGTTAAATCTATTTCTGTATACACAATATTTCTTTACTCATTCATTTAGATGTTTAACAATTACATTTTTATTCCCAATTTTGAAAAATTAAAACTTTTAATCAGCTATGATACATCATTATATTTTCAAATTATACAACGCCATCGTTCTAATTATTCAGAAATAAAATTCCTTAGTGGTATTGAAAGCAACTTAAATTATTTCTAATTTTCAAATATCTAATGTAAATTTGTTAATAGTTTAACACATGTATTTAGAATTTTATTGATTATTTTTTCTTTGCTATACAAAGTGCGTACATAGAGCCATACAAGTCAATATATTTTCCTACGCCTCAATATCTATAGCATTTAAAGCTGTTATAGGTTTTGATGGGTATTCTATGAACCATTGTAATTGAATTTCCGGCTTATCAGTATGATTTATTTACATGCCCAATCCCTGCAAGTTACTTCCAATTCATCCATCCGTCTTATCCAGGTTTTTGTCTTGACTATAAGGATCATTCAAAGTTCAATCCATATGGTTGATTTCTTATTCATTGCGACATGAACCTAAGAACAGCATTAGCACAAAACAAGTGACATGTAAAAAGAAAGGAGTTAATGTACAGATGACGATGATTGATGTGAGTGTTTATTTCAATAAAGTTTAGACCATCTATCCCTTCGACAAAATCTAGTGCAACATATTAGCTGGAACATGTAACTGCACTTAAAACAATTCCTGTAGTTTTTTTGTTTTAAACAGATACGACTATTGTTTATTTGTTTGTTTCATCTGATACCCCACAAATCTGGTTTTTTTCAAAAAGAAAGGGAAATATGATTCACAAAATCTCTAGAATGAGAATATATCTATGTAGCGACTCATGTCAGCGTCGTAAATATTCTAAAGTGTCTCACGTACGCTGTAAAGTCGCAATCCCATCTTCAGTTTACCACAAACACAACCAAACCTTTCTCGGAAGTCGATAGCTGTAGAATTAGATCTACAGAGTAGAAGTACCGTCATCCGTTGAAATTTCAAATATTATAAGCATAATACCAAAGTCGGTTCTGTCAATTAGACTTCATCGGTTGAGCTTAAATATTTTTTTAGAGGGAAAGTGGTATAATACAAGGCAAAATAATAAATCTAAATACATAGCCAAATCCGTCTAAGATTAACCACTGTAAAAAGATGACTATCTTAGCTTTTGAATAATTTAGAATGTAAATGGTGTTATCAGTGCCAAATATTACTTTAGTATAAGATTATCCGCTGGTACCGAAATACCAGGTCTTAGGGTTATGTATATCCTCGGAAACTCAAACGGTCCATCATAAAGTGGCATCAATGTAGTGGCTATATTTTTTATTAACATAATACCAAAGTTATAAAATTGACATTTCTGAAAAACACTTGGCACGCAACAGGAACGGGCTTCATTTATGTATAAAATCACAGATACTATAGTATACATCTTTGGAATATCCAGGAGACACATATACAAGCCTTGTGAACATTTGACAAACTCGACCTCTTGAAATCCAGAGGCTGGATCAAGTGCCATGGAGTGGTAAGCATCCCCTTTTGACCGGTCACACGCGTCGCGAGTCCACAGTCAAATTCAAATGAAATAAGTGACGACTGAACAACCGCTATTGACCAGGCAACCCAACATAATTACAAACATTGACAAGGACATTATACCGACCGCAAAATTTGCAGAACGTTGGCATCAAACACGATTTTCGATATCCCTTTGATAATAACTTACCAATATTTTCAGCAACGAAAAGTGACTTTTGCATATTCAGCATGTGTGTGTGTGTGTGTGTGTGTGTGTGTGTGTGTGTGTGTGTGTGTGTGTGTGTGTGTGTGTGTGTGTGTGTGTGTGTGTGTGCGCGCGCATAAGACTCACTGAGGCCTTTGGTGGTGCGTTTTAAAAATATTTTCCCCGTTATGAAGTTTAATGTTGATATAAATACAAGTGTGCAAAAAGAGTAAAATGACATAAGAGCACAAGTTAACCATTGACAAGCATATCTATAACGGTCATTGATACTTCATAGGTTGATTTGTATCTTCCCTGGCGGCCTCTTTGTTCTAGTGGTAAGAACATTTAACTAAGGTGTCCTTTACCTCCAAGTGATTTAGGACCTAGCTAGAGACTAAGTCAGTTTTACATGAAGAGAGAGTTGATGGTTTACTTGAAGAATGCCCGTGGACTTTTTCTTTTTCTCCTATTGCAATGGAAACTGACACCTACCGTCAAATCGATTTTTATGATATTAAGTACATTTCATGATTTCTTAGAATTCCATATACAACTGTTCGTGGTTAATTAAAATTCGTAAAACATTAACATTGAATGACATTCATTTGTAAAAAAAAAAAAAATTATGATTCATATTTTATATTTCATCCTGAATGCATTTACCTCATTATTAATCTAAAATGTGTTTGTCTGCATTTTATACAACTAATTAGTATGTTAACCGTTAAAACCCCAAGAGAAAAAGAAAGAAAACTACTGAACATGGGGCGAACATTTATTTAAAACCAAGTGGTTGTGTCAGTTGCCATGGTGGAGTAAATGATGTTTTTCTAGTAGATAAAGTAAAATGATATTTGCATTATTGATTGCGATATTAAGAATCTAAAAGTCTAAACCCGACGTTCACCGATATGGCATGATTACCATTAAAATAACTAGGTAACAAAAAAAACTCCATACAAATAAATAACTTTAAAAGCATGCACGCGGTAATATCTAAAGTACATGTGGTTTACAGCTTTCGATTTTACAACTGTTGCTATAGCAACTAAGCACATAGGCCGATTCTTTAAGTAATTTAATAAATAAATGAAATTTGTTACCCTGCAATTTAATTGAATTACACTAGCTAATAATGAAATTTGTCCAAGTATCAATACATTTTTTTTGTGGTTTTGGAAGTTTTGTATATCCTATAATTCAACGCTTGTGTGAAAAAGACGACTTACACAAACTTTATGACTTTTTTGATTGGAATTTATGGAAGACATACATAGTCTTTATTGCGTTAGTGTATAAGAGAACATATGGGTACCTATAAATAAATAACAAAAATATGTCAAGTCCACTGTGCAGAATGAGTTGCAGAGACGTTCATAAAGATTACATATTTGATAATACATGTACGTATTTCTTTTTAAACTTTTCACCCCTGAATATCTAAGTGGTATGCTTTTTTTCTATTATTTCAGACCAGTCTATTGTTGTCTGGTGGGTTGAAAGAGTTTATATCTGCTTTTGTACACACATATACTTATTTTCCCCCTTTTCTTTACACACAAACATTCTCACACACATACACAAATATAAAAAAAATCTCAGATACCAAAGTATAAATCAATAGAATGTCCAGGACATTGATACAAATTCGGTAAAAACGGACAAACACGGACCTCTGGAAACCACAGTTGTTTTGACATTCAATAAAAATTCCTAGTTTGATAATATATATTATATATTTCTGTATAATATCTGATATCAGCAACGACAAATTCGAAGATATGGGGTGGTATATTGTTTTTATTGTTTAAATAACTTGATTTTTTCCTCAAAGTTAAAACTTAAAAAATATGTTTATATTTGTGAAACATGATTTCCAGTATGCTCGACGTTCGCAAATATTTTACTAAGATTGGTTTCTTTTTGAAGTGTACGGTATTTGCAACATACGTATATTTAGCTAATTTACATGAATATTTGTTTTGGCCTCTTTTTTTTTTGTAAAACTATAAGTTTGGTATTATATTTTGAAATATTTGTTGTACTGCAAAATGACGTATACATGCTGTAAGATGTTGTTGTTGATGATGATGATGATGATGATGTGTGTAAAAAACAGCAACACCTTCAAACAGTTTATTCATACCAGGTTTTATTAAAATGTTCAGTGGTAATAAAGACCAAACAGAGAGTTAGAAATATTGCTCGCCTTTCATTTTAGGAGTCTATAAAATTGATGAATTTTTAAAAAAAAAAAGTTATGCCAACAAAACTCTATAAAGTATTTCTTCATCTAATTGATAAACTAATTCTTCAGGGATGAAATCAAAGAAATGAAAAAATGACAAAATCTGCAAAGACGTAAAAACCCGAATAAAAAAATAAATTTCCCGATTTTCACGAAAAACACAAACTTGAATAATGCATGTAGATAACAAAGATGCAATAAATCTTAAAATTCATGTAGCGGTTTTCTAGAGGAGAAGGTTTTCAAAAGGTGGTATCCTATGTGGTAAATATTGACCCACTCTAAATCTACTCTTGAGTCAGTCTGACCTCAAGTATAAACTTGGTAGAGGACTATGAGTACTTGCTTCCTTAAGGTTTCGTGATAATTCGTGCAGTGGTTTCGAAGAACAAACGTACGGTGGGCAAAACGCTCATTTCATAAGACAGTTTTAAGAATTCTCTCACCCTTAAATTTCTCAATGGAATGCTCTTTCCTATCGTTTGGACAGTCTATTGTGAATTGTAGGGTTGACAGGCTTAATTACTGGTAAAAGTATAAGGAGAATGCATCATAGTGAAACAAATTATACAACAAAAATTGACCGAGGATATCGCAGATTGCCGATAGGAGCATTAATATTGTATCTCAAGTACTCCACATATTAGGCAGTTAATATAGAAAAAATCTCGGATACCAAAGTTTAAATTTTATGATGTCCAGGATATAGATACAAATCTGGTAAAAATGGACAAACACGTACCTCTGGAAACCAAAATGTGGGATCAGGTGCCATGGAGGAGTAAGCATCCCCTGTCGACCACTCACCCACGCCGTGAGTCCACAGTCATAATTACAAACATTGACAAGGACATTATACGACCGCAAAATTTGCGGAACGTTGACATCAAACGCGGTGTACGATATCCCTGTGTCAATAATTTGTTTAGTTTACACCTGTATATGAAATGTTCATATGTTGAACACGCCCTGGCATATAGGATCATTTGTTAAATATAAACTCCAAATGAAGGTGACTGTGGGATATTACCACTTAAATATGGAAAATTTACGATGGTAAAGCCGAAATCGTCGCGTTTGTCGTATAGCTTAATTGCCAATTTCTCGTCTGTGTCTATAGTAAGTAAGATGTGTAAGTATGAAGCGTGTGAGTTTGATTCTGTAGTATCTTTAATTTCTACTTCGCTGGGAAATATCGCATTGACATATGTATGAAAATTGTCATTATTAAATGACAAAACGTCGTCGATATATCTAAATGTCAAATTAAAGGACACCGCTAGCTTTTTCTTCTTTTGATTCAGCAGTTTCTGAATGATGTCCGCTTCGTATGAATAAAGGAACAGGTCAGACAATAAAGGGACACAATTGGTTCCCACAGGAATGCCGACAGTTTGTTGAAAGATCATTTCTCCGAACTTTATATTGTCTATTTGTAATTCCAGCATCTTTTCTAAGACTGATTTTAAAAATTATGTCAACTGAGGTTATTTTGGGCAGATTCAAATTCTTTATTCAACCAATTGCAATACAGCATGTGGGTAGAATGATTGCTCAATATAAGGAAAACGTTAACAACAGAGGGTACAACAAAAACATGTATGTTGAATTGAAATTAGAATATCACCTATATATTACTAAATATAAATAATATTTAATCTTGATATAGTAAATTAGGTTTGCAATTTCGTGACAATAAATCAGTCACTTTCTGTCAAGTAACAACTGTCGTTTAACTGTGTAAATATTTTGCAAGATTGATTAATGTTAGTATTTCTGGACCTAAGCAGTTGAACCAGTTTAAAAACAGATGGTCGAGTAATGTAGCATGGCTTGATACAGCGCCGTCTGATATCTTCATACACTGGGCATAACAAAATGAAATGCATTTCATCGTCCAGATCGTTACTATTACATAAATGTACATATTCTATTGTCTCTCGGGATGTTATGATACCTAATCTATCAGGTCGTTGTACCGTTTGAAAGGGCTGGTGATATGGATAGAACAAGTAAAATGCCAAAGCTTTAAACCTCAAAACATATCGCGGAGGTTAAATTGTTTTAACAGGTTGCAGAGAAAAAAGAGGCAGACTTTCATTCTAAAGGCTTTCTGCCAAAAAGAAAATAGATTACTTCGACCTCTGACATGTTCAGGTTGAACACCAGTATACATTCGGAAAGCAAAAGTTCAGAGAAATGACATAAAATGTTTCTGAATAAATGTATATTATACCATGCGCTCTCGTGACGTCTCCATATGAGTGAAAGATTCTTGAGTGGAACGTTAAACAACAATAAACAACAATAAACTCTTCTATTCCTAGGTATTGTAGTTGAATAGATGGTATATTCCGGGACATTTTCCGGGCAAGGATGGGCCTCTCCCACATGCCGATTCTGGTGCTAGGTTTTTGAAAATGATATATTTTCAAAGTTGTTATACTTTTTAAAGTACTTTTTTTTGGTGGAGGAGAGAACCCATTTACAATGTACCCGGGAAGAGACCACCAGCCTTCCGCATAAACTGGCAAACTTTCTCACAAAATTCAGCTTAAATTCCAGACTCGAACCTGCACTGAGAGGAAGTGCAACGGTCTAACCACTCGGCTATGGAAGCCCTTTTGAAGCAGATAAAAAGTGTATTCGTATAAATAAAACATTGAATTATTTACAGAGACCTGTGTAATCAGTCATTGGGATTTGTGTTGTGTCCATCCTCCCTTCGTCTGTCCCTTAGCTTTGTACTGGCCAAATAGCCCTCATTCCAATAATTAGGCTCCCATATATGGTGTAGGTACATGTAGGCCTATAAATCTTTCATACAGTGACACATAATTTTTAAAATTTATTTTGCTTTACTGATTTTATTGGTCTCCACAATACTTCTTCACCTAGGTTAATAATATTTGATGCAGATATACATCTAATTTAAATGGAGTATTACATACAAATCTGTGCCCTTTCAACCCTATTTTAGAGTTATTTCCATTTGTTGATTTTATTCGTCTGTACAACTTTTCATCACCTTGGTTAACAATAAAAGATGCCGATATACATCTGATATAGGTGGAGT
Source organism: Atrina japonica (assembly GCA_030159075.1). Classification (NCBI taxonomy): domain Eukaryota; kingdom Metazoa; phylum Mollusca; class Bivalvia; order Pterioida; family Pinnidae; genus Atrina; species Atrina japonica. The sequence continues at coordinate 317,875 of BROG01000400.1, read as the reverse complement.
ATCTTGTACAAATCTGTGCCCCGCCAAACCTATTTTAGAGTTATTTCCCTTTGTTGATTTTATTTGTCCAAGCCATCTTTAAGTCATTTTCTCACCAAAGCTCATCTGGTGCAAATATCTTATACGTGTATTGATAAACCCTGTTTTGATGAAATTTATGAAAATTGAAAGTAGGTAAAGATGTACCAGAATTTGATTTATTGTAGAGTGTCAAGTTTTTACTTAAGTGAAATTATTTTATTAAAATCTATCTTATTCTTTGTCTCCACACAGATAACCGAGATTCCTTCTGTAGAATGATTGACAATGATTCTGTTGCTATTGAAGTCTGTTGTTGCTATGCAATTTTTGTATCAAAAGAAAAATGGGTTTCAA